>JAPDOI010000698.1:0-308034 GCA_029168955.1 Aplectana chamaeleonis | reverse complement strand
TTCATGACGTCCCGTTGACGTCATCAGAAACCCGAAGCCCTTTTCACGACGTCCCGATGACGTCATCAGAAGCCCGAAGCACTTTTCGCGACGTCCTGATGACGTCACCAGAAGCCCGAAGCACTTTTCACGACGTCCCGATGACGTCATCGGAAGCCCGAAGCCCTTTTCACGACGTCCTGTTGACGTTATCAGAAGCCCGAAGCACTTTTCACGACGTCCCGATGACGTCATCGGAAGCCCGAAGCACTTTTTACGACGTCCCGATGACGTCATCGGAAGCCCGGAGCACTTTTCACGACGTCCTGATGACGTCATCAGAAGCCCGAAGCACTTTTCACGACGTCCCGATGACGTCTTCGGAAGCCCGAAGCACTTTTCACGACGTCCTGATGACGTCATCGGAAGCCCGAAGCACTTTTCATGACGTCCTGATGACGTCATCAGAAGCCCGAAGCACTTTTCACGACGTCCCGATGAAGTCATCAGAAGCGCCAAGCACTTTTCACGACGTCCCGATGACGTCATCGGAAGCCCGAAGCACTTTTCACGACGTCCTGATGAGGTCATCAGAAGCCCGAAGCACTTCTCACGACGTCCCGATCACGTCATCAGAAGCCCCAAGCACTTTCCACGACGTCCCGATGACGTCATCGGAAGCCCGAAGTACTTTTCACGACGTCCCGATGACGTCATCGGAAGCCCGAAGCACTTTTCACGACGTCCTGATGACGTCATCAGAAGCCCAAAGTACTTTTCATGACGTCCCGTTGACGTCATCAGAAACCCGAAGCCCTTTTCACGACGTCCCGATGACGTCATCAGAAGCCCGAAGCACTTTTCGCGACGTCCTGATGACGTCACCAGAAGCCCGAAGCACTTTTCACGACGTCCCGATGACGTCATCGGAAGCCCGAAGCCCTTTTCACGACGTCCTGTTGACGTTATCAGAAGCCCGAAGCACTTTTCACGACGTCCCGATGACGTCATCGGAAGCCCGAAGCACTTTTTACGACGTCCCGATGACGTCATCGGAAGCCCGGAGCACTTTTCACGACGTCCTGATGACGTCATCAGAAGCCCGAAGCACTTTTCACGACGTCCCGATGACGTCTTCGGAAGCCCGAAGCACTTTTCACGACGTCCTGATGACGTCATCAGAAGCCCGGAGCACTTTTCACGACGTCCTGATGACGTCATCAGAAGCCCGAAGCACTTTTCACGACGTCTCGATGACGTCATCGGAAGCCCGAAGCACTTTTCACGACGTCCCGATGACGTCATCGGAAGCCCGGAGCACTTTTCACGACGTCCCGGTGACGTCATCGGAAGCACGAAGCCCTTTTCACGACGTCCTGTTGACGTTATCAGAAGCCCGAAGCACTTTTCACGACGTCCCGATGACGTCATCGGAAGCCCGAGGCACTTTTCACGACGTCCGGATGACGTCATCGGAAGCCCGAAGCACTTTTCATGACGTCCCGATGACGTCACCAGAAGCCCGAAGCACTTTTCACGACGTCCCGATGACGTCATCGGAAGTCCGAAGCACTTTTCACGACGTCCTGATGACGTCATCAGAAGCCCGAAGCACGTTTCACGACGTCCCGATGACCTCATCGGAAGCCCGAAGCACTTTTCACGACGTCCCGATGACGTCATCGGAAGCCCGAAGCACTTTTCACGACGTCCCGATGACGTCATCAGAAGCCCGAGGCACTTTCCACGACATCCCGATGACGTCATCAGAAGCCCGAAGCACTTATCACGACGTCCCGATGACGTCATCAGAAGCAACCAGGAACTTTTCACGACGTCCCGATGACGTCATCGGAAGCCCGAAGCACTTTTCCTGACGTCCTGATGACGTCATCAGAAGCCCGAAGCACTTTTCACGACGTCCCGATGAAGTCATCAGAAGCGCCAAGCACTTTTCACGACGTCCCGATGAAGTCATCAGAAGCGCCAAGCACTTTTCACGACGTCCCGATGACGTCATCGGAAGCCCGAAGCACTTTTCGCGACGTCCTGATGACGTCATCAGAAGCCCGAAGTACTTTTCACGACGTCCCGATGACGTCATCAGAAACCCGAAGCACTTTTCACGACGTCCCGATGACGTCATCAGAAGCCCGAAGCACTTTTCGCGACGTCCTGATGACGTCACCAGAAGCCCGAAGCACTTTTCACGACGTCCTGATGACGTCATCGGGAGCCCGAAGCACTTTTCACGACGTCCTGATGACGTCATCAGAAGCCCGAAGCACGTTTCACGACGTCCCGATGACCTCATCGGAAGCCCGAAGCACTTTTCACGACGTCCCGATGACGTCATCGGAAGCCCGAAGCACTTTTCACGACGTCCCGATGACGTCATCAGAAGCCCGAAGCACTTTTCACGACGTCCCGATGACGTCATCGGAAGCCCGAAGCACTTTTCACGACGTCCTGATGACGTCATCAGAAGCCCGAAGCACTTTTCACGACGTCCCGATGAAGTCATCAGAAGCGCCAAGCACTTTTCACGACGTCCCGATGACGTCATC
Source organism: Aplectana chamaeleonis (assembly GCA_029168955.1). Taxonomy (NCBI): domain Eukaryota; kingdom Metazoa; phylum Nematoda; class Chromadorea; order Rhabditida; family Cosmocercidae; genus Aplectana; species Aplectana chamaeleonis. The sequence continues at coordinate 305,488 of JAPDOI010000698.1, read as the reverse complement.
GGAAGCCCGAAGCACTTTTCACGACGTCCTGATGAGGTCATCAGAAGCCCGAAGCACTTCTCACGACGTCCCGATCACGTCATCAGAAGCCCCAAGCACTTTCCACGACGTCCCGATGACGTCATCGGAAGCCCGAAGTACTTTTCACGACGTCCTGATGACGTCATCAGAAGCCCGAAGCACGTTTCACGACGTCCCGATGACGTCATCGGAAGCCCGAAGCACTTTTCACGACGTCCCGATGACGTCATCGAAAGCCCGAAGCACTTTTCACGACGTCCCGATTACGTCATCAGAAGCCCGAGGCACTTTCCACGGCGTCCCGATGACGTCATCAGAAGCCCAAAGCACTCATCACGACGTCCCGATGACGTCATCAGAAGCAACCAGGAACTTTTCAAGACGTCCCGATGACGTCATCGGAAGTCCGAAGCACTTTTCACGACGTCCCGATGACGTCATCGGAAGCCCGAAGTACTTTTCACGACGTGTCCATGACCTCATCAGGGGCCCGATGCACTTTTCACGACGTCCCGATGACGTCATCAGAAGCCCGAAGTACTTTTCACGACGTGAAGTTGACGTCGTCAGAAACCCGAAGCACTTTTCACGACGTCCCAATGACGTCACCAGAAGCCCGAAGCACTTTTCACGACGTCCCGATGACGTCATCGGAAGCCCGAAGCAATTTTCACGACGTCCTGATGACGTCATCAGAAGCCCGAAGTACTTTTCGCGACGTCCCGATGACGTCATCAGAAGCCCGAAGCACTTTTCACGACGCCCTGATGACGTCATCAGAAGCCCGAAGCACTTTTCACGACGTCCCGATGACGTCATCAGAAACCCGAAGCACTTTTCACGACGTCCCGATGACGTCATCAGAAGCCTGAAGCACTTTTCACGGCGTCTCCATGACGTCATCAGAGGCCCGAAGCACTTTTCACGACGTCCCGATGACGTCATCAGAAGCCCGAAGTACTTTTCACGACGTGAAGTTGACGTCGTCAGAAACCCGAAGCACTTTTCACGACGTCCCAATGACGTCACCAGAAGCCCGAAGCACTTTTCACGACGTCCCGATGACGTCATCGAAAGCCCGAAGTACTTTTCGCGACGTCCCGATGACGTCATCAGAAGCCCGAAGCACTTTTCACGACGCCCTGATGACGTCATCAGAAGCCCGAAGCACTTTTCACGACGTCCCGATGACGTCATCGGAAGCCCGAAGCAATTTTCACGACGTCCTGATGACGTCATCAGAAGCCCGAAGTACTTTTCGCGACGTCCCGATGACGTCATCAGAAGCCCGAAGCACTTTTCACGACGCCCTGATGACGTCATCAGAAGCCCGAAGCACTTTTCACGACGTCCCGATGACGTCATCAGAAACCCGAAGCACTTTTCACGACGTCCCGATGACGTCATCAGAAGCCTGAAGCACTTTTCACGGCGTCTCCATGACGTCATCAGAGGCCCGATGCACTTTTCACGACGTCCCGATGACGTCATCAGAAGCCCGAAGTACTTTTCACGACGTGAAGTTGACGTCGTCAGAAACCCGAAGCACTTTTCACGACGTCCCAATGACGTCATCAGAAGCCAGAAGCACTTTTCACGATGTCCCGATGATGCCATCAGAATCCCCACTCACCTACAAATCGATTACTTACCAGCCTACGTACCCCCTACCAACTTATCTGTTTGCCAAGTTCATTGCCTGCTACCATTGGCAGTGGCTATTAGCAGTGAGGACTGAAAAGCGTGACGGCCTACGGCCCGCGGCCTACGGCCCACGGCCAACAGCCTACGGCCCACGGTCTACGGCCCACGGTCTACGGCCCACGGTCTACGGCCCACGGCCTACGGCTCACGACCTGCGGCGCACACCATGAAAATTTCTTACGCTTTCGGGCTCTCAACTTTGTTATTTGTGAACCGATTCGGCTGAAAATCGGACAGCAGGTGTCTTCTGGACCCATTCACTCATATCCAAAAGGAAATCTTCAAAATATTTGTTTCAAAGATTCTATAAACTATTTCAAAAAATTCTTAGTGATCACAAGGTCTAGGCAAAACCAAACCTATCCAGCCGCTTCGCGGCTGGTGCGATTGGAGGAAGCTCAGTCCGTCGAGCAGGCCGGATTTCGAAGATGTTTCAGCACAATCGACCACATCATCACCTGCACGAGAGTCACTGAGGCTTGCAGAGAGCACCAAATCCCATTTGTCATGACGTTCATAGACTACTGTACAGCGTTTGACTCCATTGAACACATGGCGGTTTGGAAGAGTCTTTCAAATCAGGTAGTCGAGCAGCAATACGTGAATGTTTTTAAAGACTGCTACTCGAGTTGCACGACCACGTTCCGGCCATTCTTTCGTTCTGTCACTATAGCAATCAAGAAAGGCGTTCGATAAGGAGATCCAATCAGCCTTAATCTTTCCTCTGCAGTCCTACAATCGGATGTCAGGAGATGTGATTGGGACAATGTTGAAATTAACATCAACGGCAAGCTATTAAACCACCTGAGGTTTGCCGACAACATTGTGTTTTTGACACATACGCCAAATGAAGCAGCGTCAATGATTCACCAATTTGATACCGGAGGAAAGGAAGTTAGTCTTTTGTTGAACAAAATGAAGACTAAAGTCATGAGGAATCGTTTTGCTGATCTTTCCCCTGTTCGACTAGACGGTGCGCCACTCGAGGAAACAGTTGAATACGTATACCTCGGGCTCCTCCTGAACATGTACAACGATTTAAAGAAGGAAATCATGCGAAGGAGGAAAGCAGCATGGGTGGCGTATACACCATCATACCAGCCGTGCAGGAGACCAGGAAAAAGGAACTGAAAGCAGAGCTCTTCAATAGTACTGTCATTCCTGCTTTATGTTATGGTAGCGAATCCTGGACACTGATAAAGGAGCTGGAATCACAACTGAAGGTGGCGCAGGCCTCGATTGAACGACATCTTGTCGGACACACTCTTTTCCGACAAAGAAGTGAAGGTCTACACAACGCAGATATCCGCTCAATGTTCAATGTCGCTGATGCTCTCGAACACGTAAAAAAACCAAGCATCGATGGGCAGGGCATGCACTGAGAAGTAATGATGGACGGTGGAGCAAAGCTGTAATCGAATGGTATCCTCGCGACAAGAAACGACCGCTTGGGAGACTCATGACCAGGTGGACTGATTCACCTTGTATTCGATACAATATGGTTGATTCCAGAAACAGATGCTTAGTTTATTGGCCCACAAGAGCTCAAGACCGAAATGAATGGAAATACGATCCGCAACAAAGCAATTGCCGCGTTTGAGGAACGGATCAACCAATTAACCAAGTAAGTAACCATAGAAATCACATAATGAATTCACATAAAGTCTAAATGGACGGGGCTGCGAAGGTAGATAGCCGCGCGCGATCGAAATCTCGTTGGCCGGTGATGCTGCCAACACCGCACGGTTCATGCGTCAGAGTAAATATGTATAGTATGAAAACCATATGTCTGTACAACCGGGAGCAAGTCTAGCAACTCTATCAATAAAAAAAAAGATAAAAGGTTTGTTGTTTTTCTCGAGCTCTAGCACTTTTACGGAACATTCTGATTCCACACAAAATTACTAACTAAGTAGGATTGTAAGTAGGATCGCCATGCCATAGGATCAGTCATAGTATTCTCCCTACCGATTTACTTTTCACATTTGATCCGCATTGATGAATTCAGTTTTGCAATATGATTAGTTTGTATAACCTTTTTTCCTGTGGCCGTCATATGAGAAATCGCTAATCATTCTGTCTGCTTCCATCTAATTTATGTCGCCCGCGGGGTGGAATTAGGGTTGGCCGGGATCAGTTTCAATTCAGAAGTTGGATTTACTTTGTAATTGGAAGTTGCGCTTCCAACTCCTAACTTCTCATTACTCGCTCATTTCGCCACTTTCCTGATTCCTCTTCAGCATTCCGTGCTTGCGCTTGTAATCGTGAAGACCTCTCTGAAGTGTTGCAATTGCCCTCATTTAGGTGTTGGACATGTGGGCATGCTTAGTTTCCTGTTTATTGGGCTGAGGGCGAAGTAAATTAAAGTGACTCTTTTTCTCTAAATTGATTATCCACGGGATTTTTTGGTTTTGGTTTTTCCAGCGTGATAGCGACCTCTTCATTGACTCATAGACGTGGGAACTAGCCGAAAACACCGCTTCCAACAAAATTTGTACCAGTCAATGTACTTGCAATAACGTTCTCAGACCTATACTTGCAGCTGCTGAAAAATTCTCAGAACAGAGAGAGAGGTACGGGGTGGTTTCCTCAAGACGGTGAATCAAAATAGTGCGGGTGGGTTTCTTTGAACTACGCACCGCACGTAATGGCTTGACGATTTCACGTGTAGACTTGATACACAGATAATTTGCTATCGTTTGCTATCAATTTGTCATGTGAAAAGTGGCAAAATCGGTCAATTCGTAACCTCATGACGGATAGAATTCGCACATGTGGTGGCGCTTCAGGCACACCCATTAAACGCTGCTAATAGCTGATTCATGGAGTACCCCCAAGGAGGGGGTCTGCATACAGGTCTGTTGGTACCTGTTCGTTGGTGACCCTGCTTCTTCTAGACAGCAGACGTTTGCGTAAACGCAGGGAATGTTCGAGCGATATAGGGTGCACAACTGTATCGCGAATGTTTCCCATACATTGTCAAAAGGGGCTGTCGTCCGGCACACTAAGGCCTCTGATCCATAATACCTTAGGACCCATACTTAGGGAGTTCATCGAGTATGGCCACAAGCCACACCTCCAGGCTCCACCGAAGTGCCTTCCCTCTGGAAAAAAGTGAAATTCTAACAGATCTTGTACGAAGATTGGATGTATGTTCCTTTCTTCCATCTCAGGGGGTGTATTTTGAGCGTAGCCGCGAGAGGGATGGCTGCAAACCACTCAGCGCCCCGCGCACCTGTCGCGTGCGCCGATCGACCGACTACATTAGAAGTATAATTGTACAATTTCGAAAAAAATGTCGAACGAACAATAAATGAAAAAAAAATTGTTCGAAAAAATTTTGAATGAACGAAATTTGAAAAAAAAAATTCGTTACACTAAAATGAACCAACAAAAACGAACGAAAAAAATTCGAAAAATCTTTCGGAAATTTTTCGAAAATTTCGTTCTTGTGCAACTATAATTAGAAGATTTTTGGTTGTTTTTTGCCGTAACTGCAGTTCAACGTCGCAGTGCACGTTATGGTATGTTTACACAAGGTGCTGAGTTGATCGCAAAACGCTTGGCTCCGGGCGAGATTGAACCAGCATATTCCCTTTCCGGGGGAGAGGGAATATGCTGGTTCAATCTCGCCCGGAGCCAAGCGTTTTGCGATCAACTCAGCACCTTGTGTAAACATATAATTAGAAGGTTCACTTCGCATATTTTGGCTCATATTATTGAATTCAGTGTATAAAATCGCGATTAGTTTTAGAACTCTTGCTTTAGTTTACTTTCTATAAAGTGCTTCTAGTTCAAAAAACCTATCGTATCTTTGTTTCGCTGCTGGTTACCTAAACAACCACTCCATACCATTCGAAGCTCCCAGAGCCAGCATACACCATTGGATGTGCACGCGCACATTCACCAAAAACGTGCACAAATTCAGGCAGACAGAGTGATAGTGCGTTCAGGCGGTGACAGGGCGAAACATCCCGCGCGCAAAGTGCACGCGCTTTTTTTTGGTGTATGCCGGCTCGGCTTTCCTCAAGACATTGTTGGCGCTGCTTTTCTCTAACAATTGTTGTTACAACTGAAATTCACGGTTGTGGTGAGCTGATGTTCATTTGTCTTTCACTACAGTCCTTGTGTTTAAAGGCAGTGTTCATGATGAAAAAAGTGTTTGAAAGTCAACTGGGAATGGGTAGTGGAGGGACACTCTGTAACGTTAACGTCGCAAGAACGCATGAAAACGAGCCACGAAGAGCCCCAAAAGAGCCCGAAGTTGCCACTTTGAGCGCAAGGCAAAGCCCAAGAGCGCGTTACCCGCCCACCGTCGTGAACGAATGAAAGCTTGAAATCAAGAGATGAGCCATGGTTTCCGATTATTGGCTCCGTTCTTCCCTTCATTCTCGATTTCTCCCTTTACTCAGGTCAGCTAGCATACATCGGCGGCAAAATACGGAAGTCACAAGCCTCAGAAAACTCGTCAGCCATGCTTCTCTAGCTCAATTTTGAGGGACCATAACTTCGTTCCCAGAAGGTCGTGTACGATTTCAGAGACATCGTTGGAATCAGCATGGGACCGTTATTAAGATAGGCTGAAAAACAGAGGAACAATTTTCATCGTGGACACTGCCTTTAAATCTTTTTCCTATCGAGCACCACTTCCTACCCTGAAAAAAATTCTCGCAAATTTTTTTTGATTATAAATAAAGTGATCAGATCTTTTGCTTGCACCCTGGTTAACATAATCGTTTCCGAGAGTCTGAGAGTTACTCTCAATCGGGAATGCTACTGAATCTGAAAAAAAATGATTTCAAGAAAATGCCAAACAATTCTCAGACGGTCGAACCCTACGCCTACTGGGTACTAAGCGAGACGCTTGCCTCTACGCCACGACATTCTGAGGGCATTAAAGGGGTGATGAAGAAGCTGTGCCAACTAATTCCGAACTTTCCGCAAAAATCAGTTATGTTTCTAGAAGCTCCACCACTGTTCAGCTGACTGCTTCAAGTTTTACTTTGAGAGGAGTTTTCTCTCAGACTTCGTGTTAATCGTTTTTGAAAAAAAAATGGTATCGATTGTATAACATAAATCGAAGGATCGGAGTATTGGTAGTATGGAAAACTCACGAAAAAAAGCCGTAGGAAACTGGACGCAAATAGAGAAATTCCTGTCATGAAATTCCTGGTTATTCCTGTTATGAAGTGAAGGTGGACGACTCACACCGCAACATGCCTGCTTGGTTGAAATAGCGGAGCTGGCGGTAAATTGGTTGTGTTAGCAAAGTTAGTAGACTTTTGTGGTCTGTACTAGGACGCCCACGTCGTGAGAAACTTCAAAAACTAGAAGAGGTGACAGTACTTGAAAAATCAATCTGGACGAGTTTGTCTAGGGGGTGGAGTCTGCGAAGCTCATGGGCAGAGTCTACGGAATTTTTGACACGATGTTGCCAAAATTTTATGCTCTTTTTTGACTTTTTAACGGCATAATAAGCGTTGCTTTCAATCAGCACAAATTACAAAACCGGCCAACCATCCGTGTCACGGATCTTCTTCATTGATGCGGTTGACCAGATAATTAAAGACCAGAGTTTGATCGATGGTACCCTCCCCCCCCCTTCCGCTATACTCTGTCTCCGATGAGCATGGGGAAAGAAATGGGCAGGAGTACACTAATTTCGTAGTGAACAACTGGCTCGCTGCTTCAAGGGAAAAGCAATCAACTTAGAACTTGTCACTTCGTCCCTGAAGCAATCACCAGGAAGCTACTGATTATCAGTTGAGGAAACGTCTCAATCAACCATTCCACGATTTGTTGAAAACTAGTTTAAATCAGTTTGAATCTGGCGTAACTCCGTTTCTCACAGGGATGAACCGTATTTTGATGGCACTCTCGAAACAACTTGGAATGAATGATCTAAGGACTTGTAAAATACCTTCTGTTAGTGAGAGGAAATGTTTGTGTCTGTCACTGAGAGCATTAAAGGTGCACACCATAGCATTTGCACCAAAAACTTCCCTTATTCAGGAAGTGTTCCAGCTATGCACCGTTCGTTTAGGAACCGGCCCTTTTCCAAACACTGTTTCTCGAAATGTTTTTTGAACGGTCTCTTGATGGTCTTTCATGCCTAGAAGGAACTAGCAGCGACTCGCCATTGTTCCCAATTCCCAGTGTTCCAAGAAAATCGCCCGCTTCCATAAAAAATAGAAACTCAACCACAGATGGCGAAAACATCCAAAGTGAATTCAAGCGTGTGACAAACACCGACACTTCAAGAGAAACAGAAAAATAGAGTCAATGACCACCCACACTCATATCCGAATTATGGCGTGAGCTTCCCTTTCCCGAATCCCAGATCGCGTGTGTTCTCAGCGCTGCTGCACCGAATTTATTTTTCTCTAATTGCTCAAATAACATTAGTTTTTTAGCCGGCGTTTGAGCTAACTTCAACTGGCGACAATTCTCCCTCCAGCCTCTTCGTTGCTCTATCAACTATTCGAGATTTGCATATCGTATTTCCTCTATTAGAAGTACACCAAAAAGAGAGGGCTGAGTATTTACTAGAAGTACACCCTCTTTTTGAAGCACACCTCTATTAGTAGTACATTTCAAAACAGGGCGAGGAATAAAAACTTAGATTCCTAAACGGTTTTACGGCTTAGAAAAAGACGATAATAATACTGATTGTGCATGCGATGACTTTAAGGCATCATTCGCGCTGGAAATCAATTTTCATTTTTCAGGCTTAATCTCATGATTGAGCTCGGTAGACCACACTGGTAAACCTTGGCGCGTCAAAAACGTTGGGCAATGAGGTTGGAAGGCGTCAAAGATGAAGATCCGCCACCAATTCTCACTAGTCATCTAGCTTTTTTTCCTAGAATGTTGGTGCGACCGTAAGACAACATGAAAAATAGTTACGGCACAAACTCCACATGCAGAAAGCTCCAAAAATGACAGTGACGAGGCCTCCAGAAGCAGAAAAACGTCAAAAACGATTTTGGCGCGAAATTCAAATTCGTATTTACAATCTGTTCCAATTGACTTTGCTTTACAAATAAGGGTTTTTCATGGGACCCTTCAATATTTTCGTTTACTAGAGAGGCCAAGGTACACAAAAACATGAAAAAATAATATACGGTTTTCTGCGCGTGCGATGCCTTTAAAGGCAGCAGACATGCTCGAAAAAGTTGTTGAGATAACTACAGTAGTGGACAAAAATCTTTTGACATCGCCTTTTTTTCAAATATCTTTCCTCCACTTGGCGCTACCAATTTAATGTTTGGATACGATGTTTTCGGTCATAATGTCGATATAATAGAACATGCTACAGAAATGTAGCGCAAATATTCATCGATGAGGAAGATTATTTTCAATATTCGCAATTTTCGACTTTTTGTCTACTATTCGACTCTTTCAATTTCTTCGTCGTTTTTGATATTCTCTTGGTGATATTTGTATTTCGTAGGATTGGTCGTTCATTCAGAAGTAGAATTTTGTTACATAGTGATCGAAGATTTATCACCCGAGGTTTTTAAGTGGGTCCACCAGGAGCCGTCCCAGGCAGGCTGGCTAGGGTCACAATACCATCCATTCGAGAAATTCTGAAGGTTGCCTTTAGACATCTTTTGAGGTCAGAAGCTCGAGGAAGGCATCGAGAGACAAAATCAATACTCGATGGTATCATGACAGGCACTTCACGCAACATTCCAAGACTCAAAGCTAATGTAAAAAAGTAAAAAATGTAAAAAAGTCTCTGCAGTTGAATCTACATCTTCTTTGTTTGAAGCACTAGGTCAAACTGAGAAAACGACATTTTACCCTTGCTGTCGAGTCTTGCGCACCTGTTCCTTCGCCCCCGCTAGTCTTGCCTTGTGATGCCTTACTCTCATAGAAAGCCATTTGATGGAACGACGTCTGCGAACTCCACAGCCACTATGCCGACGTTTCGCAGCGTTGACGGATACCTGGGCAACCTTTGAATGGAATCTGCAGCGAACCTAAACCTCGAGATCGCCTGCGTTTCATGAATTTCCTGAAGTTTTGCTCCGGTGTTCTTAGCTTCGAGTCTTAGAATGTCGCGTGAAGTGCGTGTCATGATACCATCGAGTATTGATTTTGTCTCTCGATGCCTTCCCCGAGCTTCGACCTCAAAAGATGTCTTAGAGCAACCTTCAGAATTTCTCGAATGGCTGGTATTGTGACCCTAGCCAACCTGCCTGGGACGGCTCCTGGTGGACCCATTCAAAAACCTCGGGTGATAGATCTTCGATCACTATGTAACAAAATTGTGCTTCTGAATGAACGACCAATCCTACGAAATACAAATTTCATCAAGAGAATATCAAAAACGACGAAGAAATTGAAAGAGTTGAAGAAGAGACAAAAAGTCGCAAATCGCGAATATTGAAAATAATCTTCCTCATCGATGAATTTTTGCGATATATTCCTTTAGCATATTCTATTATATCGGCATTATGACCGAAAACATCGTATCCAGACATTAAATTGATTGCGCCAAGAGGAGGAAAGATATTTGAAAAAAAGACGATGACAATAGATTTTTGTCCACTACTTTACGTCACTGGGGTCGTACATATGGCCGCTCCGGCTGGATTCTGATACTTCCAACGAGCTGAGCGTTCTAGTACAATCTGTAAGAGTCTATTGGCTTAGCTAGTACCTCAACCGCTTTTCTCGCTAATATTCGCTGTTTCAACCGGTACTCGTCCACTTTCACCCGGCAACAAAACAAGCCTATTCCTCTACAGTTTTCGTTGGTTTTCTTCGTTAGTTCCACTTACTCTCAGACAGTAGCAGGCCCGGAGCGCAACCGGTTCCGCCTCTCCCCGCCCACTGCAACCGAAACACAGAGCAGTTAATATTCGAACTTGCGTTGCGTTCCGGTTGTGATTGCAACGTGCAGTGCGTTCAGGTTGCTTTCCGGGCCACATGCGTTGATTGACGCGCGCATTTCGAAACTCATAGGCGACGGCCAGTCCTCAAACTCCAGCGTTTTGGACATTGATCGATGTCGACACACCTACCGCATTTCTTCTGAATGGCTCTCTGTAAAATCATTCTATGATTGAAATAATGAGATTTCTTTTTTTAGCCTTACCAACATATCAGTCAAGCGGTAGTATGCCGGCAAAATAGAGATTGAACCCGAAAAAGGTTAGCAACGCCCTGGGCGCAACTACTGCTAATTGCGGGAGCTGCTGCCAATTAGCAGCATATCCTGCTGATTAACCCCTCTTTCTATCCTGGCATCGCGAGTTCGGCTCGCGTGAGAAGGATCACACCCAACACCGCTGATAATCTCAATTCTTTCTCCGTTCGCAGAACAGGCTTCCGATAACGGTTGAACACCAGCATGCGATGGCAGCATATGCTGCTGTTAGCAGCAGCTGGTGCTCACAATAAGTATTTGTATCCGATATTTGCCCTGGGAAGCAACCCTGATTGTGCCGAGGTACTACCCCACGATTTTCTGAGAGCACGTGTGTAAACCATAGTTTCGTTGAGAGAGATATGTACTCTACCAAGGTTCTGTCCAAGAATCTGAAAAGGAGATTTGCTTCTCGGAACGGAATCTCGAAATTCGGGCAGGGTCTTTACGTACAATACAGGCCGTATCTTTTGCGTTTTGGACGAAAAAGACGCAAAAACGCGTCTTTTGGTTCCTTTTCTCATAACTCTGTTCAAAGTGGTCCATTCTGGAACCTGAGGAGATATTTGGAATCAGCATTGAGAGCTCTTCCCCTTGAGCCCTCGCATGTCTTACTCTGCAACAAGGCGTATAGGCGTGACACAATCAATCGAGTGCGCGAAACGCGAAGGCGGAATTGTGGTTGGAGGATTGAATGTGTTTATATAACTAATGTGTATGTTCTAGTGGAACATTCGGAAGGGATTTTGACTTAATTATTGAGATATAAATTTATATTTCTCCCATTTTCAAGTATCCATATTTCCGGCATTTCCCGGGTCACGTTCTCGGCGCAAACGGTATCAATCGATGTGAGACACGGCCAGGAAGCTTTTTTTGTTAACTTCCTCTAATTAAACATTGCAGCAGTCCAATTCGTTGAACTCCATTTTTCACCCCATTCAGATGTGTCAAAACAGCGTTTTTTCGCCTTTTTGACGCCACGGAAGACCCGATAATCGTCCTTCTCAAGGAAGCAAAAACTCGCGGTTACAAGTGCTCTTAGTGTAGACTCCTTTAGAACAGTGACAACCGGTTTGAAGGCTTTCTCCGCCTAGCGACACCCTGGTCATTTTGGCTGAAAACGACCCGAAATTACCGCCGTCCCGTTCTCGGCTCAAGTGGGACCAAATGACCCGAGACTCGGCCAGTAACCTGTTTTTGAGATCTTCTTGCAGATAAGCTCTACAGCAGCTCGATCCGAAGATTTTGATTTTTTCACCTTTTTGGGATGTGCTAAAACAGCGTTTTTTCGCCTGTTTAGCGCCCCGACAGACACAGTCACAGTCCTTCGCTAGGGCACAAAATGCCCGCTGTCACAACCACGCTCAGTATAGACTCTTTTGAAGCAGAAGCAACCTGTCTGTAGGCATTTCCCGCCTAGCGCCTCCCAAGTGATTTTGGCTTTGAAAAACGACCCCCGATCACAGACGTTCAGTTCTCGGCTCAAGTGGGACCAATCGGCCTCAAACTCGGATTACGAGCTTACTTTCTTATTCTCTTTCGAATAAGCCCTGCGGCAGCCCAATCCGGAAAACATGATTTTTCACCTCACCAGGATGTGCCAAAACTGTTTTTTCGCCCGTCTTTTTTCGATTTTCGGGCGACTCACAACGTCCCTCACTCGTTGAGTTTCAGTGCTCACCCCCAATTGCGACTCCGAAAAAGTGAAATTATGATGTCAGACTTGTAGGGTAGGTCACATGACATGACCGATTATGCCGATGATCGGTGGAGGTGGAAACACGTGAAAGGCTTTTTCAGAGCGACAGTTAGCGATTCCAGGTCCACCTATTAGCCCCACAACGTCCCACTCTTCAGAAAGTTATTTTTTCATGAGTAAGTGGAGCCGAGGCAAAAAATTTCAATCACTTTCAGCGTTCAGTTATGCTATACCTCGGAAAATGCAAATATTCGTTAACGATGCCTTCAACCATGGTTTTATGGTTGGCGTATCTAATCCCAGATGGAGTTCACCTTTTTCAATAAAAAAATCTGGCTTAAATAAATACATTCATTCACCATTGCATTCGCCTCAGTATGAGAAACACGAAAAGCTCCTTGAAGAGTCAGTTCGTCAATCCTGAAGCGGGAATGCATTGAATGTAGGGCGTGAGGTGCCTTTCATTCTTCTTAGCCAATGTTCAACACCGAACCTTGTTGGGGTCAAGAGTGCCGTTTCAACCCCGGGTGGAAGTTTCAGATTGCAGCCTGCTTCTGCATAGCCTCACCAAAAGTTCATTGCTGAAGTCAAGAAATAGAAGTTGTCTCGGTCTAAAAGGAAAAATTCCGCAGGGCCGATGAATCTGAATTGGTTTTTCGTCTTACAAAAACTCTAACGATTTTCTTCTGGGCCTTCGGCAGATTCCATATCCCCCAGAACGCTAAATTTTGAAACATGTTCCCTCCTTTCGTTTCATAAGTGCACAATGTTGTTCTGAGAGAGAATCCAGGTGGAAAGTTCGCATGTGACAAACGAGTTTCACATTGCTTCGACTATCCCCTTCGAGAGTGTTCTAATCACTCATCTAGAACTATACACTTTTTTGCCGGTCGTCCACAGAAGGGCACAGCCTTTGAATTATACCGTGCGACATATGTAGTAGTTTCCCAATTGAATTCTCGCTGACATGTCACGTCATTCTTCATCTTCTTCACCACGAAATTACTTCACCAACCGATCTTTGGCCAATTTTCGCTCAACGAAAAGCGCCTTTGTTTGTGTGTTATGCAAATGAAATGAAGAAGCTATTTTTGTTATTTCTACATTATTACTTTTCCATCCTTGCCGTTGATAGATGCATCTCTTTCTTTTAGTTGAATTTTCACCATTTATCTTTTCGCGAGTCATGTTAGGCACGGAGGTCTGCATCTCTTCAAAAACGCGGCAACGATCTCGGAGGGGCAAACCTCATCTAATGGCTCATCTTTGCACGCATCACATCATTCTGCGCTCCTTTATCTTCCGTGCATTCACTATAACTATCTGTTCATAGCAACAGTGCACACTGCTCTTCACTTCCTCATTTAAAGGCAGCATACACGCTCGCAAACATGGTCGAGATATCAGCATAAATAGGCCTGCACGGCCCCTACCATGTCGTGAACGGCGTTTGAAGCGCTGGAAACCATCCAGGATGACAGTATCTGACCATCCCTGTCCCGCACGCCCGTATTTTCACAGCCCTTTGAGTAACAGAATGAAAAGCTGAACTTGAGAAAACATGTGATAACTTGGAGTGATAGCACTATGAAAGGGGAGTGCACGAGAGACGCAGCTCGATTTACCTGGATATTACCTGTCTAAACACCCTCAAACTCTCATCCACTTTCGAGAATGCCGCTCTACTCCGGATGGCTTTTGAAAGTGGAGGATTTCATCAGTACACAAACATGCAATATCCCTGTAAATCGAGCTGTTTCTCTCGTGCACTCCCATTTGACAGTGCTATCACTCCCAATTATCACATGTTTTCTCAAGTTTGACTTTTCATTCTGTTACTCGGAGGGGTGTGAAAATACGGGCGTGTGTGACAGGGATGGTCAAATACTGTCATCCTGGATGGTTTTCAGCGCTTCAAACGTCGTTGACGACATGGCAGGGGCCGTGCGGGTCTATTTATGCTGATATCTCGACCATGTTTGCGAGCGTGTATGCTGCCTTTAAAAGAAGTGCTCAGGAAGCTAAACGAGTTCTGACGGAGGACACTATGTCAGTATCCTATACTTTCCCGTAGCTGTGTTCTAATTGAACAATTATGCATGGTTTCCGTTTTCGTTTTAGTCTGACGCATGGACCGGGCAGCTGGCCGTGTGGGGTTGGCGGCCTCACTGGAAAATGGGGTTTCGATTCGCGCGGGGTGAACTACCGTCGCAGCCCCGTCCATTCATCAGACTAAAATGAGTGCGCGAACTATATGCTAGACGAGGCTAGTGGCCTGCATCGATGATTTGTTGTAACAGGAGTCATCGACTGTGCAGCTCAAAATTGATATCTAACCAACGTCGATTTGAATTTTATCGAGCTCCACTGTTTACATTTATTTACCACAAACATTGTTGCTTTTAAGTTATTAGTTTAGTTTTACAACGACTTCATTACTTGCTGTGCGCGTCACACAATTTCACCCATGCACTGTATGAAACGCGAATTTGTAAGGATGGCGATGTGCACTTGTGCACGAATTGGCATCTTTGTGTCTGAATCGCTTTATTTATCAGTTTTTCAACCTCCGCAGCACTTCAGCAGATTTGGAGCAAGACAAATTTTTGCAGTTTTCTCGGAAACTTTTTCGATCGTGAACACCACCTTTAACGGCACAGTCCCACTTCACATTTCAAAGGTAATTCTTGATATTATAGTCCGGTCACCGTGTATGGCAACTCCGCCCAGCTTGAAATCTCAATTCGCTCAAATAAGCGAGAAAAAGTGAGGAGAAAGTCGACCACGCCCCAATGAAAGAAAAAATGAGTCACGCCCACCGACAGCCTTCCGATCTCAATAGGGAGAAGATACGAGATGGATTCTGAACCAAATCCATGTTCTTCCATTTGGTATTTTTCTAGCTTTATTATGTGATTTGCTCCGAAACGATGTCGACGAATGACGAGGAAAAACAGACTCGAGACAAATCGTGCGCGAGCTTTTCGCCGTTCAAATTCAAAACGTTTGAGGGGCCATAACTCCGTCCGTAGTGAGTTTTGAAGGCAGCATTCACTCTCGTAAACGTGATTGAGATAACTACGAAAATAGAATGGTATAGCTCAGAACACAACGCCTACGCATTTCGAAGCCTAAAAAACGACCCACAATGACGCTACACGAGTAAAAAGTTGGGCCACCCCTGAATCTGCCGCCCCTGTATTTGCTCTTCTTTTTCAAAACAGGAGTGCAGGGCCTTTCCCACCGTCGTCGATGTATGTGGGTTCCTTATTGTACCTATTCTACCACCCACAAACGTCGACGACGATGGGAATGGCCCAGGACCTCTGTTTTGGAGGAGACGGCAAACACAGGGGGCGGAGAAATACAGGAACGGGGACAACTCTTCCATTTCCGCAGTTATCTCAACCACGTTTACGAGCATCACTCTCAGATATGAATTTTGTGTGATTTTCATTTAAAGGCAGCATACACGCTCGAAAACATGGTTGGAATAACAATGCGAATCGAACCGTATGGTCTACAACATAATGCCTACGCATTTTGAAGCGTCAAAAACGACCCATAATGCCGTTACAGGAGTAGCAAGTTTAGACCCGTCCGTATTTTCACACCCGCTGTATTTGACCTTTTCCTCCAACGCAAGGTTGCTGTGTCATCTTCGCCGTCAGTGACGTGTGTGGTTCACTTGTTATACCATCCACGAACAGTATCGACGGTGAAGATGACCCAGCAACCTTGCGTTGCAGGGAAAGGCCAAATACAGGGGGCTGAAAATACGGGCGGGGCCAAACTTGACACTCCTGTAACTGCATTGTGGATCGTTTTTGTCGCTTCAAAATGCGTAGGCCTTGCAATCTGAGCCATACTCTTCTATTTCCGTAGTTATCTCACAAATGTTTACGAGCGTGCACGCTGCCTTTAATTTTGTGGGAGATACCTTCCCTATAACACGTGCTAAATGCTCAATCCCTCCAAATAAGCGAGATATAAGCGACCACCACGGGCCCGACTCCCTTCCTGATTTTCAAACCCTATAGCGGCTAGATGGATGGACGATTTTCAACTGTGTTGTCGCTCTTCAACTCCTTGCTGATCTGTCTCCTCATCCTCTTTGGAGTATGGTATACTTTTGCGACACACGGTCGCGTCGCTCTGCACAGCGACAGCAACCGCCTCCCATCATTTAAACCTGTCGCTGTCGCAGTGCACTGCACAGCGACAGCGGTAGCAACAGGCTATGGCACATTTGCAGTATGTCAGCCCTCCGCGACACGTCGCTGCGACCCACACGCGACATCTGTTCCTACGACGACCGTTGCCGTTGCTCCGATGCGGGTCCCGCCACGATTTGTGTTAGATTGCATGCCTGTCGCTCATTACAGCGACAAAGTATACCATAGGCCTTTCGCTTTTGTGCAGCGACCGCGAACGAAGAAAAAAGCAGGCCCGTAGCAACTCGTCAACAAAACTTCCGCCCCCAATATATAGTCATCTTTGAGGAGCCATAACTTAGTTTGTAGCGGCCTTGGGGTCTTTTAGAGACACCTTTGAGATGAGTGTGTGACTTTCGCCATGATAAGCATAAAACCTGAAAAATATTTTTTTGGGTGTCCTGTGCCTTTAACGTAAACGGAGCCCAAGCTACTTTTCTCTCACAGGCTGCTAAACTTCCGCGACTTAATTCGCTTCAGAGCACTAGGACTACATTTTCCTACTGATAACCTAAATTTTTCCCTTACTCAGGCGCTAGCTACTTTGATCACTGTAATGAAGAATATACGAGTAGAATATCCATGACACTATACATACAGGCCATAAAACGGCCAATGTCTCACCGTCGACTGCGTCCCACGCGCCGCGCGACCGCACGTGCGTCGGAAGCAGACGGGTTTTGGCCGCCGCGCGACGAGTTTTGGCCGCCGCGCGGCGGCCGAAACTCGTCGCGCGGCGGCCAAAACTCGTCGCGCGGCGGCCAAAACTCGTCTGCTTCCGACGCACGTGCGGTCGCGCAGCGCGTGGTACGCAGTCGACGGTGAGACATTGGCCGTTTTATGGCCTGTATGACACATTACCTCTTGTGTGCGGACGGAGGCAAAATCAAAAATCCTCATGTGTTCAATCCAGACTTTCACAGCTTCAGCAGCTTAGTTTTTGGTTGTTTAGTCGGATGAAAAAGGTGTCATTTGCAGGCTTGCCAAAATCGAAAAGTTATGTGAATTATTCACTGGAGTACCCCCTACAGCGCCGAACCGTATCATTTTCGCTATGTTTGAACTTGATAACTACTTCGATTTGAAACTTGGGTAGAGCAGCGACGAACTGCTCCGACCTGTAATTCATCTTCCGCAGCAAGACGTCAGAAATCCTTATCAATCCCCTAAGCACCATGACATTTTTCACCTAACAGTTGCCTTTGGAGGCTCCCTAAGGTTCGCTACTTGCAACTGCAAACGCCTTTCTGAATTGTGAGAATTGAGTAACCCATCTAACTCAGCTTATTTGACGGATCCGCTCCCCGCCCACTATAAGCCCTCTACTTTTGTACGCAGCGGACCTTTACATACCCGAATTTCCTCATCAAATCCACTTTCGCCAAATTTCTGTCTTCGGGCGGTGTAATATATGCAGCAATGCCAGGACAACCCTATAATAGTTTTTTGATCATATCCGTCATAGGGCAAGTCTCCTGACGCTTAGTCATGTTCAAAGGACTATTATAATTCGGAAACTCTTTTAAATTGTGTTAGCAGTTCCTTATTTTCAGAATAAAAAGTCTAGGCGGCAAGGGAATTAATCACCGAAGCGTCCGGCTGGAAGCCAGCAGAACTACCCAACCTTGTAATCTTTTCGTAAGCTGGCGCTGTACTCTTTCAAGCGCATCATGCTCACTTATTTAGAACTTTTTGCTGCTCAGGAACCCAAGAATTCTTGACTGGATTCTTCTTTTCAGGAGGATCAGCTCGGTATTTCAAAGAGCGAATTTTTCCTTTTAAAATGCCTGCATAGGCCTCTTTGCGAAGCGTTCCAAGGTTGTGTGGAACAGAACTTCCTGTAGTTCTTGTTTTCAGACGGATAAGTGTGAATGTGGAGTTGGTCTGTGCATATTCTATTGAAATCCACTAAGAGAACTATTTGCTGGAGGGAGTCAATCTACATTTTTCTAAATAGCAACGAGTGCAACTTTATTTGAGTGTATTTGCTCGAGCAAACATTGCAGTTTTGAGCTTTTCGCAGTTCACTAATTATCTTGATGGATTCGATACTACATGCGCAAAGTCTCTGCAGCATTTTATATACTCGTGCCGACCCATTCCTTACGTATGAAATCATATACATATACTATACGTGAGTCGTCATATTTATAAAATTTCCGAGCCTGAAGAGCATTTTTTCTTCTTGTTGTTTCGTTCTGCATTCATTGTGTGGTGTGGTCGCATGGAATCCACTTTCCGCTCGAGCGACATCAGAAGGACCCCTTCAACAGGCAAGTACGAAATCAGGAGTTCCCCTTTTTTCTTCTTCCATTTCTCAAATGTCCTGACATTGATTGACCGCGCGTTCCACGTACCTTCTCAGACGTTTTTTTTTGTGCGTTCCTGCTATACCATAGAGCTACAATACCGGCCATAACTTCTGTCCCAAAGCGCGTCGGCGACGCGAAATCGCGTCGAAAACGCCGTTTTCGTTCGGAGTGGACTTTTTGGGAACCTGAAAAAACCATTCGATTCCTTTCAATGAGGAGATTCCGATGGTATGCTTAGACTTGAGAAAAACTCAAGTATTCACCTAGTCATGGCCTATTTTCGCTAAAAGGATTCAAAATTTTTGTGAGTGGTTACTTTCTGAATCTGGAAACACTATTCGCTTCCTCTGGTCGTCCTGATTCCAAAAATCTTCTTCAGTTTAGAAAATTCTTACTTTTTGACATAGTTATGGCATATTTCGCCCACCCAAAGAGTAGGAATGCTCCCTCAACGGCAAAACTTGAACGTGAGCATCACCAGTATATTTGTGTCGTAATTCTGACTTCAAAACTATCTCTGTACCTGGAAAAGTGTGAGATTTGACTCTTAATCTTTTTTAATTTTATATGAACTCGGTTTCGGCGATGGTCTCCCTTCAATTTCTCGGTTCTCCGCGCTCTCCACGCTTTTGCTCTCCTCTCTCTGACGCACTCCTCGGTGCCTGTACTGCCTCGCTCGAAGACAGTCCCCCAAAACCGAATAGAATTCGAGGAGCGGAGACGGACTGGAGAGTCAGTGTTCTGAAAGCCCGGTATCTGAGAGATCAAAGGTTGAAATGGGAGAGGAGGAAACATCGTGTGGGTTTTCTCTGAGATATTTATATAGCGATACGGAACGTCGGTCGAGTCAGAAAAGAAAGCAGTTATCTGAACAGGTGGTCCCTATTGAATCAGCATCAAGAGACAACCAGAACAGGAGTTAGCGTTATATGTGGTTTGTCCCTGGTTTACTAAATTCTATTCTCACACTACGGTGAGTAATTCAGTGGCTATAAACCACCCAGCCAGCGCGCGCGGTCGCGGCGCGCTTAGCATTGATTCGTTTAACACTCATCATTGAGCACTCCTCCGGGAATGCGGATGTAAAATCAATTCATAAAAGAAAAGTATCGAATCCACGTTTTATGAGAAAAAAATGCATTCTGACCTAGTTGTTAAAAATCCTCCGTATTAACTCAATTAAAAAAAAAATATCCAACAGTGCCATTCTGAAAATTCTCTGTTGTCGGTGAGTGATTCTGCGGATGCGACCACCCAGTCAGCGCGCGCGGTCGCGGCGCGCACAGAATTTATTCGTTTCCCTGCGCAGAATGTGACTGATCATTGAGCACTCTCCGGCAATCATTCAGTACCAGGAAAATATTGAATCCACATTTCTTAGCAAAAAACACATTTTTATTGAGGTGAGTAAAATACTTCAACAGAAATTGCGAAAATATCTACAATTAAGGAAACAATTGAACACAGATTTCTAACCAGTTAACAAAAGTTACTCTTCCCAACCGAACGCTTGGTTTTCCTGGCCAGCCGCTCCCTGAAGCTCATTGGGATCGTTTAACCCGCGGATGTTCTTGCGCAGACGACGTGCTCTGCTGCTGAGCAAGTCCTTCGCTCTCTTCCACATCTGCTCTCGGAGGTGGACGGGTACGTCGAAAAACTTATACAAGCACTAAAAAGAGGTTCTAAGAGGTTATTGTAATCCATATAAAATTTTCAATCTCACCTTCTGCATGAATTGCACTTTATCTGCGGACTGCACGCGGTCATCCAGTGCTTTGTCCAGCTCGTCCGTTTGATCTTCGTAGATCATTTCTTCGAGGTTTCTCACAAACTTTAGCGGATTTCGTTATGTCTGTTGAAGTGTTTCTTTTATCTTGGTGTAACTGTGATTTTTGCTAATAAAACGTGGATTCAGTACTTTACTGGTACTGAATGATGACCGAAGATTGCTCAATGATGAGTCACACCCTTCGCCTGGGGAACGAATAAATGCTGTGCGCGCCGCGACCGCGCTCGCTGACTGGGTGGTCTGTAGTCGCGGACCGACAACAGAGAATTTTCAGAATGGCACTGTTGGATATTTCTTTCTAAATTGAGCTAATACGGAGGATTTTTCTCAACCAAGTGAAAATGCATTTTTCTCATGAAACGAGGATGCGATACTTTTCTTTTATGGCATGACTTTACATCCGCATTCCCGGAAGAGTGCTCAATGATGGGTGTTAAACGAATTAATGCTAAGCGCGCCGCGACCGTGCGCGCTGGCTGGGTGGTTTACAGCCACTGAATTACTCACCGTAGTGTGAGAATAGGATTTAGTCAACCAGGGGCAAACCACCCATAACGCTAACTCCTGTTCCGAATGTCTCTTGATGCTGATTCAATACGGACCACCTGTTCAGATAACTGTTTTCTTTTCTGAGTCAGCCACGTCCCGTATCGCTATATAAATATCTCAGAGAATACCCACACGATGTTTACTCCTCTCCCATTTCAACCTTTGATCTCTCAGATACCGGGCTTTCAGAACACTGACTCTCCAGTCCGTCTCCGCTCCTCGAATTCTATTCGGTTTTGGGGGACTGTCTTCGAGCGAGGCAGTACAGGCAGCGAGGAGTGCGTCAGAGAGAGGAGAGCAATAGCGTGGAGAGCGCGGAGAACCGAGAAATTGAACGGAGACCATAGCCAAAACCGAGTTCATATAAAACTAAGAAAGATTAAGAGACAAATCTCACACTTTTCCAGGTGCAGAGACAGCTTTGAAGTCAGAATTACGACACAAATATACTGGTGTTGCCCACCTTCAAGTTTCGCCCTTGATAGAGCATTCCTACTCTATGGGTGGGCGAAATATGCCACAACTATGTCAAGAAGTAACAATTTTCTAAACTTGAGAAGATTTTTGGAATCAGGACGACGAGAGGAAGCGATAAGTGTTTTCAGATTCAGAAAGTAACCACCCACAGAGATTTTGACTCCGTTTAGGGAAAATAGGCCATAACTAGGTGAAGGTTTGAGTTTTTCTCAAGTCTGAACATACAGTCGGAATCTCCTCATCGAGGGGAATCGAATGGTTATTTCAGGCTCTCAAGAAGTCGACTCCGAACGAAAACGGCGTTTTTGACGCGATTTCGCGTCGCCAACGCGCTTTGGGACAAAAGTTATGGCCGGTATTGTAGTTTTTCAGGCAATCATGCTCCATCAAATTCCCCTTCGAGTCTCAATTTACATGCTCAGCGCTGAATGCGCACCATGACACGCTTTTTTTTCTTGAAAGCAGGCTAACCTCAGGAGCAATTTTTGATATGGAAGTCCTGCCTCCGCGTATAGCAAACCTGCCAAGCGCGAAATCTCCTTCAGATAGGTGATGAGTAGTGAGGAAAAAGTCGACCACTCTCCCAGGAAAAAAGGGGGCCACACTCTCCGACACGTTTTTGATCTCAATAGGGACGAGGCACGCGACAGATTTCAAACAAAATCTATGCTCATCTTTTGCTATCGGTCTAGCTTTATATTGTTAATTCAAATGACGAGAAAAGCAGGCCCGAGACAACTCGTTCATGAAATTCTCGCCGTTCATATTCACATTATTTGAGGGCTACAGCTCTGCTCGTAGTGGGTCCTGTGCTATTCTGGAGACACCAAAGTGTTCAATTCTCTTTTAAATTCTCTTGGTTAATGGCAACATTCACGCCTACAGAAGTGGTTGAGATAACGACGGTGAATAATTTATATGACCTATACTAAAGCGCCTCCGCCGTAAGAAGCGCTTAGAACGAGCTAAACCGACCATTTATGAATATTCAACTTATATGAAGAGGAAGAGCTGGGCAGGTGTAGTGGGCAGAGTTCCACACCGCGCTGTTAAAAATCTCTCAAGTGCGATCGTTTTGGCTCGTTTTTGATGCTTCGAGCGGCGTAAACGTTCTGCTACAGAACGTGTGACTGAGCTAGCATCTATATTTCAATATGATTTGCAAGCATGCCGCCCTCTACCGATCCAACCTGAACACAATTCGTTTTTCTTCAATTACATGTTTTTTTTTGGCTTCGACTCTTACGGCAAAATGGATGGCATTTTTTGAGCATTTTTGAGCTCTGTCTTTAGAGGCAGCATACACGCTCGAAAAAGCTATCGATTTTATGGTATGAATCGAAGGCTTGGAGTTGCTAGTATCGAGATCTGATAAAGAAATCACGAAAAATTTGATGGAAATGAAGTGACAACGTGTTGTTTTTTTAATTTGGTTGAAAACAGACAATGCTCTCGCAGAGGCACACGAGCGCAAATATTATTAGACTATCGATGTTCTTCCACTTGCGTGGCCTGGTGCTGAACATTAACGAGGTTTGAAGCCTCCAAAACGAGCCAAAATGACCTTGTTAGAGCAACTTTGAGCGGGTAGAGGTGAAATTCCCCTCACTTCGCCTGTGGAACCCCGCCTTCTCATACTACAGTGCGTCGCATAAGTATACGAACACCCTGAAATTTCATGGTTGAACCATTCGAACGACGTTTCAAGCATCGGCACCGGTTCCTATGTTTTCCGCTAAGCCGAAAACGGTAGGTCACATTGTAGGACGGCAAATCGTACACTTTTTCCTTTTTTTACATACAGAATTTCATTTTTTAGCCGTTGCATAAGTATACGAACACTTCATAGAAACGAAATTTTTGTACAAGAGACATACGAAAAAATCCTGTTTCAAGCGGGATAGTAAAGAATGTAGTTGCATGCGTAAATTATCATCATGCCACGCGGTTCACATCTCTCTTCAGAAGAACAGGCCCAGGCCCGGGCTCTCTACTCCGCCGGTCATGTAGTCCGACAAATCTCTCGGCAAATTGGACATTCACCAAGCTGTTTCTCTTCGTTTCTACGGAATCCGGACTCCTACGGAATGCTTGTTCGCTCTGGGAGGCCTCGGAAGCTCACTGGACACGACGAACGACGCATCGCCAGAAGAGTCTCCAACACAATGTGCTCCGAACTCTCGCTGAATGTGTCGAAGAATACCATCCTCCGTTCGATCCATCGCAACGAAAACATCGAAAGAGCCGTAATGAAAAAGGCTCCGCGCTTGGAAGAACGCCACAAGTCGGCCAGGCTCCAGTTCGCCCGTTGAAACTTGGGTACAAATTGGAGGAAGGTGAGCTGAATCGCGTGATATCCAATTTCATGAAAAGTTTCTGAGCCCGTTGCTTCAGGTTGTCTTCTCGGACCAGAAAAAGTTTAATTTGGATGGTCCGGATGGTTCGAGGCACTACTGGCGGGATCTTCGGAAGGAGCCGACTTTCTTCAGCCGCAGGAACTTTAGCGGAGGAAACGTGATGGTTTGGGCAGCCTTCACAGCAACTGGGAAGGTCGGAATCACATTAGTATCGACTTGTGTAGATTCACTTGAGTACCAGGAAGTGTTGGCTTTGCATCTTCTTCCGTACTTTCGTCGTCGGAGACGTCAGGGCTTCCGTTATGTCCAAGATAATGCCACTAAACACGTCAGCCGATCAACTCTGGAGTGGCTCCGGCGCAACAACGTCGATACTCTGCCTTGGCCAGTGATCAGCCCGGATTTGAATCCTATCGAGAACCTTTGGGGAATTATTGTTCGCAAGATCTACAAGGATGGGGGGCAATACGGAACTGTGGAGTCACTCAAGGAGGCCATCATGGTACAAAATTGGCCAAGGGTCCAGGATACCATGTCAACATGCTGTTGTCGTGGGGATTGACGCAAATGCGAAGATGGGACTTGATCAGGAATCCGAAGTACTCGGTAAATGGTTCTACCAAGTGGAGCAAACATCGGAGAATGGCTACCGCCTTGTCGACTTTGTGAACGCAGTGGTCTGATTATTGCATCGACATTCAGGAGGAATCATCGCCGCCATCAGCTTACGTGGCAGGGACCAACCCAGCTATCTCCAGAAGAGCAGCGAAAGCGGAAGATGACGACTTTGAAACTACAGCTTGACTGTGTCCTGACGAGGAATATTCCAGTATCGGACACTCAAAGATCTAGAGCTGTGTGGGATGTCGCAATCGATACGGATCACCGTCCTGTTCTGTTGAACTTCACGGCGCGGATTCATAAGAGGAAGCGAGGGGCTCAGCCTCTCCAGAGGATTGATATGACAAGTCTCAGAGATGAAGAGTGCAGAAGGAATTTTCGACAACGCGTTTCTATTCACATCGGAGTACGGACTAAGAAGAAACTTTGCGAAGTGGACTCTTTCGTCAAGTGCATACAGGACGCTTCAAAAGAGGCACTCCCGGTTGTAGAGCCTAAGAAGAAGTTCGCCTACGTCTCAGAAGAAACAACATCTACCTACAACAGAGTATGTGCTCTCCGAACTGCAGGAAACTTCGTGGAGGAGAAGCGTCTGAGGAGAAAGTTGCGTCGACAGCTTCAAAGTGACCGCGAGCGAGAGTGGACGTGTAGAGCTAAGGAGTTCGAGAAGGCTTGGGAGGAGAAGAATCTGAGAAAAGCCTACATGTTGCTGCGACCGTATAGCGGGAAGATGAAGAGATGTTCTCGTGTCTTGAACACTACCAATGGAGTTGCAGTTGGTGATGCGACGCTGCCAATATGGAAGGATTACTTCAGTTCACTACTGAATCGTCCAGCGTCATCAGTACCTGAGCTCCCGCATGTTCAGAGAGCACATTACGATGTCAGTGAGGAACCGCCGACTGAGTCTGAAGTTTTGGATTGTGTCCGGAAAATGAAGAATGGAAAGGCTGGTGGAGATGACAACATCACTGCTGAAATGCTAAAAGCTCTTCCTCCGTCTGGGATTCGTGAAATGACCAACACCATTCGTGCTATATGGATGAGCGAAAGGATACCCGATTCGTGGAGGCATGCGATCATCGTACCTCTTCACAAGAAGCTATCCGTCACGGATCCTAAGAACTACAGAGGAATCTCTCTACTTCGTGTCATGTACAAGGTTTTAGAACGTATCATTCTCGAGCGACTTATCAAACATCGTGAAAGAACGACCAGAGATGAGTAAGCCGGTTTTCGACCTGGGAGATGGACCACCGACCAAGTGTTCGTCGTGAGAAGAGTAATTGAATCGTGGCAGCGGTATTCGAAGCCATTACAGCTTGCTTTTTTGAACTTTGAAGCCGCTTTCGACTCTCTTCATCGTGATCGATTTCTCAATGCTCTGCGAGCAGATGGAGTCCCGGAAAAGTATGTTCGGTTAATCGAGGACATGAACAAAGGAACAACAGCAGCAGTTCGTACACCTGTCGGATTTACGTCAGCTTTCGAGGTGAAAACAGGAGTAAGGCAAGCAGCCGTTGCAGGACCTTTTCTTTTCAACTTCGCCGTTGATGATATTATGCGTAGAGTTGCAGAACAGTTTCCTGCGGATGTGATCCTAACACCATCAGGACACCCCCTTGTCGACCTGGAGTACGCCGACGACATCGTATTATTCGCTGAAAACAACGCAAAACTGCAAAGGATTGTGAACCTCGTTTTGAAGTATGCCGCAGCCTATGGACTTCGTCTTCGTTCCGACAAATGCAAGCAGATGTGGGTCTCTCAGAGGCCTTCAACGGGAGTTTGTGTGGACGGACAACGTATCGAACTGGTGGACGATTTCTGTTATTTGAGCTGTTTGCTGAAGAACGATGGTAGTTATGCAGCGGATATTCGACAACGATGTGCGAAAGCTAAGTCTGCATTTAATTCTCTAACCAAGTGTTTGTGGTCTACCACCATCGCGAAGGAAGTCAAGTTGCGCGTCTACCTATCCGCTATTCGCCCTATCATGATTTACGGATCGGAGACGTGGGCAGCACCGAAGGCGCAGATGGAAAGGTTGGATTGCACGGAGAGGAAGCTTTTTTGGCGTTTGCTTGGATATTTCTGGCCGCGTGTATGCCATAACGAAGACCTTTACAAGAAAATCGACGCAGTACATCAATGCTTGACACGAGGGAGGTGCCAGCATCTCCTACCGCCATCTCAGGCACCAATGAAAAGTCGACTTCGACTGCTCGGGCATATACTAAGAAGAACGCCGGAGCGTTTCGTACAACACGCTTTAAGAATGCTTCCACATCCTGTCTGGAAACGGCCACCTGGGCGCAGGCGGAAGTTCTGGACGGTTGTGGTTAAAGAGGATTTGAAGTCACTCGGCATCGAAAGATAGTTCAGGCGCGATGTTTCGCTTTGCAGGAAATGGAATACTGACAGCTGGATGGAATGTGTTCAAATTGTAGCTGAAGACCGTGAAAAATGGACACGGCTGACTACTAGGACGGCACACCTCGGTGAAGATGCGGAATGACCGCGTCAGGCGAAAGCCAACCGAGTAAGTCAAGTCAAGTCAAGTGAGGTATAGGAGAAAGCCACTCTAGCGCTCCCACAGCAGAAAGCCACTTTGACATGCCCCCGTAGACGATCTCTCGAGCTCAACAGTGACAAGTTGATCTAAAATTTCCGATCAGTAGCCCCGTTCTTCTCTTCATTCTCAGCCTCTCTCTTCATTCAGGTCCGCTCGCATTAATCGGTTGCGATTTACGGAAATTACAAACCTCGAGCAACTCGTCCACCATGCTTTCGTCGTTCAATTTTAGGCGATCTTTGAGGGACCATAACTTCGCTTTCAGTTTTCTATGGTTAAAGAGTTTTCTATGGTTGAAACCGGTTGAGATCGTCCGTCTTCAATAGAAGCAAAAAATCTCCAAAGGCATTCTCAAGGCGTACTGTGCTTTTGAAGGCGTCGTGCAAATACCAATCAATTTTCTGAGGTCAATCAAACAATTGGGGCTGGCTGAAGTCGCTCACGAAGCTCGAGGCACGATAAAATGCGCCCTCAAATTATTATTTTCATGCGCAAATTGTTGTGCAGTATATCATCTAGTTGTTCATTGGTTTATCACCTATCGTGTTTTATTCGTAGATTGTTTATGTTACAGCAGGAAAGCTTTGGGAACAGCTATTACATGAACTTCGTATGCAGGGAAACTCCGAAGAGGACAGTAACTCAGACTGCAGAGGCACAAAAACATTAGAAACAAGTTTGACGCGAACTTCAAATCCATGCTTACGGTGTATCATTACTGTTTTTTTCGAAATGAAGGTTCTCGCGTACTCTTTCGACAATTTCCTTCTCAAGAGAGGCTATGCAAAGGCGTGGGCAAATAATATACGCTTTTCTATGCTTCTTTAATGTTGTTCTCGACTACTCCAAATGGGGTTACTTCATGGACTCGCAAAACAGTGATGTAAATGTGCTACGTTCTGACAAAACGAGTCGGACAGTATTGTTTTAACCCATTCACGACCGCGTGTCCCACCGGTGGGACACGCGTTGACTACCACTTCGGAGCGCGTGTCCCACCGGTGGGACACTCTTTTCGAAAATCTATTTCTCCACCGCATGAAGGAATTTCTAAACCTATTTATGGTCAATGTATTGACCTATTCTAAGCTCGACTATGAACATCGTGGTCCGCTGGAAGCTCCACCACTACAATATATCTGACCCTTCGAATGCGGCGAGGTCGAAAACTGCAAACTTGAGTACAGATGGCGAATTTTTTTCTTTTTTCAATACTCGAGAAATAATCCTTACTTTTAAAAGTGGTCGGATCGTGTAGCACTATTTAATATATCACGAAAATATGACTACTGATACTGAGCACCATTCCCGCGTTGAAAAGCGGCTTTTCTTTTGCCCGTACTTTGTTCACAGAATTTTTTTCATGCCAAGATCATCAATGTCTATTTGGTCTATTTTTGGAAGACATGCTAGGTTATGGTTGGTGTACCATCGTAGGCCGGGGCTCCAACTTCGGTGAAAACTACCTTGCAGAGGAGTGGACGAGAAAATGGGGACGTGCCAGAGCAGAAAACGAGTGAAAATTTAAGAAACGGTCATTAAACTAATCACTCCTCGTCAATATGCAATGATAGAACTATTTTCTACGTATAAATGTATAAGAAACAAACGCTCAAGAAGGTTTAACCCTAGAAGGCGCCAAACCGGAGAGGTGAGGGGGTGGCCGAGAAAAAATAATGGGCGAAGATCTAAAAAAAAGTCATTTCCATCAGCATTCCCAGTCAATATGAAAATTGAGGAGCATTTTCCATGTCTGAATGCCAAAAAGAATGCTAAAAATGTTTACTATAAAAAGAACTCCTGTGGAATGCGATAGACGGCAAAAGAGAGGGGGTAGCTAACGCAAAAATTAGTGCAAATCTGAAAAATATCATTTCACAAAGCATTTCCTGTCAACTGAAGAACAGAAGAATGTCTATTATGTTAATCTACGATAATTTATGTTTCACAACGCTAGAATCCGACGAACTCACGTGATTTTGTGGATGGTCTTATCTACACAGTTAAAATTTAAGGAGGCCGTTTCCCTGAAAGGGAAGAGTTTTGGAAGCTCAAACTTTGGCATCACGATTTTGCCGTCAACAGTCGTACATTGAACAAAAAAAAACGAAAATCGACTTTTGGTGGCGTGCCATTCGAGCAAAAGTGGCCCACCGGTGGGACACTGTATACGGTGACGCAATATTGCACGCGGTCCGAACGCGCAGCCACCCAAAATTAGGCGTGGTCGTGAATGGGTTAATGCATTGCTGAATGATATATTATCCACAGAGCCATCGGGGCACATTTAATCTCATTCATCACATTTAACCAGTTACATACTTTTTGTGAACGCCTCAACATCTTTTAACCAGATGTTGAGTTCATCTTCTCCCACGATCTAACTGTCTCTACAATGTGACTTATTGTTAGCGCTACATATTATGGCTAGAAAACCAGATGTGTATCCTCCATTTCCCCGCTACTCGCAGGGTTGGGCATCACTATCACAGGAGTGGTGCGGCTTTTAGAATGATTTCTTCATATTCATAGTTGCTTTTTTTTTAAAACAACCGTTTCGCATCTACGATAGTGATAATACGACTGCGAGTAGCTCAGAAGTGGAGCATAGAATCAGAGGTATGAAAAGTACCGAGACGAAGGCTAAAAGGAGAAGCTCCCAGTAAAGTTTCATTCAATCATCACATGCAACTCAGTGTCTTAGTCTGTTGCACCGCGCTCATTTCTATTCCATGCATCTTCATTCATTGGACTGGTATACATATTTACGATTTGTAACTGTTCTGATTCGCTACAAAAGGTTTATTATTTAGCATTAAAGAAATGTGAGAATCTCGTTAGAAGAAGCAAAATACTTCACGCGTATGATTTGGCATGCAACTTGAAGGAAACGCTAAAAATTCTGTGAAATGATGAACCATTGGTTTTGCTAAGCACTTGCTTAATGAATAGCAAAAATTCAGTGTAGCATTGAAGAACCAAATCACGCGCTTGCTACTGAGCACACACTTACCTATATTCGTGTGGCCGTCATTATTTTGGTCGACGGCATTTTGGTAAACACGTCCACCACTTCACTGGATTTTTAGCGTTTCCTCCAAGTTTCATGCCGAATCATACGCATGAAGTACAGTACCCGCGCTAAGTTTTATAAAAACGGAGAGCGTCTGGCAAACTTGGCAAAAAAGCGTCCGATGCATAAAACTTTTTTGTATGAAGGCTTTTTCGAATTCTGAAAACGCTGTCATATTCACAGATCAAATCGCTGCCTAATTATGAGATTTGTGTGTCGAAGTTCCCTGAGATCGCTCCGTTTTTTGATGGAAATAGTTTTTGCAATCGTCTTTCAGGAACTTCGAGCGCGCGAAGTGAGGCGAAATTTTGAGCAGTATTTGTACAAGTAATGGAAGAGCAATCTGCACGATTTTTTCACAAATTAGGTGCAGGTGAGATAATCTCAAGGTTTACGTTGGTTGAATTTCCGAAATCCTTCATTTAGTAGTCCAGAGTTTTCGCAACAAAACTCCGACTTTTCAGGTAGCTCTCAAGCATGTTTTATGAAGGATTTCGAAAATTCAACCAACATAAACCTTGAGACTCTCTTACCTGCAATTAATTTATGAAGGAAGCAGACAGATTGCTTTTCCATTTCTTGCACAAATACTGCTCAAAGTTTCGCCTCACTTGGCCGCGCGCGACGTTTCTGAAAAACGATTGCAAAAACTATTTCCTTAAAAACGGAGCGATTTCAGGGAACTTCGACACACAAATCACATAATTACATACATAGCAAACTGATCTGTGGATTTGATAGCGTTTTCGGAATCCAAAAAAAGTCTTCAGTGAAAAAAGTTTTATGCACCGGACGCTTTTTTGCCAAGTTTGTCAGATGCTCCCCGTTTTTACAAAACTTAGCGCGGGTATTGTAATTCACTTCTTTTAAAGGCAGCAGACAGGCTCAAAAACGGTATTGATTTTTCAACATAAATCAAAGGTGGTTGTATTGGGAACTGACGAAAAAACGAACGAAAACGGCGTGCAAATAGAGGAATAACTGTTATTTTGTTATCTGGTGAAAGTGGATGAGTTTTACGGTGCGCGGTTGAAACAGCGAATATTAGCAACAAAACGGTTGAGAGAGAGAAGCCGATATACAATACCGCCCGCGACTTTGGGAAAAACGGCGTTTTCGGCGCTTTTTTCCGCCGGAAAGCGCCGCTTTCTCATAACTTCGTTCAAAGTGGTCCGTTTGGGTTGTCAGGGGCACATATTGAATCAGCATCGCGAGCTCTTCATTTTGAGCCCGCACATGTCTTACCCGGCAAACAAGGCATATAGGGTTAACACAATCAATCGAGTGAATGAAAACTGAAGCTAGATATCAAATTGGTGTAAATATTTGACTTCATAACAACCGTACAGGTCTAGGACGAATTATACAGAAGTATTATAGGCCAATTTATGGAGGTGGCGAAAGTGAAAATCAATGTTTTTCCCCTGTTTGGCCCCCCGCCAGACACAGTCATCGTCATTCGCTCGGGCTCAAGGTGCCCGCGATCACAACCACGCTTGATATACAATTCATCTCCGCATTCGCGTTCAGTTCGCAAAGTGTACGTTGATTGCGAAAGCGTGCTGCGGCGCGGTTGCGAGGATCCTCAGGCAGGGATGTGGGATCACCCGGGCGGTGTGCACCAAAGGCAAAACCGCCCGGGTGATCCCACATCCCTGTCTGAGGATCCTCGCAACCGCGCCGCACCACGCTTTCGCAATCAACGTACACTTTGCGGACTGAACGCGAATGCGGAGATGAATTGTAGACTCTTTCAAAACAGTTAAAATCTCTCTGGAGGCATTTTCCGCCTAGCGCCACCCATGTGATTTTGGCTTTGAAAAACGACCCTCGGCCACCGACGTCCCGTTCTCGGCTCAAACGGGACCAATCGACCTGCGACTCGGCCTACCGCATTACTTTTTGATCCTCTTTCGAATAAGCACTGCGCCAGCCCAATCCGGAAAGGTCGAATTTTCGTCACTCTCACATGTGCCAAGCCCATTTTCTCTTGAAGTGGGACCACCGACGTCCCGTTTTTCATATGTGCTAAGTCCAATCAAGTTGATGAAATGTATTCTAAGATTATGTGAAGAATGTGTTTTCGACATATAACTGTTCACCTTTCCTTCCCCAAAAATAGATTGACTCAAATTTTCTCCTTTCTCAATGTTTCTGAGCATATAGCAGTTAAAATATCGAGGCAATAATACGGCCTCAGATTGTGTCCGTAAGGCAGCGATTGCTACTCAGAAGTGGATGCTCCTTTACCATTCTCCATGCGTTCAAATTGTTGATTTTAACAGTGCATTGATGAGGAACAGCACCGCCGTTGCGAGAAGGTACGCTCAAATGCTGCACCGCTCGGCGAGCGCGCGCCACTGAAGGAAGCGACGTGATGCAACTTTACGCAACATAATACTTTTTTCGTATTTTCATTCGTATTTGAATTTCATTCTTGGTCATTGACGTAATGATATTCAAAAAGTGTAAAGTGGCCTTGAAATAAAATGAACTCCAAACACTGACGTGCACAGTGTTAAAAATTGTGGAGCAAAATTAAGGGATCTGCAGAGTTGCACCGCCCGGCGGCACGCCGCCGAGCGAGAGGTTTGGAGCGTGGCCAAACCCTGACGCGGCGGCGCACTCTAATGCCTCGCAGAGTGGCAGCGATGCCTGCCGTCGTTCCCCATTTTCCTCCATTACGTACAACCTCATTCCATGCCAAAGTTTGAATTTCGCCGAATTCAAAATTTTGTATCTATTTTCCTAGCTCGTTTTTATGTGTTCTTTGAATTCACCATGAAACTATATTTGAACAGAAATTTTAATCTTAAAGACGCCAGAATTGAAAAGCTTCTCAAAAATAGCTCGACTTTTCTGTGTTTCCGGAAGATTTCCGTCATTTCAAAAAAAAAAAACGAAAACGCTCTCAGAAGCGGGCAACATAAAATCTAGCAGCAACGTTGATTCGGAATTTCTCGTGAAAATCGATATTATCCCACAGAAAGTGAAAGCTGAAGTAAAATCGAATATTCCGGGAGTGAAATGGAATGGATTACAAAAAAAAGCGAACAAATGAAAAAATGTTCAAGTGTTAACGAGAACGTGTCAGAGTAAAACTAAAAAAAGTTTGCATGGATGACTGAACAATAGAAAAATTCATTAATAGGATCCATGGCGGCGCTCCTCGCCGACGATGAAAATGGTCCAGACCATTCCTCGTCGCCGCTCCGGGAGCAGCTGCTGTCGCGGCGGCGAAAACACACTGCAAGGTACCCACGTCGCTGCTTTCGCGTGGCACGTCGCCGCCCTCGCCCACTGCGTGGCGCCCGCCTTTTTTCCAACACTGCCGTGTCGCAGCGGGACTCGCCGCGGCGCAACTCTGCAGACCCCTTTAGAGTCCAATTTGCCAACTTGTGGGTGTTAATCCGTTGATGGGCAGCTTATTCCCATGACTCATCATTCAGCGCATATCGCCGCATGCGGCGTTTCGTCTGGCAACCCTCGTCTATCACGCGCGCGTCTGGCGTCTTCTCGACCGCCATTGTCTATCACCTACACTCTGGGTCTCCAACGTACGGGGGACTCTCACCTGTCTTTCGCAATCGTAGAGACTGTCAACGGTTTTCCTCACACAATAACTTTGGAATCGCAACCTAGTTGGTTTTTTTACCTCAAGAAATTGATGCAGCTTAAGTTTCGAGGGAGTTTTACCAGAAGTTTCTGTATTCAACAATGTGGTGATATTGGAAGTGTGGCGAAGCTGGAGGCTCTATCCTAGACGGGGGGGGGGCACCCAAGATTTACTCATAGAGATGAACAAAAAAACTCACGAAAAATGCTTGATTTTGCTGTCAAGCATTGTTGCTATTAAATTTCTATAGAAATACGTCGATTCGGTGGGTCACTTAATTTTTGACTTGAATCCTGAGTGCCCCCCCGTCTAGGATAGTGCCAAGCTGCATTTACACTTGATATATTTATTAGTGGCTTTCTGATGTTCCGGAGAGGAAACATTGACATAAAATTTGATAAACAATAAAAGCATTAGAAAAAATAATTTGTACATGTGAAGATACGATCAAGTATGCAAGGAAGAATTTAGTCTCGAATCTGTTTTTAAAACTTGGAAATACTGCAGAATCAGTGTGCCAGGAGGGGAAGTTATCGAACACCGTGTTAGTATACTGCCTCTATTCGGGAGTGCACAAGCCCCTCTTTTCACCCGCACTCGCTTCTACAGTATTGCACCACGGCGGCGCGGTCTGCCGTGACCCTCTCCCATCCAATCTCTCTCTCCCCATGCAGCAGGCATCGACCTTGGTATGACCACCGTCCGATCGTCCGCATGACCAGCGATCATGTTCAGAGCAGGTGGGTTTTTTTCCCAAAATTTGCACCGCCTTCAGTTGAGGTGTTAATTTAAATGTCATCGTGTTGGCAGAGATCAGGGTTTACTCGAAGCTTTACACAATCCTTCTCGCTACCAAGAAATTGAGAAAACATTTGTTCATTTTATTTTCAACAAAAAAAGTCATTCTTTCTGAAAATTAATTGTCTGCTTCGAATCGATGGCTCATCTATACACTACCCATTACGATTATATTTAAATTAATACCAAAACAACTGAAGACGGTGGAAATTTTCGAAAAAAACTCACCGTCTCTTGGATACAGACACTTCTGGTAAAACTCCCTCAAAATTAAAGCTGCATCAATTTCCTGAGGTAAAAAAAGCCGACTAGGTTGCGATTCTAAAGTTATTGTGTGAGGAAAACCGTTGATAGTCTCTACGATTGCGAAAGACAGATGAGAGAGTCCCCTGTACGTTGGAGACCCAAAGTGTAAGTGATAGACCATGGCGGTCGAGAAGACTCCAGACGCGCGCGTGATAGACGAGAGTTGCCAGATTGCCTCCATATTTTAACTGCTGTATGCTCAGAAACTTTGAGTCAATCTGTATGTGTGGAAGGAGAGGTAAACAGGTATATGTCAAAACAAATTCTTCACATAATCTTACAATACATTTCATCAACTTGATTGGACTTAACACATCTGAAAAACGGGACGTCGATGGTCCCGCTTGAAGAGAAAGTGGACTTGGCACATGTGAGAGTGGCAAAAATCGACCTCTACGGATGGGGCTGGCGCAGTACTTATTCGAAAGAGGATCAAAAATTAATGTGGTAGGCCGAGTCGCAGGTCGATTGGTCCCGTTTGAGCCGAGAACGGGACGTCGGTGGCCGAGGGTCGTTTTTCAAAGCCAAAATCACACGGGTGGCGCTAGGCGGGAAATGTCTCCAGAGAGGTTTTAACTGTTTTGAAAGAATCTGCACCAAGCGCGGTTGTGATCGCCGGCACCTTGACCACGAGCGAATGAAGGTTACTGTGTCTGCCGGAGCGCCATATAGGCGAAAAAACGCTGGTTCAGCACATCCCCAAAAGGCGAAAAATAAAATTTCCGGATTGGGCTGCCGCAGTGCTTATTTCAAAGAGGATCGAAAAGTAAAGCAGTAAGCCGAGCCTCAGGTCGATTGGTCCCGTTCGAGCCGAGAACGAAAAGAAATGGACTTGGCACATGTGAGAGTATCAAAAATTCGACCCTCCCGGATTGGGCTGACGCAGTTCTTATTCGAAAGAAGATCGAAAAGTAATGTCGCAGTCCGAGTCTCAGGTCAATTGCTCCCGTTTGAGCCGAGAACGGGACGTCGGTGATCGAGGGTCGTTGTTCAAAGCCAAAATCACGGGGGTGGCGCTAGGCGGGAAATGTCTCTAGACAGGTTTTACCTGTTCTAAAATAGTCTGTATTGAGCGTAGTTGTAATGGCGTGCATTTTGAGCCTGAGCGAAGGATGATGACTGTGTCTGCCGGGGCGCCGAAACGGCTAAAAACATTGATTTTCACTTTTGCCACCTCCATGAATCGGTCTATAATACTTGCGTATAACTCGTCCCAAACCTGCACGGTTGACAAGAAGTCAAATATTTACACCAATTTGATAACTAGCTTCAGTTTTCATTCACTCGATTGATTGTGTTAACCCTATATGCCTTGTTTGCCGGGTAAGACATGTGCGGGCTCAAAATGAAGAGCTCGCGATGCTGATTCAATATGTGCTCCTGAAAACCCAAACGGACCACCTTGAACGAAGTTATGAGAAAGCGGCGCTTTCCGGCGGAAAAAAGCGCCGAAACAGCCGTTTTTCCCGAAGTCGCGGGCGGTATTGTACTCTTAATGTCTGTACTGGAACGTTCACCTCGTTTGAAGCATCAAAAACTAGCCAAAGGGTCCGTATTAGTACTATCAATCTGGACGAGCTTGTATTTTGGGGCGGGGTTGCAGAAGCTCAGGGGCGGGGTTGCAGAATTTTTTCGATTTGCATTGCTGAATTTTAGTAGTTTTTACTCGTTTTTGACGCTTCCAACGGCGTGAGCAGTCTACTAGGAGCCATGCGACTTCAAAAACGTAGTTATCTCAACAACTTTCTCGAACGTGTCTGCTGTCTTTAAGAAGATTCTCACAGTTTCTTTAATGCCTAATCATTCACCTTGTGTAGCGAAACAAAACAGTTACAAATTTTATTTCATTTTAGCAATGAAAAAAATTTTATTTCAGCAAGACACCCATTGTGCCTGGACGAAGATTGGGCACAAATTCGCTTCCATTTTTGAAATCCGCAATTATGTGTATCCGGTCGTTTTTTTTTCTGGTCTTTTGTTTACTTACTTTACTGAAAACTTGAAAAGAGACCCATAATCGTGTTCAGCGCTCCAAATAACGTGGCTAGACGAAGTTTGGACCTGAATTGTTTCCGACTTGAAATCCGAAATTGCAGACATTCGGCCGTCTTTCTTTTTAGTTTCCGTCGCGTCGGGACCAGATCCATTTAGGTCCGTGCGACGTAATCGCGCCGCGATAGGACTCTAAAAAACCTAAAGGAGCGTCCATAGCTAGTCACAAGCGGCAAGCGACGCACGATGTACTCGCGCTAGCCCGTTGTATAAAGAATGGTGATTAATTGATTCTCAGCGGGAGCGGCGAGCGTCGCCAGCAGCCACGGCTACCGATGCTGCTGAAACGAAGCCGAATGCTACATCGCTCATGTGCTAATCTGTTATTCATAGCACGCGGAGCCACTTCCTCCTGGTAATCAGTCAATGTCTTGTTCGGAGAGCACGTCGAGCTCAAATTTCGGAAGCATGAGTTGAGGGCTCTGCAGAGTGGCACCGCGGCGATTCTCGCTGCGACAGAGTAATGACGGAGAATAGGTGACGCCAGCGAGCGCGGCGGAAAGTCACGCGGCACTGACGACGTGGCCACCTCGACGAGCAGCGGCTGGTACTATTCTAAACTATTTTCACCGCCGGCAACAAACGTGTTGTCTCAGGCCTGTTTTTCATCGTCGTTCGCAGCCACCGCGCCGGAGCAGACCTTACTATACAGCTATACCGATAACAAATCAAAGAACATAGATTTCGATTCAAACCCATGGCGCGTTTGGTCCCTGTTGAGACGAAAAACCCTGGAGTGGTAGCGATTGGGTTGTTAACCCGAGATAAGCGCCAACTTTTGTATGCAAATTGTGCACCAGGGGTGGTAGCTATCAATCTTTCCCTCCATTCATGCACTATTTAAAGTGTGTTCTAATGAGAATGGCGGTCCACGCTGCCGGCGTGCTTGCCAGGCGGCCGTCGCATGTGCCGCTCTCGGACGAGTCTTGGATTCCAACGGCGGCTATCCCCCCTTCTCCCTTCTGCAGAGCTGATTGATCGGCGCAGTGTTTGCTGCCAGCCGGCGCGGGACAGGGCCTTTCTACACACCAAGGGAGGTGATGTCTGGCATTTCGCGGCTCTGATTCCACTCGGGACCACTTCGCTTGTATTGGGTGGCGTAAAGTGTCGAACTTTAAAAAAGCGACAACTCTTCCTCATGTGTGAGCCCCTGTCCCGCCGGCCAGTCGAAGGCTGTGGGGGAGGTTTCGCATACTCGTCCAAGAGCGGCGAACGCGGTGGCCGTCTGCCAAGCACGCCGACCGTATGGGCCTCCATTTTCATTCGGACACGCTTTACTGTCTGCCTCTGTCAGATCATTCACTGACTCTTCGTTGGATCCATTTACTGCCACCCCCGAAGTCTTACAATATGGTGGTTTGGCTGAGATTATTCACACGAGTTATTTGTCCGGCATCTATCCATTTGAAACAGAATTTTATTCGCCATTTGAGGAAAAGGTTTTATATTCAACTTCAAAAGCCCTTTTCAAGTTTTCACGATTGCGTTTTTATTTGAAAACCGGAATTTCCTGGGCTCGTTTTTTGCATGTTCATTCACAAGAGTGGCCCATCTGTGCAAAAAAACATGAAAAAAGGTTTGTCGCGCATTGTCGACTTTGATGTCTTTATTGTCCACATCACACAGTCCGCCTCCGTCATGTTCGCCATGCGCGTAAGATCGCGAACATTTTCTCGAGAATTTCTGTTACACAACAGAGTGCACTTAATCGCCTCTAAATGGTTTGAAACAATCCGACTATTTCTTGTTTCGACTTCACGTGACCTTTTTTATCACTATGAGCGCGTGGCGGGCGTGCGTCGACTCGACTGTCCATGACTGGTCGCCCCTCACTCAGGTATCGCTTTGTTACGTTGGGTATAGTTGATGTTCTGTATTATAGGCTTTACATTTCAGGTGATCAACTGCGTATTTACACTATGGGAAATTTCTACCAAGCTTTCGACTTCGATTATCAACAGCAGCAAAGCGGTAGGCGTCGGTGAAACATAACTAGTGATAAGGAGGTTCCCACAAAAAAGCGACCGCTCCTTGCTGTGATAATCGTAACTAGGAGCTCACTAGAAATGCCAAAGAGCTTACGTAACCCCGGGTAAAGAACAGAACAATGCATGGAAGAGAAGAACGCTTATTCTCTGACCAAGTGCAGCTACTATTTTGATCAGTGGGGTACACCATTCACGATGACCGCGCCGAAAGCGGAGATGAACAGAGTTCCTGCTTCCGTTCCTCTTTTTTTTTCGATAGCTTAACCTTCCGCTTTCCGATTTGCTGCTGTCAAGCTCTTCTTTTTTATATCTGCAGCTATTTCACAAAGGATGATTACTGCTCCATCTCGGGACGCTGTTTTTCACTTTGAGAAGCAGATACGTTTGCGACAATGATTAAGGAACTGCACTTTTATTTAGTAGGTGTGAAGCAATACCTTTGATTTCTCTGCCGAACAATGTATGGAGCCATAATTTTGTATTTTTCCGCCTGAGAGAATCTTTTCTATTCATAGTCTTTTTTCGAGAAAATTTCATCTTCACTGTCTGAAATTGTGTGTTCTTACTCTGCAAACACCCCAAACTGCATGGCCTTCACCCCTTTCTAATTATCTAACTTCTGCAGAAGATGTCATCAATGATCTTATGATCTTTGTGATTCAGTTCATCCACAGTTCTTCGCCTTTCCGTATCTAAAGTAACACCAAACATTCTTTATGCTTATTTATTCTCTGCGTTCGTTGTATTAGATTATGCCTTACTTTTTATGCTGAACAACTAGCGTAAGGCATAACTAATTTTAAAACGTTTAAGCTTTCCTCTATGTGTACCATGGCCTTCATGTGTTCTAATCTTAAGCAGGTATGCTCGACAATTCAGTATAATGCCGGGTTAGAAGCTATGAATGGGAACCTGCCTACTTCAATAGATTCCGAGTTCTCATTAGCTTATGTTACCGAGGTAGTGCATCCAAACTTTCCACCATCGCGATTGAATTGCTTACTTTTCACGCTTTTGCCTCGGAAAATCTGATTTATGTAGTTGTCGGGGAACATACTCAGGATTGTTGATGTGCTTGGAACGTCAAAAAGGTGAGCACCTAAGTATTTAATCTATGGGAAATTTCACCTGAGCTTTCGACTTCGATTATCAAAAGCAGCAAAGCGGTGGGTCATCGAACACATGTCAAATCATCAAGACCGATTAATCTAAAATGAGAATGAACCCCAAATTAGTTTATACAGTACCGCGCAGGGTTCGTGCAGAACCGCCCCCCCCCTGCGTTTTTGCGCCCCCAGAGCGCCGCCATAACTCGCTTCAGAAGTGACGAACTGAGTTTTCAAAGGAGATTTTGAATTCATCTCAGTGAGGCGAATACAATGCTATCTGAGGTTAGAATGTTACTGAAGTCTTCTTCACACCGGAATTCCGTCAAAAAAATGAGTACTTCGTTCTGGAATTTTCATCGAACACATGTCAAATCGCTAGGTCTCTGCTAGCTTGACCGTCTTATCAGTTCATAATGAGGATTTTTGAGGTGTAGGCAGGTTTCGATAATTTGCTGGAGAAGAATCCATTACTTTGTGACGCTATTGTGTGGTCTTTCTCGGACCAAATTTAAAAAAGGCTTCAAAATGCAAAACGGTCCGTAAGGAGTAAGTTCGCACAACTCTGAGGAATCGTCCGATTCTTCTCTTCGCGGCGAAGTGTGACAATACTGTTGGACCTAAGGAGGGCGAGATGTTTGGAAACCGAAAAAACGAAAGTTTCTGGTGAGCTAGTCTATTTGGGTTAAAGGCAGTGTTCACGACAATCTTCGATTTTGAGATTAACCGCTAAATCGATTGTTTGGCCTCCGGGTAGAACTGAAATGACGAAGAAATCGAGAAAAACGCTCTAGAAAGGACCCAAATCCTTTATTCTCACTCCACCTTTTTACTCTCACTGGAACTGTTCGTTGTGACAATGAAATCTTTGTGGACCCATCCCTTGCGATTCTCTACTCTCTACTGCTCCGCCCTTTCCTTCGGACCCTAAGTAGTACTGCTTTGCCTGTAATAATCTTCCATTTTTGATTAGCCCCGATTTTTACTGGTGACAACCACCGTGAACGTGTTCATCCAGTCGGACATTTAGTCCACGCCAGAGAATAATGTCACTGAAATAAGACGATTCAGGGAGTTCCAAACCGTTTCTTAGTAATTTTGGTAACACTTGGGTTCCAACGAATAATTTATGCGAAAAACTCGGGAACGAAAATCATCGTGAACACTGCCTTTAACATGAGCCACATAGCGAACGCACGCCTCGAATCAGGGTTTCCACGAGTCAACATCAGTTCGGTCTTTTACAGGATATCATAATTTACATAACTCTTATTTCACAAGTTTCACACAAAAGGTGGTAACATCAATCGATGCCGGCTTGTCTACATTGGTGCAGTAGGGCTTAGTCGACAATTAACACACTCAAAATTGCTGCGGACGTCTGTGATCACCTCGAGAATCCAACATCACATCACACCAAATTTCGGACCGATAAAAACCCGGAAATCCTTTGAATTTTCAAAGTAGTTTTCTGATGCTATCTCTTGCCAGAAATGAAAGAAGAATGAGAAACGAAAATCGCGCACCTCTGATTTGGTTGCACTAAGAAAATTATATTTGCAACGAAGGGACTGAATTTTTCTAATTATTTTTGCCCTTAAAGGCAGTGTCCACGATAAACCTCGTTCTCGAGGTTCCAGTGTGAAACACTAAGTTGGCAAATGCTGGAGAGGATAGGGTCGAAAAAAGCAGCGAAAGCTGGTCAGAAATCAATAAAAACTGTTTTGAAAGTTATCCCGGTGCGCCTGCCTATGCCGGTCCGCTCCCAATCATACGAGCTTGTGGCGCCGCACACAATCCGATGGCAAATTGCCAAGCAACTCTGCCGCGTCCAGCCCTATCGCTTCGAGTAGATTTCGCGACTAGCGCGCGCTTGCGGATATCAGCAGGGCCCATAACTCTCATCCACACACTGACCGTTAGAAATCGTTATTTTCGCTTATTCCGAAGTTTTTCCTCGCCGCTTCTTCACTATTAGTTACCTCACGATCAAACAATTCCATTTTTGGGTCGAATCCGAGTAT
This sequence comes from Aplectana chamaeleonis, assembly GCA_029168955.1. NCBI lineage: Eukaryota > Metazoa > Nematoda > Chromadorea > Rhabditida > Cosmocercidae > Aplectana > Aplectana chamaeleonis. The sequence continues at coordinate 263,047 of JAPDOI010000698.1, read as the reverse complement.
GATAATCATCGTGAAAACTGTCTTTAGGTTTGGCTTCAACCACCGAAAACTGCATATTCTGCACAGCTTCAAGAGGAAGGTGGTACGAAATTTGAAAACTTCAGTTGCTACTTTTCAACGAGCAGAAACATTTTCCACTGTTAAACTGTTTCCATGGTGTTACCCGTCAGAAGCGAACATGTTTTAATTGCCTATAGCTTGCTTCATAATAGTTATCTTCACTGATCACTGTACATAACATCCTCACTAATGAGTCTCGGGAGGAATGTTATGATATAGTTAATCTGAAGATACACATGCGGAGTAGAATTGTCTCTCTCGAGAGATATTGATTGTGTGTGTAATCTTCTTTTGATATATGTGCATATAACTTTATTATCGCTCATATGAATTATTTACCCTTCCGAATCTCGAAGACTTTTTGGTGCGCTCAAAGATCCAAATGCACAGTGAGCTATCTCTTTAATAAAAGTATCCATTCTCCCAGCGCTTCACGACTGGAAAGTTGGAGTGGTAAATATGTGACAAGTTATAAAAATCGCTAGGCCAGTAAAAATAATACACCTAATAATAGTAATACTAATAGTAATAATAATAATAATAATAATAATAATAAGAATAATAATAATAATAATAATAATAATAATAATAATAATAATAATAATAATAATAATAATAATAATAATAATAATAATAATAATAATATTATTAATATTATTATCATTATTATTATTAATATTATTATTATTATTATTATTATTATTATTATTATTATTATTATTATAGTAATAATCATCATAATAACAACCGTATTTCCTTTAAAGGCTGTGTTCACGATGAAAAAGTTTTCGAAATTCCACTAGGATTGGATAGTGGAGGGACACTCTGTAACGTTAACGTCGAAAGAACGCATGAAAACGAGCCAGGAAGAGCCCTAAAAGAGCCCGAAGTTGCAATTTCGAGCGCATTGAAAACCCCAAAAGCGCATCACACGCCCACCGACGTGAATAAATGAATGCTCGAGATCGTGAGATGAGCGATGATTTTCAATCATTAGCCCCGTTCTTCCCTTCATTCTCAGCTTCTCTCTTTACTCAGGTCAGCTCGCATAGATCGGCTGCAAAAGACGGAAGTAACAAGCCTCGGACAACTCGTCCACCATGTTTCCATAGCTCAATCTTTGAGGGACCATAACCTGGTTCCCAGAAGGTCGTGTACGATTTCAGAGACATCATTGGAATCAGCATGGGGCCGTTTTCAAGATAGGCTGGAAAACAGAAAAACGATTTTCATCGTGAACACTGCCTTTAATTGAACACCCGGGTGTACTATTTTTCAACCTCAGCCGGAAGGGGGGTTCAGTTAGAGGAAGGGGTACGAATTGAGGGGGGGAGGCTCTAATTTTCAGCCAAGAACTCAAGAGTCAATATAAACAAACAAAGTTTATTAGGCAAACCAAAGTGGGACAATAATGAATTACTCGACGAATTCCAAAAAATCATCATCAATAAAGGCATTGTTTAAGCCCTCTTCAAGACCAATCTATTCGGAACTGTCAACAAGGTTTTGAGTATCGACATCTCGAGCAGCGCGTAGCAGTTCACGTTCACGGTAGGAATGGGTAAGCCAGCTTTGAAACAGTGAAGGACGTCGTCTTCGGAGCCACCTGTGGCATTTGTGATCCCGCAGGCCTTGAAGGAGCGAGCGAGAACTCCGGTTGAAAGTTGCTCCTATGCAGTCGCAACCCAATTCAGGCACACAGACATCGGTGGAGCTTTTGGAATGCCGTCCTTGGTGAACTCATTCTCACCGCTGAGCATCCAGTCCTCGTACTGCTTCCGAATCCCGTTCTGCGCTAAGTATAGGTAGGTGAAGGATTGTCAAACACATGTGCACCAAGTAAAAAGGTATGAAACAGAAAGTGGGTCTCAGGTAAAAATCTCCAACGACTTCTAAGCTGAAGGGGGGGGCTGGTATAGGGGGGGGGTGTTCTATATTTCAACCTCCACCGAAAGGGGGTTCAATCAGAGGCGTGTTTAATAACAGGAAATGCAGTATTGTTACTGATACTTCTTAAGTTTTTACTTATCTGCAAACGTGAATGTATCTTTCCGAAGTTCATTGCTGAGAGATTTGCTCGCTTCCCTTACCAGATTAATTGCGATGTCCAGTAAGAATTTTAGCGCTCGAGAAAGCCCTTCTTGATGCTGCTGTTGCTTATCATCGTCGCCAGAAAAGATTTTCGATACGTGGCATAGTTTTTCACTGAGAACGGCTGGAAGCAGTACTCCCGCCTGATGTAATTCGGAGTGTATCCTCTTCAAATCACCGGATATGTTGTCGTTTACGACAGGACAACAACCGTCACTTCGGAGAAAAATTGCACCTTATAAGGTCCCACAGTTCATCTGTTCGACAGCCATCGTTCTTCAGCAGAAATAAAGTTCCACCGTTACTTCATGTGGCCATAGGAACGAATGAAATCGATAACGATATGGCAGCGGTCCCCAATCTTAGACCATCCTTTGCAATAACACCAAGAACAGATAATTCGATAATTGATGCAGCACTTTGCGACGTGAATCCATTCTCATATCACTTGCGTTAGAGAACTCAAAGAGGTCCGACTGTGCCAGATTGCAACGCAGCACCAATTAGTTCGATGCCGATCAGAGGAACAAGAATCCATCTTCCCCCTCCTTCCCGCGAATTGGATTCGGCAATAGCAAATCTTGGGCATGCTGTTTAACGCATATACCGAAACGCAGCAGCGAAACCTTATCAACCGAACCTTACACCTGCTGAACGGAGTGGAGTGAAGAAGTTGTTGAGTGCAAAGAACAGGCTGAGGTATACTGCTGGAGACAAGTGTGGCTTATTTGTAGTCATGCGACAGGAGCTGAACAAGAGAATCAGTTATGAAGCTCTTCTAGATCCCTCATTATACGAGGAGACAACGTATTCAGCATTCGAATATGCATGCAAACTAGTCAATGACACGATCCAGACGGTAGTAAAGGCCCGCCTGGGCGATTCAGTTGCAGCCCGGTTACACGATACCGCGCCAACAGTGCCAGTGCTGTACAATCTAGTGAAAACTTACAAGATCGTGTCACTAGCTGACTTGATGTTACTGTCCTGGAACGAAATCAAAACTCGTCCCATTCTATCGTCATGTGGTGGTTCTTCCGACAGAATAAGCTGGCTTCTGGTTCAGTTCCTCACGCCACTTCTGCGATATGTTGGAGCCCACATTGTCAATGTTGACGAGTTCCTTTCCACGCTTCGTCAATGTCCAGTATCCAGTTCAGCCGCATACGCCAGCTTCGATTTGGTATCACTTTATACTAACGTCAACAACGCAAATGCCATCGAAGCGGTGCTGCGACTTCTCGAAGAGAATTGACAGGAAGTTTCGATGATGGGATTCAACGTAGCAGAAGCAAAGAATCTCATCGGAGTTACCCTGCAGTGCAGAATCTTCTGTTTCGATAATAAGATGTACCAGCAGAAGCGTGGGTGAGCAATTGGAAATCGTATAGCTCCTGTATTGGCAATCATATTCCCAGTTTATACCAAAAAGGTTTCTTAGACCAGTAGTATTATATACTACAAACGCTACATCGATGACGTATTTGTGATTGCAACCACAGAAGAGGAATGGAATGCGGCGCTGGATCGACTGAATACACAGGACACTAACATATTTTTCACGGTGGAAAATCCAGATAGAGATGGTCTCCTGCCACTCCTCAACACAAAGATTCGCATCGTTCAGAGCCGAAAAAAATATGTGTGGTTCAAAAAAGCGGCCTGATGAAACATTCTGGTGCACTCAAGAAGTGCTCATCCGATTTACGTCAAGGCAAAGTTGTTAGGAATTCACTGAAGACCAAGGAGAGGCTTGGATCGTTTGTGGATCCTATTGTTGATGCTAAGGTGGAAGACATTCTGTTTAGCGGAAAATCTCAACACATGGGTTTCTATGCAGAGCGCCCGATGGGATAAGCCTCGCACTACCACTCGTTAACGATGAAGTAGCCCTCGAGGTCAATCGCGCGGTTAAAGGTTACAAGCTGCTTATGGCCTAGTGCATACTTCGCGCGACAGGAGACGCGACATCATGTTTGTCATCTACATCGACCGAAATCGATACTGCTGTTACGCATTGTCGCGGTCGCGGGAAGTATGCACTGGGCCTATTCGTTTGGTACTCAGACCACCGCCAACTCTGAAGGATCTCCTCACATCTACTAGAATGTACGAAAGAAAAGGCCAGGCGCAGCCATTCCGATGCTGCCTCTCAAAAAAAATTGTGAACTCCGAGGTACAGTATACCTGGTACGATGTTGAGGATGCGGAAAATGTTATGTGGGCGAGACAGCGAGATCTTTGAAATTCCGAGTAGATGAGCATCGCATAGCACTCTCCAACCCAGCCGCCTACGCCAACAATAGTTTGTTTCTCAAGGCACCGTACAAGCCGACACTTGAAGAAGATGCTCCTCCTTTCGAAGTAACTGTTCTCCATAAACACCAGATACGGCCGCTGGATAGAAATAATAGAGGCGAGAGAAATCCAACGTGTTCAACCAGAAATCAACGCAAGAAAGAACTGAACGACCAGCTGAGATTGATACTGTGATATCGCGCGCTCGCTGATGGCTGTTTCCATCCCGGGGGTTAGTTTTGAAGGCAGCATACACGCTCGTGTGCGTATGTGAGATCACTACGGAAATCGAATCGTATGGCACAGAACACAACGCCTATGCATTTTGAAGCTTCAAAAACGACCCACAATGCCGTTACAGGAGTAGCAATTTTGGCCCCGCCCGTATTTTCGCGCTCCCTGTATTTGCTCTCTTCCTCCATCGTAAGGTTGCTGGGTCATCTTCACCTTTGGGACTGATGATGGACTGCCAAACAAGTAAAACACACACGTCAATGACGGCGAAGATGACACAGCAACCCTGCATTGGAGGAAAAGGGCAAATACAGGGGGCGTGAAAATACGGGCGGGGCCAAATTTGCAGCTCCTCTATCGGCATTGCGGGTCGTTTTTGACGCTTAAAAATGCGTAGGCAGTGCGTTGTGAGCCATACTGTTAGATTCACCTTGTTATCCCAACCACGTTTACGAGCGTGTATGCTGCCTTTAGGCACACTTGCACAAAAATGGGGTGGGTTTCTTCTTTCCGCACTCATCCTCTATTTCAACACTATTACATCCGTGTTCAGCTTTGGACCACCCTTCGGCCGTTCAGTGTCTGCAACCGGTATATATGTAGTTAAGCTTTGATGTTCTGCACACCTAGGTTGAACATATTGTATTATTTTTTAAGGTCTGATGATGCAGTTATTGGCGAAAGCTTCCCAGTAAAGAGTAAAGTGAAGAGCCTCGGATTCTCATTCAACAATTATTATTACTATTATTATTATTATTATTATTATTATTATTATTATTATTATTATTATTATTATTATTATTATTATTATTATTATTGGGGGTGTGTATACAAGTCTGTTGGTACCTGCTCGTTGGTGCCCCTGCTTCTACTGAACCCAGCAGACGTTTGAGTGTACACAGGGAACGTTCGAGCGATATAGCGTGCACAACTATATCGCGAAAGTATCCCGCACATTGCATAAAGGTGTCGCCGTCCGGCACACTAAGGCCTCTGGTCCATAACACCTTAGGATCCGTACCTAGGGAGTCATGGAGTCTTTGGCCACAAGCCACAATTTCGCCACCCTGAACTGTCGATCGCTGTCGAGTGATATCCAAAAACTGCTCTATCCAGACTTCTGAGCTATTTCCATGCACCGTTTGCTGCTTTGCAGGAAACCCGCCTCAAGGATAGACCCGTCATCAGCGTCGGAGAGTACACCATCTACTGCGGTAACGCTGACGATAGGAGAGTGGGAGGCTGTGCAATAGCTGTAAGGAAGGATTTCAATGGTATGGTCAAGGAGTTCGGCTCAACGTCGTGTCGGAATGCATTCGTACGACTGCGGGATCACAGAGGATTCAATCCGTGGATAGTGAGTGCTCATGCGCCCACTGAAACCGCCGAAGACAATTCGAAGGATGCGTTTTATGAGGAACTCAATACGTTGCTGGCCAGGAAACCTTGTCAACATGCTGTTGTCGTGGGGATTGACGCAAATGCGAAGATGGGACTTGATCAGGAATCCGAAGTACTCGGTAAATGGTTCTACCCAGTGGAGCAAACATCGGACAATGGCTACCGCCTTGTCGACTTTTGTGAACGCAGTGGTCTGATTATTGCATCGACATTCAAGAGGAATCATCGCCGCCATCAGCTTACGTGGCAGGGACCAACCCGGCTATCTCCAGAAGAGCAGCGGAAGCGGAAGATGACAACTTTGAAACTACAGCTTGACTATGTCCTGACGAGGAATATTCCAGTATCGGACATTCGAAGATCTAGAGCTGTGTGGGATGTCGCATTCGATTCGGATCACCGTCCTGTTCTGTTGAACTTCACTGCGAGGATTCATAAGAGGAAGCGAGGGCTCAGCCTCTCCAGAGGATTGACATGACAAGTCTCAGAGATGAAGAGTGCAGAAGGAATTTCCGACAACGCGTTTCTATTCACATCGGAGTACGGACTAAGAAGAAACTTTGCGACGCGGATTCTTTTGTCAAGTGCATCCAGGACGCTTCGAAAGAGGCACTCCCGGTTGTACAGCCTAAGAAGAAGTTCGCCTACGTCTCAGAAGAAACAACATCTACCTACACCAGAGTATGTGCTCTCCGAACTGCAGGAAACTTCGTGGAGGAGAAGCGTCTGAGGAGGAAGTTGCGTCGGCAGCTTCAAAGTGACCGCGAACGAGAGTGGACGTGTAGAGCTAAGGAGTTCGAGAAGGCTTGGGAGGAGAAGAATCCGAAGAAAGCCTACACGTTGCTGCGACAGTATAGCGGGAAGATGAAGAGATGTTCTCCTGTCTTGAACACTACCAATGGAGTTGCAGTTGGTGATGCGACGCTGCCAATATGGAAGGATTACTTCAGTTCACTACTGAATCGTCCAGCGCCATCAGTACCTGAGCTCCCGCATGTTCAGAGAGCACATTACGATGTCAGTGAGGAACCGCCGACTGAGTCTGAAGTTTTGGATTGTGTCCGGAAAATGAAGAATGGAAAGGCAGGTGGAGATGACAACATCACTGCTGAAATGCTGAAAGCTCTTCCTTCGTCTGGGATTCGTGAAATGACCAACACCATCCGTGCCATATGGATGAGCGAAAGGATACCCGATTCGTGGAGACATGCGATCATCGTACCTCTTCACAAGAAGCTATCCGTCACGGATCCTAAGAACTACAGAGGAATCTCTCTACTTCGTGTCATGTACAAGGTTTTAGAACGTATCATTCTCGAGCGACTTATCAAACATCGTGAAGGAACGACCAGAGATGAGCAAGCCGGTTTTCGACCTGGAAGATCGACCATCGACCAAGTGTTCGTCGTGAGAAGAGTAATTGAATCGTGGCAGCGGTTTTCGAAGCCATTACAGCTTGCTTTTTTGGACTTTGAAGCCGCGTTCGACTCTCCTCATCGTGATCGATTGCTCAATGCTCTGCGAGCAGATGGAGTCCCGGAAAAGTATGTTCGGTTAATCGAGGACATGAACAAAGGAACAACAGCAGCAGTTCGTACACCTGTCGGATTTACGTCAGCTTTCGAGGTGAAAACAGGAGTAAGGCAAGGAGCCGTTGCAGGACCTTTTCTTTTCAACTTCGCCGTTGATGACATCATGCGTAGAGTTGCAGAACAGTTTCCTGCGGACGTGATCCTAACACCATCAGGACGCTCCCTTGTCGAGTTGGAGTACGCCGACGACATTGTGTTATTCGCTGAAAACAACGCAAAACTGCAAAGGATTGTGAACCTCGTTTCGAAGTATGCCGCAGCCTATGGACTTCGTCTTCGTCCCGACAAATGCAAGCAGATGTGGGTCTCTCAGAGGCCTTCAACGGGAGTTTGTGTGGACGGACAACGTATCGAACTGGTGGACGATTTCTGTTATTTGGGCTGTTTGCTGAAGAACGATGGTAGTTATGCAGCGGATATTCGACAACGATGTGCGAAAGCTACGTCTGCATTCAATTCTCTAACCAAGTGTTTGTGGTCTACCACCATCGCGAAGGAAGTCAAGTTGTGCGTCTACCTATCCGCTATTCGCCCTATCATGATGTACGGATCGGAGACGTGGGCAGCACCGAAAACGCAGATGGAAAGGTTGGATTGCACGGAGAGGGAGCTTTTTAGGCGTTTGCTTGGATATTTCTGGCCGCGTGTATGCCATAACGAAGACCTTTACAAGGAAATCGACGCAGTACATCAACGCTTGACACGAGGGAGGTGCCAGCATCTCCTAACGCCATCTCAAGCAGCAATGGAAAGTCGACTTCGACTGCTCGGGCATATACTAAGAAGAACGCCGGATCGTCTCGTACAACACGCTTTAAAAATGCTTCCAAATCCTGTCTGGAAACGGCCACCTGGGCGTAGGCGAAAGTTCTGGACGGATGTGGTTAAAGAGGATTTAAAGTCACTCGGCATCGAAAGACAGTTCAGGCGCGATGTTTCGTTTCGCAGGAAATGGAATAGTGACAGCTGGATGGAATGTGTTCAAATTGTGGCTGAAGACCGTGAAAATGGACACAGCTGACTACTAGGACGGCACACCTCGTTGAAGATGCGGAATGACCGCGTCAGGCGAAACCTACCGATTAAGTCAAGTAAATCAAGTCATTATTATTATTATTATTATTATTATTATTATTATTATTATTATTATTATTATTATTATTATTATTATTATTATTATTATTATTATTATTATTATTATTATTATTATTATTATTATTATTATTATTACTATCATTATTTTTACTTATTCCTTCTGCCTTCGAGGTTCCTAGATGGACACATTTATTATTGGCCTGAGCGTTTCGACGGAGATCGTCGTCTTCAGAGGCCTAGAAAGCAGTCCAAGGTTAGAATGTGCTGTCTAGACCACCAAATACCTCCACAGCTCTAGCGTTTCCGATAGCCCCTCAAGTTAGTAACGTGAAAGCCCAGTCAAACAACTCACACATCTATCCACCAGTAGATAAGCGTTAGCGTCTGCCTTTAACGAAAGACCAGGAACGAGTGGGTGTTACTGTGCGCCGTGTCATGTGAAAGTAGATAATGGGCACATACACACGCACCGCTAACTGGCCGTACCTAGAGTTCCCAATGTGGGACGAACGGCAAGAGGTCATTGGTCAAGGATGGGCTCTCAAAACGGTTGTTCATTGTGGGGTTCTTCTCGTATATCCAGAAAGCTTCCAGAGCCTTTCGCGCTGAAATATCCGTCTCAATTGCCAAAATGCCGCACTTCACTTCAAAATCGTTACCGTTGTGATTCTCGGTTCTGTGCTTGCCAAAAGGTGTTGTAATGACTGAACTGCACCTACACAATGACTCCATTTATCGCCTCACAAACGAAAGAGGGTTCGTATCACAGTACAGGCGTCTCAATCATATTTGTACAACAGTCGGAAAAACAGCAGGTGTGGACGAAAGACTTATAAGTCATCTTAGATTGGATAAACCACGGTGCCCAGTGTTTTACGGTCTTATCAAAACCCACAAAATATCTCAAAGAGACATGACCTCACTGCAACCAGACGCATTGAAAATACGTTTAATCATATCTTGTGTGGGCGGACCATGTGATCGAATCTCTTGGTTCCTGAACAACATCGTCATACAATTACTACCCAAAGTTCCTTCTCACCTGATCGACACCAATTACTTCTTGGAACAACTGCACCACTCTACCTACCAGGAGGGTTGCATAATCGAGTCCTTCGATGTCGCGTCGCTTTATACCAACGTTCAGAATGACTAAGCACTACATACACTATCTGAGATGCTCGATAGGTATATACGCACAATTAACACCTTCGGACTCGGCAAACAGCAAATTATGACGCTGATCAAGGAGTGCTTGTGTTGCAACATATTTAGGTGGTCAGGTGCTTACTAGTCACAAATAAGAGACCTAGTCATGGGACAGCGGCTGGCACCGGTATTGGCAGTATGCTTCATGGGTAGAATAGAAGAGCCGGTCCTCGCTCGTCATCCACTATTGTACTGCAGGTACATCGACGACTGCTGTGTCATAACTTCAACACAATCCGAAATGGATGAGTGTTTCCGAATTCTGAGCGAGCAGGCGCAGTACATTAGGCTAACACGAGAGACTCCGAGCAATGGGTGGCTTGCTTTTCCCAACACCCAAATAAACCTCTCTAGAGGCACCGTCCGAGTGAAATGGTACAGAAAACCAAGCTGTAAAAACATCCTGATTCACTCAACATCAGCTCACCCTACTGCCATGAAGCGGGCAATTGTGCGTAACATGTTCCGTACAGCGACGGAGATGTGCACAGACGAAAGTGAGCGCCAAGAATCAAGACGATTAGCTTCGCTTGTAGCTATCAACAACGGCTACAATGTACCACTCAACCGACATAGAAGGCGTAATGTATCGCCGAGGGAGCCCTTACATCGAAATAAGATCCCGTTGTGCATACCTTTTGTTTCTGACCAGGTCAGTGCGGCAATACAGCGCAGCATCGTACGCGCACACCTGGACAATGAAGTCGTTCTTGTAAACATACCTAATGACAGTAAAAAACGTCAGCTAGTCAGAAGTAGGTTATACGATGTAGGGTGTGTTTCAGAAAACTGCGTTGTCTGTCAAAATGGTAGTGCTGGAGACTGCTCGAAAGCAGGAGTAATCTACCAGGTCGAATGCCTAGCATGTCACGCTACCTATATTGGTGAGACAGGAAGAATGCTTGCCACACGTATGAAAGAACATCTAGCCGGTAAAAGGAGTAGCGCCATTACAACACCTTTGGGCAAGCACAGAACCGAGAATTACAACGGTGACGATTTTAAAGTGAAGTGCGGCATTTTGTATCATGATTGATATTATTATTACTATTATTATTATTATTATTAATATTATTATTATTATTATTATTATTATTATTATTATTATTATTATTATTATTATTATTATTATTATTATTATTATTATTATTATTATTATTATTATTATTATTATTATTATTATTATTATTATTATTATTATTATTATTATTATTATTATTATTATTATTATTATTGTTATTATTATTATTATTATTATTATTATTATTATTATTATTATTATTATTATTATTATTATTATTACTATTATTATTATTATTGTTATTATTATTATTGTTATTATTATCATCATTTTTATTATTATTATTACCTGTATCGAATGTTGTCCACATCGAGAAGACTGCCGATGAGGATGGACCATCAAGGTATCAAGTTAGGGTATTATTATTTTTATTGTTATTGTTATTATTATTTTTATTATTATTATTATTATTATTATTATTATTATTATTATTATTATTATTATTATTATTATTATTATTATTATTATTATTATTATTATTATTATTATTATTATTAATTAATATTATTATTATTATTATTATTATCATTTTTATTATTATTATTACTTGGAGCGAATGTGGTTCACATCGAGAAGACCGCCGATGAGGATGGACCACCAAGGTATCAAGTTAGGGTATTATTATTATTATTTTTATTATTATTATTATTTTTATTATTATTATTATTATTATTATTATTATTATTATTATTATTATTATTATTACTATTATTATTATTATTATTATTATAAAATTGAGCTATCCCGAAGTCTCATGTGTACTTGTTGGTTTCTTCTACGATCAATTGAGAACTTCTTTGAAATTCACCTTTTATTGGCAATATTTCGGTGTAGGTGTAGTTTTTGCAGACCGCACTAATCGGCTTTGCGACTCGCTTGGCTAGTACTTTGCATTGTTCACTACGACCCTGCTAGATTCTTGCTGTATATTTGAAATATTACAGGCTTGATAAAGGTGTTATACACCGAAATATTGCCAATAAAAGGTGAATTTCAAAGAAGTTCTCAATTGATCGTAGAAGAAACCAACAATTATTATTATTATTATTATTATTATTATTATTATTATTATTATTATTATTATTATTATTATTATTATTATTATTATTATTATTATTATTATTATTATTATTATTAACTATTATTATTATTATTATTATTATTATTATTATTATTATTATTATTATTATTATTATTATTATTATTATTATTATTATTATTATTATTATTATTATTATTATTATTATTATTATTATTATTATTAATATTATTATTATTATCATTATTATTATTTCACGGGTCTCACTCATTAGAGTGATCCCGATAACTGGTTTTCCGCGGGGATACGTGACGCGTCCCCAGGTTGCGGATAGGGGGTCAATCGCGGACAAAAAGCGGCCGGTGCTTGCCCTGAGACGCAGGTGGATTCAGGGCTGGACTCCCTGCTTCTTCTGTGCCAAACCGACTCATACCTTTTGTTACATTCGTTGGCTCGCTCGTGAGCAGTTGTGTGTGGGTGTGTTGGCGCGTGTGCAGACTGTATCCTTTACGTCGGTTTGGTCAAAAGCCTGCATTCAAGTGACAGGGAAATAACTGAGAGGCGGTTCGGGGTCGCCTCTGAAAACTAAGCTCCTTGTCCACTCTGGGATAGACCGGCAAGCTGCCCGGAGTATACCTAGCCCTCGCGTAGAATTCGGCAAATTATCTGCATCTTTATTGCCCCAAACAGTAGCAGCAATGGACCTCATTCCCCTGACTCCGAAAGATTCCCCAATACGGCACCGTTGGGTAGAACAAGTACGGAGAGGCTGCGAAAATCTCAGGGCCAAACTAGGCTGCCAAAAACGAGAGGGACTGCGATTGTGATCTGTACGTTCAATGCGCGCACGCTTGCATCGGAAGCTTCAGCTGAGGATTGTTGCAAGCCAGTAAGATCAAGTTCGACGTCATTGCACTGACCGAGACGATAATACACCGACTACTTCATGCCGTTTTCGATACTGGAGATGAAGTGTTCTTTGTAACATGCGACTTTATTGGAGTTGGTGCAGCCGGTGTTCCTGTCCACATGCACTTAGCCATGAACATCGATTCGTTCGAACCTTTGACTACCCGAATCGGACGTTTGCGGTTGGAACGATGTGGATTAACGCCTGCTTTGACAGTCTTCGTCGCTTACGCACCAACATCGAGCCATGATGAGGATGAGATCGAAGCACTCTGTTCGGAACTGGAGAAGTTCTCCAGAGAAGACCATACCTTCTTCAAAGTCATCGTCGTGATTTCAATGCCAAGATTGGTTTTAGAAGGTTGCCTGAAGAGCATCACATCGTAACTGGTGGAATGGAACGAGCAGGGTGAGAGATTTTCTGAGTTCATCATGTCGACCAAAACAATCCATGGTAACTCACAGTTCCAGAAGCTCCTCTCACAACGTTGGACGTGGGAGTCTCCCGGTGGACGGTACCACAATGGGATTGACCACACCATCGTCAACCGTAGATTTTGCCTAACCGATGTTGCTGTTGTTCCGAAATCTTACAATGGATCGGACCAACGTCTTCTCTGCGCCAGTTTTTTCCTCACCCGGGTTAAAGAAGAGAAGCCCCGGAACCACCATCAATTGGGAACTCTTTACCGCACTAGCTGACTGTTGGGAAGATTCCGTTATGGATAACATCGACGAAGAGTATAATCAGTTTGTTCAGCATCTTCACGATAGTGCTAAAGAACCAGGGAGGTTCGTGACCACCTAAACACGTTTGTCTTTGGCAACTCTTGAGCTGATTCGCCAACGTGGAGCTGCAAGAGCACAGGCAACTATCAACTAACGTCTGAACTTGCAAAGCTATGCAGAAAAGCGATAAATGAACACTCGAAGGAGAGAAGAGCAGCAGTCATGGCCAAAGCTGCAGAAGCCGCTAAAAGCATCCGCAACGCCCGCCGCAACTTTGCCAACTACAAGACCAGGGTGAACGCACTTCGACGCCCCGACGGAACAATCACTGCTTCCAGAAGGGCAATGGAAAAAGTCATTCACGACTTCTACTCCGATCTCTTCGATAGCCACGTCCATGTGCCTCCATACCAGCTGAGGCAGAACGACTATGTTGTTCCATCCGTTCTCCCTTCCGAGATCCGGCATGTCATCATGTCGGTAAAAAATCGTATTGCACCCGGTCCCGATAGGATTAGACCCGAACATCTAAAGAACCTCCCACCGGCTCTGATTCTCACTCGGGCACGGCTCTTCACTCGTTGCCTGTCGGAATGCAAGGTATCACCTCAGTGGACGATCAGCAAATCTGTGTTGTTGTACAAGAAAGGAGACGTTCACGAAATTGGCAACTATCGTCCGATCTGCCTGCTGTCTGTAGTCTACAAGTTGTTCACTCGTGTCATTCTCAACAGGATCGACAGAAGGCAAGACGAAGGACAGCCATGCGAGCTGCGCAGGGTTCCGAAAAGGATTCAGCACGATCGATCACATCCACACAAAAACGAAGCTTATTGGAGTGTCGCGAGAGTACAAGACTCCGCTTCGCCTTACGTTCATGGACTTGAAGAAGGCTTCCGACTTCGTAGAAACAGAAACGATTCTGGCAACCCTGGGAAACCAGGGTGTTCCTAGTCAATATGTGAGCTGTACAGCAACTTCACAACGACTATTTCACTACAAGGTGCACACCCACGCCGCTTCGCGGCGTACTTGTGGGCGTGTATTTTGATGCATAAAATAATCGAGTCGTTGCCAAATGAGAACTTAGTTATTGTCGTTCCTGGAAACCCAATCCGGTCCCACACATTTTCCACTGCGTCGGCGCGCTTACAGTCTGGTCCAACACACTTTTCCCGGAGCTTGGCACACTGTTGTTTGTGTCCCACAATACCACACATTTACCCCGGCGCTCAGCGCACTCCCGCTTGGGTCCCGTACACTTCCCCCGGCGCACCCTCAATTGGGTCCCACACACTTTCCTCGGCGCTTGGCGCACCTTAAGTTGGGTCTCACGCACTTTCCCCAACGCTTAATGCACCCCACTTGAGTCACATTCACTCTTCCTGGCGCTCGACGCACTCACATTTGGTTCACACACACTTTTCTTGGCGCCAAGAGCTCCCCCAGTTGGGTCCCACACACTTTCTCCGGCGCTCAGCGCTTTCCCGCTTGTGTCCGTACACTTTCCGCGGCGCTCAGCGCACTCCAAGTTGGTCCACACACACTTTTCTCGGCGCCAGGAGCACCCCCAGTTGGGTCCTTCACACCTTTCCCGGCGCTCGGAATACTCCCAGTTGAGTCCCACACACTTTTCTCGGTGCCAGGAGCACCCCCAGTTGAGTCCCGTACGCTTTCCCCGGCGCTCAGCGCACTCCAAGTTGGGTTCAACACACTTTTCTCGGTGCCAGGAGCACTCCCAGTTGGGTCCCGTACACTTTCGCCGGCGCTCAGCGCACTCCATGTTGTATCCAACACACTTTTCCCGGCGCTCGGCGCACTCCCAGTTGGGTCCAACACACTTTTCTCGGCGCTCGGCGCACTCCCATTTGGGTCCCACCCACTTTTCCCGGCGCTCGGCGCACTCCCGGTTGGGTCCCACACACTTTTCTTGGCGCTCGGCGCTTTCCCAGTTGGGTCCCACACACTTTTCTCGGCGCTCGGCGCACTCCCAGTTGGGTCCCGCGCACTTTTCCCGGCGCTCGGCGCACTCCCAGCTGGGTCCCACACGCTTTGCTCGGCGCTCGGCGCACTCCCAGTTGGGTCCCACACACTTTTCCCGGCGCTCGGCGCACTCCCAGTTGAGTCCAACACACTTTTCTCGGCGCTCGGCGCACTCCCGGTAGGGTCCCACACACTTTTTCCAGCGCTCGGCGCACTCCCAGTTGAATCCCACACAGTTTTCTCGGGGCTCGGAGCACTCCTAATTGGGTCCAACGTACAATTCTCGGCGCTCGGCGCACTCTCAGTTGGGTCCCACACACTTTTCCCGGCGCTCGGCGTGCTTCCAAATGGGTCCCACACACTCTTCTCGGCGCTCGGCGCACTTTTAGTTGGGTCCAACACACTTTTCTCGGCGCTTGGCGCACTCCCAGTTGAGTCCAACACACTTTTCTCGGCGCTCGGCGCACTCCCGGTTGGGTCCCACACACTTTTTCCAGCGCTCGGCGCACTCTCAGTTGAATCCCACACAGTTTTCTCGGGGCTCGGAGCACTCCTAATCGGGTCCAACGTACATTTCTCGGCGCTCGGCGCACTCCCAGTTGGGTCCCACACACTTTTCCCGGCGCTCGGCGTGCTTCCAAATGGGTCCCACACACTCTTCTCGGCGCTCGGCGCACTTTTAGTTGGGTCCCACACGCTTTGCTCGGCGCTCGGCGCACTCCCAGTTGGGTCCCGTACAACCTCCCCGGCGCTGGGCTCACTTCTAACTGGTTCCCCCATATTCTCTGGTCAACGGTCACCGGTCAACGGTCAACGGTCAATTCTTAGCCGTTTATTATTATGTATGATTCTACAGAGAGATCGTCGTCGATGTAAAGAGAGGGGTTCGTCAAGGTGATACCATTTCACCGAAACTCTTCAGTGCCTCTCTCGAAAATGTTATGCGCGAGTTGGAATGGCAAGATATGGAAGTGAAAGTCGACGGTCGGCAGCTAAACCGTCTTCGCTTCGCTGATGACATTGATCTCATAACACCAGCCATCAGGCAAGACGAACAAATGCTGACTGACTCCGACAACGCGTGTGGAAAAGTCGGTCTCGAGCTGAATTTGACGAAAACGATGTTCATGAAAAACGGATACTTTTCTGATTGGATTCATGCTCAACGAAACGAAGATTTCTGAATGTTCAAGCTACGTGTATCTAGATCGCGAGGTCAACATGAAGAACGATCTAGTACCGGAGTTGAATTGGAGAAAACGAGCAGCTTGGGGAGCTAATCATACCGTCGAGGAAGTCGTGATGAAGACGAAGAATACTCGGCTCCGTGCCCACCTGATCGATTTCACAGTTTTTCCAGCTTTAAAGTGTGCTTCGAAAACCTGGGCATTACGTAAGCAGGATGAAAGTGCGATCCGCGTCACTCAACGCTCAATCGAGAGGACGATGCTCGGAGTGCGACGTTTCACGCAAGTGAGAGAAGGAGTTAGGAGTTCCGAGCTACGCAGACGGTCAAAAATCAGGGACGCGGCCAAATATGCTAAGTCGTCGAAACCCAGGTGGGCCGAACACGTAATGCGTTTCGAGGATAACCGTTGGACAAGAGATGTAACAGATTGGGTACCGCGGGACCTCATGCGCACCACTGGCTGTCCTCCAACACGATAATCGGATTTCTTCACCAAGAGCCTTGACGAAAGGAGTAAGAGTCTTCGTGTCCCTAGAGCGAGTAGGATTTTTAGGCCAACTATGGCGCGCGATAGGGACGAATGGAGACTTTACTGGAGCCCGCTCGACACTGTTGATGATCAACGGTAGGACAGGTGATACAGGTGATTATTATTATTATTATTATTAATATTATTATTATTATTATTATTATTATTATTATTATTATTATTATTATTATTATTATTATTATTATTATTATTATTATTATTATTATTATTATTATTATTATTATTATTATTATATTATCAATCATAATAATACAAGGTTGGTATGGTGATACACAACAAGCTATTATTCAGTTTTCAGCTGGAAATACAGTAGCGCGCAGAAACCTATAGGCAAGGCTGTTTCGCAAACATTGTTTTTACACATATTTCGGCCAGGGCTTAGCGACTTTTCATGGAACTTCAATATGTCATAGGACATCAAACCATGCCTTACGTTTACTCAAGCTTAGGTTTTGAGTGCACCCTTTTTTGATACTTGATTTATTCACAAGTTCGTTGAATCAATTTGAATCACTGCCAATCTTTCAGGACATAGCTAGAAAAATTTCGAGCCCGTACCGTCTCTTACCCATTAGAAGATCTTCTAATTTGATGTGAACCCTTCTGAGGAAATAATTTTCTCTGGCATTCTCCTGGAAGTTAATTGGGATGAATTTATGCAATTTCGCACCTGATTAGTATCTCAGTTCGAGCCACATGAACGAAAACGATCAAAATGTGTATAGTCTCTCTCTCTCTCATTTTGAGTCGGTCAAAGTAAGGCCAACCGACTTATCCACTCAAAATTTCTTTACCGCTTAAGCCACGAAGCGGCTGGAGAGCCTTTGTTACATTTTGCCATGACTGACCGCTCCGCTGGCACTCATATGTATGAGCGAGAAACGGTACATATCAGTTGGGACTGTTACAGTTTCCGAAGTGGTTTTACGGCGATTCGTTTTACAAAGATGAGTTTTCAGAAATCTGTCTCAGTCTGAGTAATCTTCAGTCCTCAGAAAAACCTTTGAGAAAATAATTTATTCTTAAGATTATACAGCGGTTCGAAAGCTTTCTTCTAATGGCTAGTGGGTGCTACGGGTTTGAATTTTTATTGCCGTGTTTTGAGGAAAAAGCCTTAATTTGAATTAAAGACAGTGCTCACGATAAATCTCGTTCTCGAGGTCTCGGTGTGAAACGCTAAGTTGGCAGGTGCTGTAGAGGATAGGGTCGAAGAAAGCAACGAAAACTAGCTAGAAATCAATAAAACGGCTTTGAAAGCTATTCCGGTGCGCCTACCCATCCCGGTCCGCCCCCCCCCCAATCGGAAGAGCTTGTGGCGCCGCACACGTTTGATGGCAAATTGCCAATCAACTCTGCCGCGTTTAGCATGATCAATTCGCGCAGATTTCGCGACTAGTGCGCGCTTGCCGAAATCAGAGGGGCCCATGATTCTCGTCCACGCCCTGAATTTAGAAAACGTTATTTTGACTTATTTTGGCCGTTTTTCTTCGCTGTTTCTTCACTATTAGTTACATCACGACCAAACAATCCCATTTTTGTGTTTAACTTGAGTGCGATATTTATCGTGAACACTGTCTTTAATACCATGAAGTTGTAAATATGTAAATTACGTATTTGAAAAACTGTGCATTCAAAACTAAAGCTTGGGTTTATGTAAGGCAATGTTTGTGGTTTCCCATAATGTATCAGAGTTTTTTCGAGTTTGGCTTAGCTTTCGAGTTCCCTCTTAAGTCGTTCGAAGTTTAGCCTGCCTGGGCAGTGCATGAGCCGTCCTCGGCCGCGCCCGACGGGATGCCGCAATGGTCTTACTTGTACTAATGATCCAACTCTAATCGGGTGGAAGAGTGAGGGACTACGGACGACCTAGGAGGGACTTTTGAAAGACATTTCTCGTCCTCGTTTCGCGTTCTTTACTTGCATATCGACTGGGTG
Organism: Aplectana chamaeleonis; assembly: GCA_029168955.1. NCBI lineage: Eukaryota > Metazoa > Nematoda > Chromadorea > Rhabditida > Cosmocercidae > Aplectana > Aplectana chamaeleonis. Next base: position 243,655 of record JAPDOI010000698.1, on the reverse strand, counting down.
AGACGATGGACCATCGTGTATTTATGACGGGAGCCTAAGGGGTGGCACGAATACTACCTCGATACAAACATCTAGGGAAACATATCGAGAATCGAATCGTGCTCCTAACTTTTCCTTACTTCACCAGTTTCAGACAGCTACTGCCAAAATAACCATCCAGAAAACCCTGTCGAAGACGTGGCAGATTGCAATAAACCCCTCTGAAGTCAAAGAAATCGCCTGCGTGATGACAAGTGACTGTGAGATACTTAGATCATGAATTGGCTGGGTACTGCCAAAATAATTGACCATAGCCCATATATTAGCGGCCTGCAACTCGTTCCACAAAAGCTGGTTGCAAAATCTAACTCCACGTTGGCAGAGAGCGTTGAAGGAATGACCAGAAAACATCGATCGCTTCTCAAAGCTCAACTACTCAGGCAATGGGCGGACTTATCGCAGACAGAAATTGTCGAATAGTACTTACCGCGCTCAGGAACCGTTTCTATCGCGAGCAAAATTCCAAGAAGAACTGATCGAGGACAAGTTGCGGTTGCTCGATGTCTTCATGCTGTGTGTCCGACAGAAGTGCTTACTTATCGCGGGCAGCTACTGGTAAGTAGAACTTACCGCGACCATAAATCGTTTCTATCGCGTAGAACAACGTAAATAGGACTGATCGCGAATACCTGCATCGTATTACGGCTGGTCGTGAGCAACAGCACATATCAAACTGAACGAGACGGACCCTGCATCGACTACGATGCACTGTTCTGCGTGGTGAAACGAGATCGTCGCCGGTTCAGTTACCTACGTTCGGGGTACATCTAGCATTTTCTTGGTTGCACTAGCGAGAGTGCACTCTGTCACTACGAGATAGAGGACGTAGCGCCCGCAGGTGCCTAACTTTGGTCCTAGGCTCCGCCCAGTTGTGTTATAATTAATAACTAAGTCAGATAGTTAGACACTTTTTTGCAGTCGAAATTTTTTTTTCAAGGCGTACTGATCGCGAGTCCATTAAGAGCTGACCGCGTGCGAAAACAGCGGACAGATCGCCGTTGACCCCGCTTTCGTTCCTATTCGGTGTCGCGATAAGTCCGCCCCATTGTCTGAGTTACTGAAAAAGCAGTCGAATTCTCAAGTGTAGCATGTAATGGTTTTGAGAAGCTGAAAGAAAAATGTTTGCTTATCAGTTGACTACGATCTTTTACGAATCAAGGTATGCATAAGATTTTTGTTTCGTTCTATTGAAAAAAACAACAATTGGGGTTCATGACACTGAAAACTTCAAAATTGTTGGAAACTCTCTCTACCTCTTTCTCCCAACGTACGAGAAAAGTCCATCATCCTTAATATGGAAAGCTGTAATGATTTCATACTATTTAAAGGCAGTGTTCACGATAAATTTCACTTCCGATACCTCCACGGTTTACGGAAGGTCTGGTGCCCTATATAGCAAGGCATGCTTAAAGGCAGTGTTCACGATGAAAAAAGTTTTCGAAATTCCACTAGGATTGGATAGTGGAGGGACACTCTGTAACGTTAACGTCGAAAGAACGCATGAAAACGAGCCAGGAAGAGTCTCAAAAGAGCCCGAAGTTGCAACTTCGAGCGCATTGAAACCCCAAAGCGCATCACACGCACACGGACGTGAACAAATGATTGGTCGAGTTCGTGAGATGAGCGATGATTTTCAATCATTAGCCCCGTTCTTCCCTTCTTTCTCAGCTTCTCTCCTTACTCAGGTCAGCTCGCATAGATCGGCTGCAAAAGACGGAAGTTACAAGCCTCGGACAACTCGTCCACCATGTTTCCATAGCTCAATCTTTGAGGGACCATACGTGCGTTCACAGAAGGTCTTGTATGATTTCAGGGACACCATTGGAATCCGCATGGGGCCGTTTTCAAGATAGGCGGAAAAACAGAAAAACGATTTTCATCGTGAACACTGCCTTTAAAGGCAGCGTACGCGCTAAAAACCGTGTTTATTTTTTTCACAATTTTGCGCAGGTAGGCTTACCAGGTTGTCATATATCATGAAGAGACCACCCAAAACACTCAAGTTTCCGAGAAAAACTCGTTTGAAAATCTCGCAGCATTCAGCCTCCTTTTTCTCACGTCTGTCCGGTGTGTCTTGTGTATTACACAAATATCGAAAATTTGAACGGCTGAATTGGTTTAGCCCCCTTAACTTTCTGGGTTCCGCGATTCCTTTCGCTTTACTGCTGTCAATGATCATCTAAAAATAGGAGGCTTTCAATATCCACGTCTTAACTCGAAGATTCTTCGGAATAAAGAATTTAGAAAATTGGATTTCCGCGGCCGGCCGAAGACTGTCGTGGGGTTTCTGTTCCTCGTGTTAGATGATCGACCGGGAAAACGCCTTTTCAGACCACGGAGCGATTTTCACGAGCCTATAGCATTATGAATACGCAACATTAAGACCTCAAGCTTCGCCAACTATCTCCACTTGGTTCATACACTGGATTGAGAAGAAAAACACAGATGTGGTTTTCTGCGCGGACGCTGCCTTTAAAAAGGACACGAAAGACGCGTTTTTGAGCCAAAATAGGCTCTCCCTTGTGAACGTTGATTTTTGAGCGTGGAGGAACTGACCGCTAGGAGGATGATCCGTATCAGTGCAATGAAGCAAACAGCTCACTTATCAGCACTTCCTTCACTTGATCATTTCTATAATCTGAGTCTTCATTTGTTCTTTTCAAGGGGCGGATCTGGGGCACGAAGCGTGTCTGGGGCACCAGAACGCTTGTTTGCAGCCGTCATTTTGCCACTCCTGGCTCGTTTTCTACCGTTCCTTTGGCACTGGGAGCCCTGTGTGCAGGGCTCGAACGGTCTTTTCATTCAGTTACCCAACGACGACGTAAGCCTCGAGCAATAAGTTCAGGCTCCACAGTGTGCGCGATTGTCTTTAACAGAGTCAGGCAACAGTTTATAAAATTTACCCTCCGATCATTCTTTGAGCTTACAATCCTATTTTTCAGCCGGCAACATAAGCCCACACTATTTACATATACCGCTAGATTCTTCCACAAAAAGCCACTCCCATCAAGCGACTTTATGGAGAGTGGACGGTTAATTAATTGAATGCCAGTACTTCTAGTTCTTTTGGAAAACGCAGGAAGCAAGCACTTTGCCATCCATAAGGAATGCAGTATGTGGAGGGCGATGAAAGGGACACCAGCTCAATCAAACTTTACATCACTTACATTTTACTAAAGGTGGCTGGACATTTCATTGCAGTTTTGATTTCACTTGAAATGTTTTCAAATTATTTTTCGCTTGACTACAAACCTTTTTGGGACCATTCTTCAGTTGTGTTTCAATTGTTTCAATTGTTTTTTGCACAGACGTTACCTTTCGAATTTCGCTTCAACTTTTCATAGTAAACCTTGAACTTGCTGCTTTCTGGGGCTTTGTAACTGAATCAACATTCTTGGATAGTGGCCGGACGATTTTTGATGTGCTCATCATTTGGATTGTAACAGCTATATTTGCCGATCTCGTTCATTGCTCGCCTTTTTTCGTGATTCACTTCATACCCATCCAACACTCGTTTTCAGAAATGTCCAATTGTACGAGTATCCAGGAGAGTATGTTCGAGACAATCGACCTCACAGCGGTGCGGCTCATCTTCGGAATGCTCTACTGCTTGGTATGGGTTGCTGCCATTGTTGGCAACACACTCGTACTCTACGTCGTTTCCTTCAATCAGGTCAGTGTGATTTCCAGCTCTCGCATGAAACAAGGTTCATATTTCTCTTGTAAAAATTCGAAGTCAACACTAGTTTTAACTGTAAATTTGCCAGCTGGTGGCCGTTGGTGCAGGGAAGGAACTCTTGAACAACTTACAGCTCGTCGTACGATCGCAAAACTCTTCACTTAAAGACAGTCGTAGAGGATAGAAACCATGGGCTACTACTGAAAGAGTCGTGCCAATAAAACCCCACAAAAATTGCTATGGACGACTAAAAGCCACTGATAGAGCAAGCCAACGAGTTCGAAAGGGCGGGCTGGCTATATCTACGCCACTCGAATACCAAATAATCGAACAATTTCCTAACTCTCCTTTTTATTTCAATGGCAGAATGTACCCGAACTGTTCCTTGTCAGGGTACTGCTCGAAGTGTAAGCCAACCAGTTCTGATAAGACCCCCAGGAGCGTGAGCAGGTCAATTTTTGGCATTTCTCCCCCCCCCCCCCGCGCACACCGGGAGCTGATGTATTTATTGCATTTATGAAGAGAGGAGCTGAAAATACAAAAGTATATGTAACTGGTAATAGCCTGTGCTTTTAAGTAAAATGCAGATGTTTGGGGGAGGGTTCAATCCCGTAAGAATTTCTTTTTTTTTGCGAATACCAATCACGAGAGTAGGACACTTGAGTCGAGCGTGATCGATTTACCCAACATAAAAACTTTCGCCGTCTAAGCTGGACGCTGCAGTTCGCTTGAAACCTTCCGCAGCCTTCTAGCGTGTCATTGAAGAAAAATACCTGGTATGAGTCTTTCCCTAAAATGCACTGTGGGCCCACCGTTGGGCCCTCACCTAAGTACTGAGAAAACACGAATATTGACGCAGAACTCACTCCAAGAAAGTTTTTTGAAACTAGGATTTTCCCATGGACCACATTAAGGACTTAACCTACTGCAGTTTTAAAACCTTAGTTTAGGTTCGTGAACTCCGACGTTTTTTATATCTTCTCCCGCTATCAGCTCAGAAAATCGCCGCATTCAATGCGCGTCAAATATGCGTTCAACTCGAGTGGCTACTTCCATCGAAAGGCTTAATCACACGGGCACGTGCTCCAAACAGTGGCACAAGCTGCAAAATTTAATCGGAGTGCATGCTGCAAGGTATTCCACCCCTATCGTACCAGCACACCTACACGCGACGCCGCCGGCACACCGACATGCGACTTGGCCAGCTCGCCGAGCACCATCTGGGGCTTAAAGTGGTTGGACGAGGTCTCCAGCGGCAGGACGAGCCAAGTACCGCAAACGTGAGTAATTGAACCGGCGAGGATGCTAACATCTAAGTTCGTCCTCAAGAGTTCGTCGTATGCTTTCCTTTTTTTTGGAAAATCGTTTCGTAATTGAGTTGAATGTGTAACATGCCCGCATTGAACGTTTTATTTCTTGGCGCACCGCAATTTCAGGTCATTACCGGCATACAGCAACGCAGATACGCCGAAAACCGGGGTATGAGTATGAGCGCGTGTGATGCCTCCAAAGAAAGAAAGTTCTCTCTCATCAATTATGAGAACATCCCCTCTAAAGGGAATCCGGAAAGCCGAGACTGTTCAAAGGTATTTTGATATTGAAGCGAAAATCCAAATTATTTGAATTATTCGACTATTCGGAGAGCGCAACCACAGACTGATCATCTCTTTTGGGTGCTAATGATGACTAGATATTGTTAAACTCTTCCACTGGCAACGAAAACTACAGTGTCCTCTATTATTGCCAGTAGCTAAAGGTAATTAACGGCCAGCACGCTCATTCAAACTTACCATGAACACTGCAACGCTGGGGCGGAAGAGCCGTTCTCAAAGCTGCGAAAAACTCTAGCCACTCCATATTTTAAACTTTCCTCGCTCCAAGACGAGTAAGCCCAAGCGTCTGCATAGCTGTAAGTTATCTCGCGCTTTCGCTCAACTTGTCTCAGTGCAAGAATGTCCATATAGTTACAGCATCCGTTTTTATGTTTTTTTTTTCGCCAGTGTTAAATATTTCCTGTGATTGAACCATCCGAGAGCTTCTTTGGTAAGGGGCACCATTGCAGTCAATACGGTATGAACCATCCACAGCCCCACAACTCGAAGTGAGTGTAGGGATGCGTGTGCATATAAGGAGCCGAACATGTTAGCAGCGTATGCGCGTGCGTGCAACACAGCATCTCCGCTCCCTGCCAGTATTAAGAATGCCAAGGGTATACGGTCAGCTCACTAATTATAGTTTGTTAACGAGGTAATCGTGACCAAGGTACCTGCTTGTCTAAAACGTCGTGCTGTCTGCGGTGTCGAAGTAGGTGCCGGTGTCAGACGCACGAAGCCCCTCACTCAACTGAGATGAATGAGTGGGGCGATTACATAAAAATACCCAACGTGACGCATTTCTCAAACTCTTTTCCGTTTCTGTAGAGCAGAAGTTATTAGTGATATCATGCGATGTCCTGACTGCTTCTGAGATCACTAAAACTCTAACTAGGGATCACCCTGGGCTCCAACTGGAGCTAAAAAACGGTCTATTGAAGGTTGTGGGAGAGACAGAAATAAACAATTTCAAGTTTCAAAATTTCAGTCAATGCACCTGGGTAGATCGAAAACGACTAAAACAGGGGTTACTGAGGTAAAATCTCTCGCAGTTCGCAGTAGCCTAACATATGCCGCAAGCAAAACTGGAAATGGACCTCATGTTTGTATCCAGCGCCTCAAACTATCCACCCTGGACGGAGTTTCGGCGGAAAAAAGTTTCCACATCTCAACTCTCAAAAATGGGATTGGGCTTATACCGCATGGGGCTCCAAATGTTGAAAAGCTTTTTCACGCCTAAGCTTCGCCTCGGGGGGTTACTTGCGAAGACGAACGCGAGTATGGCCTTCGTTTTTTATTTTTTTACAAACGATTACTCTAGAGTACGGTTAAAATGCCCGTTAGCGCAGTACTACTGTAATCTTCCGAAAAACTAAAAACGGGCTTCAAAATCGTATTGGGCACCCTAATCCTCCGGATCAGAATTCAACGGAATTTTTCCCAAAATTCTTGGATTCCAAAAGAGGGCGTTGGTATGATCCATACGCAAGCACGCCTGGTTGTGTGTCCCGCAAATGACTTCGCTTCGATGCTGACCAATAACAATGGTTTGGTGAAGGTATGCAATGACTAAAATGCGTTTTCAAAACAGTAGATCGGTTTCACACATTTCGGAGTGGTTAATGAAACACATGTTCTGAGAATTCAAGCCATGCAGTAGTGTGCTAAGGTCGCTTCATCGGATTTTCTAGGTTTGGTGAAGCCCCTTCTGTAATTTAAAACGGGTTGGATCACAACTTGTTGCAGTAACAAACCTCTTCGAGACTTGAATCCTGAAGATTTGCTTGCAGTGTTCACGATAAGGGCGCGTATTCTAGTCTTCTATGTTTTTGTGTAGGTTAAATCATGAAGCAGAGTTTAATAGGGAAAAGTCCACACAAAACTCTTAAAGGCAGTGTCCACGACAAGAACCATGTCTGATTTTTTGATGGAGATTGGCAGCTGCGGGGCCTAGTGGAACCCTAACGTTGAAAAAACTGAGAAAAATGAGCTAGGAATGGTCCCTTACGGCCCCAAAGTTGGACACCCACCAGCTAGTCACACCCAGATGCACTTTCCACGCCCACCGACGTGAACAAATTAATGCTCGAGATTGTGAGATGAGCGATGGTTTACGATCAATAGCCCCGTTCTTCCCTTCACTCTCAACTTCTCTCTTTACTCAGGTCAGCTCACATACATCGGCTGCAAAAGGCGGGAGTTGCAAGCCTCGGACTACTCGTCCACCATGCTTCCTTAGCTCAATTTTTGAGGGACCATAAGTCCGTTCCTAGAAGGTCTTGTACGATTACAAAAACATCATTGGAATCAGCATGGGATCGTCTTCAAGATAGGCGGAAAAACAGAAAAACGATTTTAATCGTGAACACTGCCTTTAAGCACTGTTTTCAGGAACCTCTTGACTTACTTTTGACTTAATCGGTTGGCTTTCGCCTGACGCGGTCATTCCGCATTTTCACCGAGGTGTGCCGTCCTAGTAGTCAGCCGTCTCCATTTTTCACGGTCTTCAGCCACAATTTGAACACATTTCATCCAGCTGTCACTATTCCATTTCCTGCGAAACGAAACATCCCGCCTGAACTGTCTTTCGATGCCGAGTGACTTCCAATCCTCTTTAACCACATCCGCCGAGAACTTTCGCCTACGCCCAGGTGGCCGTTTCCAGACAGGATTTGGAAGCATTCTCAGAGGAAACCTAAACGGGCAGCAGCGACTGTTTATCCGTACGTGTTCCATCACACTATTTTGCCAGTGGAGATGTACTATGAGTTTCATCATGTTTCAACGTATCAACTACCTGAGTATTCAGAGCAAAAGACGTTGTGGATAAACGGTCGCTGCTGCCTGTTTAGGAGGACCCGCGTTCTCAAAGCGTTTTGTACGAGACGATCCGGCGTTCTTCTTAGTATATGCCCGAGCAGTCGAAGTCGACTTTCCATTGCTGCTTAAAGGCAGCATACACGCTCGTAAACAAGGTTGGGATAACCATGAGAATCGAACCGTATGGCTTGCAAAATTATGCCTACGCATTTTGAAGCGTCAAAAACGACCCACAATGCCGTTACAGGAGTAGCAAATTTGGCCCGCCCGTATTTTCACGCCCCCCTGTATTTGACATTTTTCCTCCAACGCAGGGTTGCTGGGTCATCTTCGCCATCAGTGACGTGTGTGATTCACTTGTTAGGCAATCCACTAACAGTACCGACGCTGAAGATTACCCACCAACCTTGGGTTGCAGGAAAAGGGAAAATGCAGGGGCGTGAAAATACGGGCGGAGCCAAACTTGCTACTTCTGTAATGGCATTGTGGGTCATTCTTGACGCTTCAAAATGCGTACAGGCCATAAAACGGCCAATGTCTCACCGTCGACTGCGTACCACGCGCTGCGCGACCGCACGCGCGTCGGAAGCGAACGAGTTTTAGCCGCCGCGCGACGTTTCGGCCGCCGCGCGGCGGCCAAAACTCGTCGCGCGGCGGCCAAAACTCGTCGCGCGGCGGCCAAAACTCGTTCGCTTCCGACGCGCGTGCGGTCGCGCAGCGCGTGGTAGGCAGTCGACGGTGAGACATTGGCCGTTTTATGGCCTGTAGGTGTTGTAATCTGAGCCATACCATTCTATTTCCGTAGTTATCTCAAACACGTTTACGAGCGTGTATGCTGACTTTAAGATTTCGTTAGGAGATGCTGGCACCTCCCTCGTGTCAAGCGTTGATGTACTGCGTCGATTTCCTTGTAAAGGTCTTTGTTATGGCATACACGCCGCCAGAAATATCCAAGCAAACGCCTAAAAAGCTTCCTCTCCGTGCAATCCAACCTTTCCATCTGCGCCTTCGGTGCTGCCCACGTCTCCGATCCGTACATCATGATAGGACGAATAGCGGATAGGTAGACGCGCAACTTGACTTCCTTCGCGATGGTGGTAGACCACAAACACTTGGTTAGAGAATTAAATGCAGACGTAGCTTTCGCACATCGTTGTCGAATATCCGCTGCATAACTACCATCGCTCTTCAGCAAACAGCCCAAATAACAGAAATCGTCCGTCAGTTCGATACTTTGTCCGTCCACACAAACTACCGTTGAAAGCCTCTAAGAGATCTGCTTGCGTTTGTCCAGACGAAGACGAAGTTCATAGGCTGCAGCATACTTCGGAACGAGGTTCACAATCCTTTTCAGTTTTGTGTTGTTTTTAGCGAATAACACAATGTCGTCGGCTTACTCCAGGTCGACAAGGGAGCGTCCTGATGATGTTAGGATGGCGTCCGCAGGAAACTGCTCTGCAACTCTACGCATGATGTCATCAACGGCGAAGTTGAATAGAAAAGGTCCTGCTACAGCTCTTTGCCTTACTCCTGTTCTCACCTCGAAAGCTGACGTAAACCCGACAGGCGTACGAACTGCTGCAGTGGTTCCTTTGTTCATGTCCTCGATTAGTCGAACATACTTTTCCGGGACTCCATCGGCTCGCAGAGCGATGAGCAATCGATCGCGATGAGAAGAGTCGAATGCGGCTTCAAAGTCCGAAAAAGCAAGCTGTAATGGCTTCGAATACCGCTGCCACGATTCAATTACTCTTCTCACGACGAACACTTGGTCGATGGTCGATCTTCCAGGTCGAAAACCGGCTTGCTCATCTCTTTTCGTTCCTTCACGATGTTTGATAAGTCGCTCGAGAACGATACCTTTCAAAACTTTGTACATGACACGAAGTAGAGAAATTCCTCTGTAGTTCTCAGGATACGAGACGTGTAGCTTCTTGTGAAGAGGTACGATGATCGCATGTCTCCACGAATCGAGTATCCTTCCGCTCATCCATATGGCACGGAAGGCGTTGGTCATTTCACAAATCCCAGACGGAGGAAGAGCTTTCAGCATTTCAGCAGTGATGTTGTCATCTCCACCTGCCTTTCCATTCTTCATTTTCCGGACACAATCCAAAACTTCAGACTCAGTCGGCGGTTCCTCACTGACATCGTAATGTGCTCTCTGAACATGCGGGAGCTCAGGTACTGATGGCACTGGACGATTCAGTAGTGAACTGAAGTAATCCTTCCATATTGGCAGCGTCGCATCACCAACTGCAACTCCATTGGTAGTGTTCAAGACAGGAGAACATCTCTTCATCTTCCCGCTATACTGTCGCAGCAACGTGTAGGCTTTCCTCGGATTCTTCTCCTCCCAAGCCTTCTCGAACTCCTTAGCTCTACACGTCCACTCTCTCTCGCGGTCGCTTTGAAGCTGCCGACGCAACTTCCTCCTCAGACGCTTCTCCTCCACGAAGTTTCCAGCAGTTCGGAGAGCACATACTCTGTTGTAGGTAGATGTTGTTTCTTCTGAGACGTAGGCGAACTTCTTTTTAGGCTGTACAACCGGGAAGGCCTCTTTCGAAGCGTCCTGGATGCACTTGACAAAAGAATCCGCGTCGCAAAGTTTCTTCTTAGTCCGCACTCCGATGTGAATACAAACGCGTTGTCGGAAATTCCTTCTGCACTCTTCATCTCTGAGACTTGTCATGTCAATCCTCTGGAGAGGCTGAGCCCCTCGCTTCCTCTTATGAATCCTCGCAGTGAAGTTCAACAGAACAGGACGGTGATCCAAATCGAATGCGACATCCCACACAGCTCTAGATCTTCGAATGTCCGATACTGGAATATTCCTCGTCAGAACATAGTCGAGCTGTAGTTTCAAAGTTGTCATCTTCCGCTTCCGCTGCTCTTCTGGAGATAGCTGGGTTGGTCCCTGCCACGTAAGCTGATGGCGGCGATGATTCCTCTTGAATGTCAATGCAATAATCAGACCACTGCGTTCGTTGAAATGTCGACAAGGCGGTAGCCATTGTCCGATGTTTGCTCCACTGGGTAGAACCATTTACCGAGTACTTCGGATTCCTGATCAAGTCCCATCTTCGCATTTGCGTCAATCCCCACGGCAACAGCATGTTGACAAGGTATCCTGGCCAGCAACATATTGAGTTCCTCATAAAACGCATCCTTCGATTTGTCTTCGTCGGTTTCAGTGGGCGCATGAACACTCACTATCCACAGATTGAATCCTCTGTGATCCCGCACTCGTACGAATGCATTCCGGCACGGCGTTGAGCCAAACTCCTTGACCATACCATGGAAATCCTTCCTTACAACTATTGCACAGCCTTCCACTCTCCTATCGTCAGCGTTACCGCAGTAGATGGTGTACTCTCCGACGCTGATGACGGGTCTATCCCTGAGGCGGGTTTCCTGCAAAGCAGCAAACGGTGCATGGAAGTAGCTCAGAAGTCTGGATAGCGCAGTTTTTTGGATATCACTCGACAGCGATCGACAGTTTAGGGTGGTAAACCTGTAGCTTGTGGCCAAAGACTCCATGAACTCCTTGGGTACGGATCCTAAGGTGTTATGGACCAGAGGCCTTAGTGTGCCGGACGGCGACATCTTTATGCAATGTATGGGATACTTTCACGATATAGTTGTGCACGCTATATCGCTCGAACGTTCCCTGTGTACACTAAAAACGTCTGCTGGGTTCAGGAGAAGCAGGGGCACCAACGAGCAGGTATCAACAGACTTGTATACACACCCCCAACCCCTAAAACCTCTAAATATTTAATTAAGCCTGTTCGGAGGACTGCCGACAAAGTCTTAGACGTACTGTCGGGAATTGTTTTGCGCTCCAAAAATTTTGGATAAATGATTTTGTTTTCTGCCCCTTGCACTAAAACTTTTAGCCAATGCACATGCTTGAATGTCAAAATCTTATAAAAATTATTCCAAGTTCAGCAAATGTTACTCTGGTGAAACCAACGCAGTACAGCTGTTATATGACGTGGGCGGGGGCATCAAATGGGTCGGCTGGTCTGCAAGGTTTTCACCCACTTTCTGGCAATTTTTCTTCGTCCTTTCGCTCTTATGTTTTAAGAGAGACCATAAGTTTACGTCTTCGCCGAAAAAAAGGACAACTTTTCCATCGTGAACACCGCCTCTTACACGAAATTATTTAAGAAAAGGAATCTGGACGGAGTGAGTTTCTGAGAACATATTGAGTGGTTGTCTGCATTTGCAAAGATATGGCATTCTTCAAACCAAACACAAAAGTTTTTTGGTCTAAATCATCAGCCTTACAATCTATTTATTTCGAGCCACGTTCTGAGTCAGTTTTATGCGCCTCCATTTCCTTCGATCAAACCTGATATGTTTTAATTGCTTTTAGTCACTTCACACCATGCTCAAAAGAAAAAACAAAAACACATTTTGGAGTTGCCTTCTTTTGCTATTCCATAAAATACTCCTTATTTCTTCATTGCAATCTTGTGGACTTCCAAGAATCTCCATCTCATCTCTCGAAATAAAGTTGGAACAATTGGAGCATAATGCCTGCCCTTTATGCGTCAATGAAGTACAACGTATCGTTGCATTCTCCTATAACACTGAAATTATAATCTCCCACAGGAATTTCTACTCGACATCAGCAATTTCCGCTTCAACGTCTTCTATGGTTCACCCTCGAGGAAATAATTCTATGATTTCGATGTTTTCTTGGACCCACTTGAAGTCAAAAGTCTCTGCATTTGCAGAGCAGCACAAAGTCTGTGGCTATGACTGGTCTTGTTGGAGTTGTGCACCAAGCTGCGTTGGATCTCAAAGAATAATGAGGGGTTCATTTATAGTGGATGGCAATTGGATAGCTGCAATCTCATGCGGTAGTGAACGGATTCTCTCGACTAAAGAATCAAATTGAAGAACAAAGTTGTAACCCTGCAGCGTCCCTTTATAGTCTTCTTCCATTTAATTATGGTCTTATTCCTGCTGGAGGTGAAAATAAATATGTTTCTCAAGTGCAAGCGCTAAACTATCTAATTGCAATCGCTGTATCTTCTCTAAGTTTGTTTTTCGTCTATTCGGGATGAGCGGGGTGGAGTTCAACTTCTTCATATCAGTCGACATCGGTTAGTGTTGAGAGATGCGCGTGTTTTGTTTTGTGTCACGTTGTTTTGTAAACATCGTTTGAAGGGCGGAAATGAAGTGACTGACAATGCCAGATCGCTTAGCTCGCATCTTGACACGTTCGAAGACGTTGCCTCACTTCAGCAGGGATTTCTCGGGATTCTTCTCACATACCCATCTCATATACATCAAGTGTGGTAAAGTTAGTATTGATAAGCCAAAACCGTCTTTTCTGAAGGCAATGTTCACGCTAATCTCCGATTTTGAGATTAATTGCTGATTCAATTGTTTGGCCCCGGGTAGAACTGAAATGACAAAGAAACCGAGAAAAACGCACCAGAAGGGCGCGAAATCCTCAAATCTCACCCCTACTCCAAGTCTTACTGGAAGTGTTCGTCGTGACAGTGGAATCTTTCATCGAATCTTCTTTTGCAATTCTCTACTCTCTGTTGCTTCGTACTTTCTCTAAGACCCTAACTAATACTGTTTTGCCTAAAATATCCTTCCATTTTTAATTAGCCCCATTTTTTACAGCTGACAACCATCGTGAACATGCTCATCCAATCGGACAACTAGTCCTAGGCCAGAGAACAAAGTCACTTAAACAAAGTGTTTTAGTGCGTTGCTCGCTATTTCTCTTTAAAGGCAGCATACACGCTCAAAAATGATATCAATTTTATGGAATGAATCGAAGGTCTGAAGCTGTTGATATTCAGAATTAACGAAAAAACCGAAAAAAAAATCAGCTAAAACGAAGATATAACGATTCGTTCTATATTGGCCCAGAAGTGGACGAGTTTTACCGCATTGGCTGAAATAGCGGAGCTAGCGACACATTTCTTGGGATAACAACGCTTATGTACTCGTACGGCCGTGAGCCAAAGTGACCGTAATCGAGCATTGAACATTTGTATTGAGGGGCGGAGCCCGTATCGGTGGGCGGAGAAAGGATGATTTTGTGACTCAATACGGCTCAAATACGGTCATTTTAACTCGTTTTCAACTCTTCCAACTTCGTGAGGGCTCTTCTAGGGCCCGTACGACCCCACTAATGTAGTTATCTCAACAACTTTTGCGAGCGTGTATGCTGCCTTTAAGTTTGATTACACTTGGTTGCCAACGCTTTGTATTGAGTGGAAAACTCGGGAACGAAAGTCATCGCGAACAATGCCTTTAACTGGATAAGCACTGAAGAGGTAAAGTGAGATCAATGGGAGAGCGTTTCTCATAGGAATTACTATCATGAAAGGGTAGTATCATAATCATTCTATATAATGAGAAAAAACAACGAAAGTTGTTAACAAAGTCAGAAAAACATGTTGTACAGCACGCGCGCTCTGACTGGCTCCACGATTCGAGGGATTCTCGGTAAATTTTTCGGAACCAGATGGTATTTCAGTGTCCACAGAGGAGTCTAGAAACTCTACCCGGGGTGCCTAGTGTTATTTCCTTTCAGTTCCGATTTTAGAACCTAGTTATATATTGGCGTTTCACTGCCGCTAGTTTTTGCAGGACGTCTGCAATTGGTGAGATTTCGAAAGTGACCAATGGCAGACCTGACGCGGAAACCAGCAGCAGCGAAACGCCAATGTACTATAACTAGGGATGACAAAAACATCCCGAAGAAGTCACCAGAGAATACCACGAGAATAACGAAAGAGCGAGTTTTTAGCAAGAAATGAAGAGCACAGAATGTAAATTTAGAACAGAAGAGAAACAACGCTACGCACCCGTCAGAAGGCAGAGTGGCCACTAAGGGAACTCGCCGAATCCGGTTGCTCTGGCTATGATGATGGCTTACGGGAATCGACTCAGGTCGTCTTCTTTTGTAATCTGAAAAACATGCTTCGAACCAATAGTTGCGATTCACTTGGTAATCTAGATTTAAAGCTGTCTCGAAGTACGTATAGTGGAGTCCACCAAGAGTGTCTCATTTGCAAATCAATAAGAAGCGGTCGGCTGGAGATCAATGTGCATGAATCCCATATCAGCACGCTCGATACCGATTGAGCGAGAGCGGTTGTGCTGCAACGAGTTTCATGTTCATTGATCTCCAATCGACCGCTTCTCATTGATAAGTAAATTTTATTTTATTTTATTTATTTACATAAGCCTGCGGACCAGACTTATGTGCAATTAACAGCTCATATACGAAATCACCAACAAAAAACATCTAGTAACAGCGAGGGAAAAACTACCAGTATTTCGGTCAGATAAAGCAATGGATGCAAAGCAGATATACGCATAGCCCGTAATGGCGAGAGTAGAAGTGACTGCTCCGTGAGGGATTAGCGCTCACCAGGTTCGTTCTCGAAGTATTCAGTTGCAAGTTTCCTGAACGCCTTATGACTCACAGGGATGGATTTGAGCCTCCCGAGCCGTTCAAATGCAGGAGTCGCCCTAATAATAAAGAAAAAGCGCCTGCAGTTAAGGTTCGAGTTTTTGCGTAGAATTATTGAAGCTCCTCCCCTGGTACGTGATGTTCTCACCTCGGCAATACACTCAGGCCGCAGACCAAAGTCCGGTTTATACAGGATTTTGTGCAGCAGTAGTAAGTCATTAAACTTTCTTCTTATCAAAAGAGATTGCAAGTTGAGCTCACTATTCCTGGTTTCTGCAGATGGCATTTGTCGATAATGGCAAAGTCCAAGCTTCCTGATCATTAACTTCCTTGTGAACCCGTTTTGCGCCTTCTCAAGTCTAACTATGCTCTTCTTTTTGTGTGGAAAGTACACCGGTGTCCCATACTCAAGAATAGGTCTAACATAGGTTTTGTAGGCTCTAAGTAGCACCGCGCTGCTTCTTGTCCCCAGTCCCCTGAATATATTATTTACGGCCACGGTGGCTTTGGCAGATACCGATTCGCAGTGATTGTCAAAACTGAGGTTTTGTGTGAGGATAAATCCCAGGTCAGTGATCTGCTCGACATTCTCGATCTCAGTCCCTTCGACATTGTAAGTATGACAGTCATTCGAATAACCCAGGTGCAGAGTTTTCGTTTTCTCCTTCGATAACGGTAAGTCCCATTCATGAGACCAGACCGCCATTGCGTCTATTGCATTTTGAATTGCAGCAATGTCCTCCCTGGAGCCCGCCCGGCGAAAAATCTTTATATCGTCTGCAAATGCACAGAAATCTACTCCAAACCCACTTAATAAGTCCCCCAGCTCGTGCGTGTATATATTGAACAGAATCGGTGAAAGAACGCGATCCTGCGTAACTCCACTACACACTGGGTGATTTTGCGAATACGAAGTGTTCACTCGAACCGAAAAGGTCCTATGCTCCAAAAATGAGGCAATCCATAAAACTATGCGCGGGTGTACGCCTACCATTGTTAGATTTTGTATTAGCTTATGATGTGGGACTTTGTCAAATGCCTTGGAGAGATAAAAAAAAACAACATCGACATTACTACATTGGTCTAAAAGAGACGTCCAGTTGTTTAGGGCTTCAATCATAGCTGTCACAGTTGACTTACCCTTTTGAAAGCCATGCTGATGAGGGGAAATAACCGAACAATTTTCGAGATGTGCTCCTATTCTCTTCTTTAGAATTTTTTCGAACAACCTAGCGAACAATGACGTTATACTAACTGGTCTGTATTTGGAAGGCTCTGTGAATGGCGCCTTTTTAGAAAGGTGAGTGACATAAGATAATTTCCAGCGATTCGGAACTTTACTTGTCATAAAGCTCAAGTTGAAAAGGAACTCTAGAGGCCCCGCTATTTCATGGGCGACTTTCTTCACGAACATCAGAGGGATATCATCCGGCGTTCTCGAAGACGAGTTTAGCCATTTCAAAAGTTCAGTTATAATTTCTTCCTTATAGAACCGACAGGAATCTTGCATTGCCCCAAAGCTCGGAGAGACCAGCCCTGCTTGGTCCAGTGAAGAAGCTCTTGAAAATGAGAGTTCGAATGTATTTGCCAAAAGTTCTGCCTTGTCCCTATCAGCCCTGAGGATATTTCCGTCAGACGTCTTAAGCACCCCAATGGTTTTTTTATCATGCATTCTGGAGTTCAAAAGCTTGTAAAACGCATTCCTATCTTGACTTTCTTCTCCATGCTATCGTTGTACTTTTAAGCTTGCCTTCGAACTTACCATTTATGTCCTTGAACTTTGCCCAGCTAGCGGTGGTATTATATTCTTTTGCAGCAAACCACGCATCTGTGCGCAACCCTTGAAACGCCTTGAGGTATGGGGGAAGCCTGCGGTGACCACTAGGAACCATGTGCATCGGTACAAAAAATTCAATGCAGTGGTGGATTATGGCAATTAAAATTTCGTACTTTCCATTAACCGTAGCCTCTGACTGAAAAGAACTATACCAGTCAACATTCATTAGGTACTCCTTTATCAGGTCAAAACGAGCTGCCCTGAAATTTCTTTTCATCTATTTCATGGTATTTGGTTTACGAAGCTTGAGCCTGTACTGAACCAAGGAGTGGTCACTCGAACCCAGGGGAGGCAAGACACTTGTATTCGTTACGAAATCAGTTTCAGAGCAGAGCACCAATTCTAGGATATTACCCCCACAAGTCTCCGATTTAACATACTGCGACAGAGAATGAGTGCTGCACACATTCAAAAAACTCCTGGAAACAGAACTATTGGCGGTATAGGTGCCCTCCCATAGCACGTCAGGGAAATTGAAGTCGCCGGTGGTTATGCAGGGGTAATTAACGGACACCATATCACTAAAACTTGCGTTAAACTGTTCAGTTATCACCACGGTACACCTAGGAGCCCTATAAACCACAATGAACCGTACAATAAAGAGCCCTACTTCCACGTCTGCACATAAAATTTCATATGAGTCTGTAACAGACTCACTGGAAACAAGGACCGGTGAGTAAGGCTTCCTAACGAACAAAGCAACCCCACCTCCTCTCTTGCGACTACGGTCACACCTGAGGATGTCGTAGTGAGAACTCCAGTCCCCCAGCAGAGGCGCCAATTTAATTCCAGCCTTGAGCCACGTTTCTGCGAGCGCGATAATATCAGTGTTTTTATCCTGTAAAAGAATTACTAAAGAATCATTGTTTTTGCAATAGAACGTATATTTGTTGTAAAGCATGAAATGCTACGAGATCCGTCCCGAGGATAGCCTACGCGTTTTCCGCCACCGGAGAAGTAGCATTTGGAACAGCAGAAAATGTAGCAGTATCAACAACTAGTAAACTCGAATCGGCAACAAGCGTACTCGAATCAACAACAAGCCTATTGGGATCGTGAGGAAGCGTGTCAAGGTGGGTAACAGGTGTACTGAATTGAGAAGGCTGCGAGCTAGAGCGAACAACATTTGCAGTTGAGCGACGCGCAATAGCAGCTTCTCGCCGGCGTGCCAGTTCTTCCTTTGTGAGCGAAGGCCTTATGAAGACCCCGTCAAGGAAGAAGGATCGCAGTCGAGAAGCCCTACGCAGCGTCAGGCTCTGGTAATAGCTAGAAGGGAGAACAACTTTCAACAAACGGGGTCGATCAGCCTGTGGCTTCCCTAGCCTATAAACCATACAAGGGATACCTTCTACACTCAAATGATTCAACACATCTTCTACTACAGAGTAATCATCTCTTGTTCTCTCAATAGACAGCTTCTTAGAAGATTCAGGCACTCCTGATACAACCACGGAGCGCAACCGCTCTTTCTCCTCAGCGTCAACACTATGCCTACCCTTAACCACACGACTGTCAGCAACAGGGGAGCTTCGCTGGGCGGGTGATGGAGAAAGCTTAGCCTCAGCGTCCGCTAGCGCACTCTTGAGTGCGGAGTTTTCTGCGCTGAGTGCTGTGACCTTCTCCTGTAGCTCTTGGTTCTTCGCCAGAACCGCTGAGAACTCGCTCTGCACGCGAAATAAATGGACAAACAAAGCCTTTAAATACTCCGAAGCCTTCTTGTCCGCCTGCAGTTGTTCCAACGCCGTCTCGATTCCATCCGGCGATTGCGAACATCCTCCACCTTTGCCTCCTTTGGCCGATTTCCTCCTGGTCACCATCTGGAAAGGGACAGCGGGAGCGGCGGGCATAGTATCAGGAACACAGAGAGGAGATAGGCCGAAATTCACCTGTTATGGTGGCTTTTTTTATGGTTGATGATGAAATCGCAGAACCCGCCACACGGTTCCTCGCCTGTGGAGCCCAATCGAAGACACTCGGCAACTTCCAGCAACGCTCACGTGAATAGTAGTAGCGGCACACACAAGTCGACCATCGGCTCGATACGATACCAGACCGGAAACGCTAGCAATTGAACTGAATGAAGCTGCGAAGAGGTTCCGATGTAGAATGAGACACTCTTGGTGAGCTCCACTGTTGTAGTGCGCGAAGGAAGCGGAAGGAAGCGCGCACCTGATTTGGAAAAGGATTGCTTCTGCGCACACCCCCGTTACAGAATCTCGGTTTTGGAATCAGTTCCAAACTTGTAATTTTCACATAATGTAGAGCAGTAAAGATTCCTAACACTGCCCAAGTTTTTGAAAAATCTAAACGCGGTTCTGGAGGTATTGAAAAATTTGGTGATTTTAAAATGTGTGTGTGTGTGTGTGTGTGTGTGTGTGTGTGTGTGTGTGTGTGTAAGTGTGTGTGTGTATGTGTGTATGTGTGTGTAAGCGTGTGTGCGTGTGTGTGTATGTGTGTATGTGAGTGTAAGCGTGTGTGCGTGTGTGTGTATGTGTATGTGTGTGTAAGCGTGAGTGCGTGTGTGCGTGTGTGAGTGTGTGCGTGTGTGAGTGTGTGTGTATGTGTGTATGTGTGTGTAAGCGTGTGTGTGTATGTGTGTGTGTGTGTATGTGTGTATGTGTGTGTAAGCGTGTGTACGTGTGTGTGTATGTGTGTATGTGTGTGTAAGCGTGTGTGCGTGTGTGCGTGTGTGAGTGTGTGCGTGTGAGTGTGTGTGTATGTGTGTATGTGTGTGTGGTAAGCGTGTGTGCGTGTGTGCGTGTGTGTAGTGTGTGTGTATGTATGTGTGTATGTGTGTGTGGGTGTGTGTGTGTATGCGTGTGTGTGTATGTGTGTATGTGTTTGTGTAGGGTGTGTGCGTGTGTGCGTGTGTATGTGTGTATGTGTTTGTGTAAGCGTGTGTGCGTGTGCGTGTGTATGTGTGTATGTGTTTGTGTAAGCGTGTGTGTGTGCGTGTGTGGTGTGTGTGTGTGTGTATGTGTGTATGTGTGTAAGCGTGTGTGCGTGTGTGCGTGTGTGACAGTGTGTGCGTGTGTGAAGTGTGTGTGTATGTATGTGTGTGTGTAAGCGTGTGTGCGTGTGTGCGTGTGTGCAGTGTGTGTGTATGTATGTGTGTATGTGTGTGTGGGTGTGTGTGTGTGTATGCGTGTGTGTGTATGTGTGTATGTGTTTGTGTAAGGGTGTGTGCGTGTGTGCGTGTGTATGTGTGTATGTGTTTGTGTAAGCGTGTGTGCGTGTGTGCGTGTGTATGTGTGTATGTGTTTGTGTAAGCGTGTGTGTGTGCGTGTGTGAGTGTGTGTGTGTGTGTGTGTGTGTGTGTGTGTGTGTGTGTGTGTGCATGTGTGTGTATGTGTGTGTGTGGGTGTGTGTGTATGCGTGTGTGCGTGTGTGCGCGTGTGTGTATGTGTGTATGTGTTTGTGTAAGCGTGTGTGCGTGTGTGCGTGTGTATGTGTGTGTGGAGTCCGGTGAAACTTTTGAATGATAAGAAACATGGCTGGCCAACTGAGAGAAACGGAGTGGTATTGTGATAAGAGTGAATTGATTGCAAGCGTTAGAGTAGGTCTGCGTTACGTCCATCAGGAACCGTATGCACACCGTTGATTGTGCGGGGTCTGACTTGAAGTGTGTCATGCGCAAAGGAACGTGCGCGGTGCCCAACTGGAAGTGTGCCAAACGCCACAAAACGTATTCGGGACTTGACTGAAAAGGCACCAGGCGCCCGGAAAAAAGTGCGGGACCTGACTGGAAGTGCGCCAAGCGTCAGGGAACATATGCGGTGCCCAACTGAAATTGCGCCGAGCGCTGGTGATCGTGTGCGAAACTTGACTGAAAATTCACCAAGCGCCGGGAAACGTGTGCGTGACTTGACTGAAAAGGCACCAAGCGCCAGGGAACGTGCGCGGGACCCGACTAATAATGCGCAAAGCGCAGGGGAACGTGTTCGCGACCCAGCTAAAAGTGTGCCAAGCGACGGAGAAAGTGTGCGGAACCCAACTGGGAGCGCGCCAAGCGCCAGGGAGAGTGGGCGGGATCTAACTGGGAGCACGCCAAGCGCCGGAGAACGTGTGCAAGACCCAACTTTGGGTACGCCAAGCGCCGAGAAAAGCGTGCGGGACCCAACAGGGAGCGCGCCAAGCGCCGGGGAACTTGTGGGGGACCAACTTCGAGTGCGCCAAGCGCTGAGCAATGATTTGAAAAGTCGTATCTGAGGGTGTAATGTGCCTTTAAAAGGAAGCCTTTGCTAAAATAGAGCGAAATTATCTAACTGTTTGGCTTTGCTACGGATTAATATGATTTGGAAATGTAACATCCGTGAGAAACTCATTAAAAGAAGTGAAAGGTCTTATGCTACTTATTTGGCATGAGAACAAGCTCGAAAGAAGCGCTAAAAACTCAGTGGAATTATTCTTCGTCGATTTGACTGTGCAATTGTTTACTAAACAACAAAATTGAGTGTGGCATTGAAAAACCAAATCACGCGCTTCTCTTCTGAAATCAACCTAACGCTTGCAGTTTAGGTTAACAAGTCTCAGGTCCTTGCAAAATTATGTTGTGTCTCCCACCTCAATCATGCAGTTGTTTAGTAAACAAGTGCACAGCCAAATCAACGATGAATCATTTCGCTGAGTTTTTAACGCATCTTTCCAGTTTATTCCCATGCCAAATCAGTAGCATAAGACATTTCACTTGTGACTTCCAACGTTTTTATATCCTGCCCAACGAAGAGTACAAGGGCTGCTTTTAGTTAGTACACTGGCAAATGCAATTAAGTGAAGTTTTTGAAGGGAGCCCACAAGAAGATTCTTCCGGAAAGGGTTCACAACTGGTACAGTGAGGGAATGCGCTCGTGATTCGCCGACCGATTGAGTCGGCTCACCTTCTACTGTATTGAGAATTTTTCGAGCACTACCTCCCTAGAGTGGACGTCTTCAATTACGTAGTTTGGATGAACGAACCAGACGTCTTCATAACATGTTTATGCCGCATTCTTAAATTCCGTCTTGACCTTCCGTTTTGAAAAAAACCACATTTGTTGACAAAATATTGTGTTCCGTGAGTTTCCTGACAGAACTATGAAATCGAACACTTGCTTTCAGCATCTTTCAGAAAACTTTGCTTAGCTCACTTTTAACGTGGATACTGGCCTGTACTAAACCCCCCACTCAGCCAAGGTCGACTGAGTGGGTGCTAAGACGAGCCCGAAATGCTTCAGACACGACCCAGACAAGTGCGAAAGATCAATCGATTGCTAGATTGCATTCGAGCGGTCGTTCTCTAAAACTCATCACTGTCATTATAAGAACATGCTCTGTGGGTGGTCGTTATACTTAGTATCCGGATCACTCCTTTTCGGATATCCGGTCGGAATCGAGCATTATCTGAATCGAATCATTATCCGAAGGGTCGAAAATTCGGATAAAATGGGATAAAATTCGGATTAATTTCGGATAAAATCGGATAAAATTCGGGTAAAATTGCGGATAAAATCAGACAATTTTTGGATAAAATCAGATAAAATTGCACCAGGTCATGACCATTTTCCGTACCGCCTTCTAGGTATTTAGTACATCAACTCAGGGTCTTCCTCCTCCTTCCGAACTCGGAAGAGTACTTGCGGAGCGGAAGAATGGGTGTGGTCAAGTGAGATGACCAAGTGGCTAGTTATTCAGTGTAGAAGTTTTTTGTATAGTTGCTTTGCATACTTTTTACTACCTGGTTGTCCTGAATAAAACCTGCGTATGGATAATACTGTGCCTCCCAACGACGATAGAGTTATTGAAGATTTGTTCTCATATTTTTATTAATATGCATATTTGAAGATTGAAGTTTGTATGCTAACATGCTGCAAATGCAATGAAGTACTACTATTTGTTCAGATATGGATGTTTTCAAAGACTTGCCTTGAAGACCTGGTTTATATTTCAACGTTTTGCCTCAACTTTGTTCCAAAAATATCCGAAGTTATCCGAAATTATCCGACCCGATATCCATATACGAATGATTGGAAAATGGCATTATCTCTGAATCGATCTATTATCCGAAAATTTGAAAACATGCATTATCTGAATCGAACCAATATCCGGGCAATTTAAATCGGCATTATCCGAATCGATCCAGTATACGAAGACTTATCTTCGGATAACAAGTATATTGGTCATTCATTAATCCACCAACTCCATTCTCCCTTTCTCAATAGACAAAATATGTATAGTTAGGTTCGTGGCCTGTTTCCTCAAGAAAAAACGTTTAAAGGCAGTGGTCACGATGAAAAACGTTATCGAAAAAACTACAAAAATCAGCTTAGATGAAAAACAGCTGAAAAACTATGAAGGTAACGCGGTGAAAAACGGTCTACAAATAGAGTTTCTAGGGCCCAAATAAGCTAGTTCGTGCACACGTGCACAGCGATGACGAAACAGATCGCAGTCTCATGCCGAGCAGTCAAAAATCATCGACATTCAGAGGACGAAATAAATGCAAATTTAACGAATAAAAACAGCTGAATAATGAAAGCATCACTTCAGTCAATGTTTTTGACTAGATGTGTTCATAAATTCGAAGGTTCATTGATTGACATTCAATTTCAAGCTAGCTGATGTTCTTGATATAAGAGGTCATCGATGCCGATGATGTGGAGAGGGCTCGTCCACCATCAAAAGACAAGAAAGTTCAGGTTTCAAAATCGGCCCAAAACAGTGGTTTTTTCGCGATTTTTTCTTATAGGTCCTACTACTCGAGACCCAGGAAAGGATTTGGAGAGAAAAAGACGACAAGCATATTTGATCGCGACCACTGCCTTTAAGTTCAAACAGTGGCTGGTGCGGGTTTAGTTCTCAGAGATTGAGATTTACATTGCCACGCCAGCCGCGGTTTGAATTTACACGTTTTTTCTTGAGGAAAAAGGCCATGGACCTAACCATGGATGTGTGTTGTTTTGAGGAAGCAGATATTGATAAGCTATTGATATATTGATAAGCCGATATCTCTTCCATATTATGTAAGTTGCTCCCTCGCTTCATAAAAAAGTCTGCAGCGTTCTCCTGACCTTGCACGCTATTTCTCTCTTCTATAGGCAAGAATTCAATCAGAGCTGACTGAGTGGACTCAGTCGAAATTGTTCGTTGCTGACTTTTTTCATTCAGTCTAGGTTGCTATCCCACGATATGTACTTACTAGACTCTGGTTCATTTCGAGTGAGCTCCTGTTTTAGATTATCACAGCGCGGAGCGGTGGCTTGTCCGTCGGTACCTCCTTATCACTACTTATATTTCACCGAGACCCACCGCTCCGCTGCTGGTGATAGTCGAAATCGACAGATACAATACCCGCGCTAAATTTTTTGAAAACGGGGAGCATTTGCCAAACTTGATGCGTGTAACATTTTTGAAGGAAGACGTTTTTGGATTTTGGAAACGCTATCATATTCACAGCTCGAATTCCTGCATAATAATGTGCCTTGTGGACCGAAGTTCCCTTAAATTGCTTTGTTTTCGGGTAAAAATGTTTTTCCGATCGTTTTATAAAAAGTCGCGCGCGGCAAAGTGCGGCGAAACTTTGAGTAGTAATTGTACGAGTAATAGAAGAGCAATCTCTATGTTTTCTTAGTTAATTGGATGAAAATGGGGCTATCTCGAGATCTGTGCAGATTGAATTTTTGAAATCCTCCATTAAACACTCCTGGGAGCTTCCTGAAAAGTCGGACTTTTGTTGCGAAAGCCCCAGACCGATAAATTGAGGATTTCGGAAATTCAATCTGCACAGATATCGAGATAGCCTAACTCCCATCTAATTTACGTTTGAAACATAGAGATTGATCTTCAATAACTTGTACAATTACTGCTCGAAATTTCGCTGCACTTTGCCGCGCGCGATGTTTTTGTGAAACGACCGCAAAAACAATTTTACTGGAAAACAAAGCTGTTTTAGGGAACTTCAGTTCACAATGCACATTCTCAGGCCTGAGCATTACGGGAAAATTCTGACAGATTGCAGGAAAATTCTACCAGATTACGGAACGTTTTCGCGCTCCTCTGGTGGTAATTTTACCGTTTTCTGGCAGATTTTTCTCGTTTTCTGGCAGAATTTTTCCGAACTCTGTCAGAATTTTCCCGTACTCTGGTCGGGATCGAACGGAAAATTCTGCCAGATTATGCGGTCCGCCGCAGTCTGCGGTCAAGAACCTCCTCCCCGCGGATCGCGGCAAAAGCCCCCCCCCCCCAGCCGTGGGGATACCCCTATCCCCTCAGCAGTCAAAAATATGCTGGCCTCCGGGGAGTGACCCGAAGTCATCTTCCAGGGCCGGCATTGGAATGCCGAACGAGTACTCTAGTGAGATGAGGCACCTTTTATACCGGTTATGCACGTGATAAGCACGTTGCGACGTGATCATTCGTGATCAGTATCAATTGTCTTTCCAACCGGCTGAATTGAAGATGGCGTGGCGTGTTTGTAGCTCGCTTGCCAGCCAATATCCCCGCAGCGTGTGCGTTCGCATGCAGCATGGTTCGCAGCTGGTAGGCACCCTCGGAATGCGGGGCGCCGGCTGTTGCCCTGTGTACCTGAACCCCCTGAATTCAGGGGTGAGCAACCAAGATTCATCTATTAAATTCACCTACCAAGATACAGCAATAGATCTTGTGGTTACGTGGGCCTATGAGTGACAGCTGACCCTGGATCCTGAAAAGTCTTGCTTGTGCGAATGCATCTCAATTCAGCCATCAGAGATCACTTCTATAGGTGCGACGATGTATAGCTGGGATGACACTTTCAATACGGCGCGACGCGATTAGTTGATATTACTGAGTATCGATCACTATTACGCCACGCGTCGATTCGTTTCCAGAGTAAGCCGTCGCGTTGCTCCGCGGTGGAAGTATATACCCGGCCTAAGACTGAATATTTAATTCGGTGCAGTAATATTCTATTCTTTCACGAATAAAAACATTAGGAAAAATCTACAATAGTTCGTGTAAAAGGGGCGTGGTCCGTGGCGGTGACTGAAGAGAATTGGGCCCGGGTCGCTTATATCTCGCTCATTTGGAGGAATTAAGATCTCATATCTACTTTGTATTACACAGGAGGGTTTCACCACACAATTACTTCAAAATCTCAACAAAAAATCATGCATGAAATAGTACAATGCCTTTAAGTCGGGCACAACGCGCGCCACATGGATCACATTCGCGTTCCGGCAATCCTCGATCCTTTTGCTTAGCAGCTTACAGTCTCGGGTCTCAAAGAGAATTATGAGACGCGTCTCATCATTCTTTTTGAGATCCGAGATAGCTTTGGTCTTGCGAAATCTCATTTTACTCATTCAAAAGCATCCGATTTGGATGCTAAAGCCGTATTCCGCAGCCTGTCACAATTCGCCATTTTTCTGACAGATTACGGAAAGAGCCCGGAAACAAAAAAGAAATTTTGTGGTAACTTTCTTGCAATCTGGCAGAATTCGTCAACGCCAGAGATTAAGTAAAATTATCTGGTAAAATGCCCGTAATCGGGTGGTAATTGCACATTTACCACTGATCACTGGTAAATTTCTGGTAATTTTCTTGTACTACACCGGTCTGAGATATTATGTAGGAATTCGAACTGTGAATATGATTGCGTTTCCAGAATCCAAAAACGTCTTCGTTCCAGAAAGTGACATGCATCGGACGCTTTTTTGCCAAGTTTGGCAAATGCTCCCCGTTTTCACAAAACTTAGCGCGGGTGTTGTAACTAGAGACTTTTCAGAGTATACGTCTGAAATAGGTGCGCCCTCGCCTAACTTTTTTCAGACCTTTGACTCAGTCATGCTCAACTTAGTGTTTCGTCGCGTTTACTACGGGCCACTGTTTTCGAGAAAAAGCTCACTGGTCGGCCGGTTCTCTAAGATAACACTTCGTCCTTCCCACTCCCCCATTCATTCTAACAATAATTATTGGATTATACACGGAAAGTGTCTTCTCTTGGAATTAACTGGAAACGACGAGCATTACTCTGAACATAGTCACAACATTTTTTTTCCAATGACGTCAGACCACGTTGCAGTGAAGGAGGTGTCGCTTTGCATTCCCTCACGGGTATCATGTTGCTCTCAAGAGTAATTACTATATTTTGGCAAAACTGTAAAAAGTTTCGAATTTTGATTACAATTTTGTGTGTATTCTATTATTAATTATTTTTATACTAATGTCTAAATAATTGCATTTAGAGGGATTATTGTGCGTCTTTTTGAGTTCCAATACATTCTTATATATTAGTGAAATTTGACTATCCACAAATGTTTCGTCTTTAGTACGGATTATGAGCAAGTCATCCATATATCCAAAAGGTTTGAAAAGTACGTTGTTTTCAATTTTCGCGCTAATAGAGTACCTATACTCCACCATAGAAACTGCTATATCGGCTAACAATGGGCTGAAGTTACCTCCCTGAGGATTTCCTTTCGTCTGTTGAAGCACAAGTTCTCCGAAAGCCGCTTTTCAAGGACTATTCGAATTTCGAATATTATTCGAAAAACCGTTTTCGAAATATTCGAATTTCGAATATTATTCAAAAACCCAAATTTTTGAATTTCGAATTTTGAATCATTCGAAATTTGAAAAATCATTCGAATAAATTTCGAATAATACAATTCGGTCCGAAGTGTAGTAATTACTATGTTTTCTGCCGCTGAAAAATGCTAGAATAGAGGTCTGTTATTAAACAACCAACTACCAATCGGAAAAAGTAATGCTGAACGGAATTGTCTCTGAGCCTGACTGGAAGGTGAGGCTTCACTCAAAACGGCTTCACTCAAAACGACCCAGCTGATTGAATCGCACATGATGTAAGTGCCTTCTTATTCAGCAAGAGGAAACAAGTTGGAAGGGAGTACGCATCCTAGAGGCCATTCTAGATATAAAAAGTACTTCCAATTATTACTCGGCTCGCCAGTATCACAGTTGGCGAGTTTATCGGGACTCTTCCCATTTCCTTCACTTCCAGAAACTTATGCAGGAAGGTTTTCGAATGTTTATTAGTCTGATTTGTTTGTTTCAGATCTCACTTTCGGTGCGTAGTGTGTTCATCGGATGTTTGGCCGTCTCAGATCTTCTTATGTCGCTCACTTCACTTCCTTGGACAGCAATTACCATTTTCACTAGGGAATGGATTTTTCCGGCACCAATATGCAAATTGATTGGTGTATTCCAGGTAAATGATTCTATCAAAGAGTGAAGCACACTGCCTGCTGAACTGCAGCACTTGTGAATGCTGAGCGCAACTTCATTTTAATTCCGATTACACGCTTTTTCGATTCACTCAGCTGTAAACTCAGTCTAAGAAGTGGAAAAGGGGAGTCATCGCATCAAAGAGGGAAAGAAAGTGTTCACTATGCATTCAGCACTTGATCTGAATGTGAAGAGCTCTCAACAGTCATGAGCACTGCGGCGAGGCATATCTTGCGTTGTGATTAGAAGATTTCCATTTGGAAATTTTGCTAAGGATTGTTTTAAATGACGTGAGTTAATCGTCAGCCTTTTCTGTATCCCACAGAATCAATTAAAAGTAGTAGTGAGGTTTCAACCGATGATTTTGAATCCATATCCCTCATCTGAAAAGTGCATACTCAGCTGCTCGTTGAAGGCAGCATACATATGAAATTCGCTCCCGTGTTTTTCACAGGGGTCAGACGCTTTAAACAACACCTGTGCTGAGAAAAGTCGCGAAAAGTGATTAGAAATCCGTTTACTGGGCCTGAAATGATACAGTGTTATCGCAACCGACACATGAGAGTGGAGGAATTGGCCAGTGCGCGAAAATATGATCTCTCAATCAAATCAGGCGATCTCTTGCGTTGCCTCCCATTTGGCTCTGCTATTTCTCTTGCTGACCGTTTGCATTATCGAGGTCGGTGATTCAATGTGTTCCCAGTTGTGGGAGGCCAAATGCAGCTGGAGCGGGCAATTACAGGGGTAGCATTCGGTTATCTGTCGTGTAAAGTAGTTGCGGCTCGTTTTGCACGCTTCCAAATGCGTGAGCGTTACGATGCAAGCCTTACGGTTTGTTGCTATCTCAACAAAGTTTACGAGCGTGTATGCTGCCTTCAAAATTAGAGAGTACCCCATCAAATTACTGAGTCGATCTGGGAATCAGAGTTCCGTTTGAAGATCGTCGGAGCCGTTGACCCGAGAAGGGACTTCTGTGGGATACAGAAAAGGCTGACGAGTTTTTGAATCGGGGCGATTCAAAAAAGAAACGGATTCATCACCTCTTGCAACGGACTTGATTGCCTGTGTTCGGGACATCGGTGTCTCTCAGCAGCCACGCTTAGGGGAGAGACCTGGCTGCAAAGAAGGGACCTCTCTCGATCCCTTACGGGCGGCGGTATGGAACTGATAGCTACTGCTATCTGTGAAATAAGTCACCTCTCTTGCCGTGAGCAGATCTTCTTAGCAGTCATGTTTATCCCTCGAATGTGTTAAAGGCGTCATCCGCTAAAGTTTTTCACTTTTCTGCATGAATGTTACCTTATGGTCAAGGCTCAAACGTTCGTGAAGTTCCACGAGTCAGTTCCGTCTATTAAAGGCAGTGTTCAGGATGATTTTCGTTTCCGAGTTTTTCACATAAAACAATGAGTTGGCCTCCAAGTGTTACCCAATTTACGAAGAAACGGCGAGATCCGCATTAAAACGTCGTATTTCAGTGACATTATTCTATAACATGGACTAGTTGTCCGGTTGGATGAACATGTTCATGGTGGTTGTCACTGGTATAAAATGGGGCTAATCAGAAATGGAGGAATATTTTAGGCAAAACAGTATTAGTTAGGGTCCGACGAAAAGCACGGAGCAATAGAGAGTGTAGAATTGCAAAAGACGGTCCGCAAAAGATTTCATTGTCACAACAAACACTCCCTGTGATACTTAAGAGGCGGGCTGATACTTAAGGATTTCGGGTACTTCCGGTGCGTTTTTCCCAATTTCTTCGTCATTTTAGTTCTACCCGGGGGCCACTTAGTCAATATAGTGGATAATCTCAAAATTGAAGATTATCATGAACACTGCCTTTAGGGAAGCCTTCTGAAAGTTGGCGCTCGTTGACTTCCAAACGCGGGGAGGAACGTATGACGCGAGGGATCAAGCTAATTATTGTAACTCAGACAGTCGTGGGGTAGTACGTTGACACAATAAAGGCTTTACATATCTCGGGCAGACATCGGATTCAATTTGCCGTTGGCAGCTGCTGCTGCTGACAACGAGAAGTTGGATTTGATATCTGCCCAGGGATACAACCTTTAATGTGGCGACGTGCTACCCCACGAGTGTCTGAGATTCAGGACAGTTGTCAACGCGTTGATAAGACACGATCACCTGTCTTCACGTACCGGACAACCAATCCTATACTCACACCTGTGCACACACGGGTTCACTCATTAGAATCTTGCTTCTCTATTGTTAAGAAAATTCGAGGCTCTGAATTTTGTACACGTCCAACACTCAGCAAGGTGACCTTACGCAGTGCGTTCCACATTCATAACAACACTCTCAAAACACCGATATCGAGTTCCACTCTAACATCCGCTTGTTGGCATCGTTACCATTCTTCTCTGAGCACACGAAAACTCTGGTCCACAAACTCACTCGAAAAGGGACATACAGAAGGAAGATATACTCAAAAATTGGCCTGTAAAATCACTGTTTCACGATCATAGCGGCACTTTCATTAATCAATTTGTTTACTGCAAAATGAAAACTGCTTGCAGCATCTTAGTTGTCAAGAGCTGATATATGTCCGAAGGTTAGCAGAAAATTCCTTTTGACCTGGAGCCAACCTCTTGCCTGATCCACATGGTGGCCCAAATTACTGCAGGCATTGGTAATGGCCCATTTGAAGGCAGAGTCCAGACTTAGGGACGAAACCTGAGATCGCCATATAAACTCTAGAAATTCTCTAGTGACCTGCTGATCTCGATTATCACCAGCAGCGGAGCGGTGGGCCTCGGTGAGATATAACTAGTGATAAGGAGGTTCCGGAGAGAAAGCCCCGTTCCGCGCCGTGATACTCGAAGACAGGAGTTCACTTGAAATGAAACAGAATCTACCTACTATTCCTGAAGGTTTAGGTTCCCGGAAAAAACGATGATTAGGCATTGTCATATTTTCGAATAGCTAAAAATATACTTACTGAAAAAGGGAAAAATTCTTCACCAGGTTTTCAAAGAGTAAAGAAGTTTTGAAATATTTCAGAGTAGGATTTGGCGTAGCATGATTTCATTTTCTGGGAAATGTAGTGAAATAGCTGAAAGTATGATTTGGCGGTCGAGCTCGAACCAGCTATATTGTAAGGGTAGAGCAAAACGAGAGGTCGCATTGTAAAAGCCTATCCGTAGAACCTATCAAGGCAAAACCACGCGCAGTATGGATCAAACAGTTGAGCTTACTTGGAGGCGGTGTCCACGATAAAAAAACATGTTTGATTTTTTGGTGGAGATCGGCAGCTGCGGGGCCTAGCGCAGCCCTAACGTTGAAAAAACTAACAAAAACGAGCTCGGAACGGTCCCCTACGGCCCCAAAGTTGGACACGCGTCAGCTCGTCACACCCCAGATGCACTTTCCGCGCCCACCGACGTGAATAAATGAATGCTCGAGATTACGAGATGAGCGATGGTTCCCGATCAATAGCCACGTTCTTCCCTTCATTCTCAACTTCTTCCTTTACTCAGGTCAGCTCGCATACATCGGCTGCAAAAGACGGAAGTTATAAGCCTCGGACAAATCGTCCACCATGCTTACCTAGCTCAAATTTTGAGGGACTAGTTTAGTGAAGTTATGAGCATTCTCCAAGCTTCGCGAAAAGGCTTAGGCATTTTTTTGGTGTTTCAAAAAAAAATTTCTCGTTCTCTGCTCAAAACTTGTATATAAGGGTAATCTAGAGTGGTGAACACGAATCTAGAGTCCGCTTGTCGAAATTCTAAGGTATACTGTAGGTTACGGTAAGTACCACGTCATTTAGGGAGCAAAACCTACCTTCTCTACCAACCCGTAGCTAGATGCCTCCGAGAGCGCGGCCTGAAATGCCGCCCCATCCCATGTAGCGCGAAATTACGGGTTTTGGCTACGATAGCTAAAACCCGCATATTCTTGTGTCGAGGGTACTAGGGTGCAAATTCTGCGCGTATTCTACGTAAAAACGAAGGCTAAAATCGAAACATTGATCTCTCTGACGCTAAACCCGTATATTCCAGCTATAATTTTGTGGCGAGAATTAACGGATTTAGCGACAGCCTGTGGTAAAATACAATCTCAAACATGCGCTGGCTACGCGGAGCGCAGGGATGCCATTCGAACAGTGTTGGCCCAGTCAACCCTCGGATAGCTTGACACTCTGTGGGTGGTCGTGGAGGGTGACCCCGTGTCGCTCTCTGGAAGGCATTGCTAGGGATAATTTTGGCCGCTGGGATGCTGCAGGCCGTGTGATAGAAACGGAGATGCGCTCGATCGCAGCGGGGATCGCCTTTCTAGTACGGATCAAGACTGGGTGGGTCGATCGACCGAGCGCTGCAACGAGGATAAGCGTAGAATATGCGGGTGCTGTAGCGAGAATTTACGTAGAATATGCGGGCGCTGTAGCTAAAATTTCATCCACTGAGGCTAAACTTTCCGTAATTTACATAAAATCATGTGTGAAAACTAGACTGGGAGCCTCCGAAACCCTTGGCATCTCTGGTTTCCGTGTGAGGCATCTAGCTACGCGTTGGCGGAGTACCTTCAGCTATTTTACTACATTTCTCAAAAATCAAATCATGCTACGCCAGATCCTACTCTGAAATATTTCAAAACTTTTTTACTCTTCGAAAACTTGATGGGAAATATTTCCCCCTTTTTTCACTGGGTATATTTTAGCCATTCGAAAATATGACAATGCCAAATCATCACTTTTGCCAGGAACCTAAACTTCCAGGAATTTCATTTGTTTCTCCTGAAAGTTTCCTTTCTAACATGATTTAGGCCTAATGGTGTTAATTCAAAGTAAAACCACTGATTCCCTGCACGTTTTCTATGACGTCCTGCACCCTCTCACTGATATACTGCACACTTTTTATGAGGTCCTGCACACTCTATCAAGTCCTGCACACTCGCACTGATGTCCTGCACACTCCCACTGATGTCCTGCATACTTTCTATGAAGTCCTGCACACTGCCACTGCTGTCCTGCACACTTTCTATCAGGCCCTGCACAATCCCACTGATGTCCTGCCCGCTTTCTATGAGGTCCTGCACACTCCCACTGATGTCGTGCACTTTCTATGAGGTCTTGCACACTCCCACTGATGACCTGCACACTTTCTATGAGCTCCTGTACACTCTCACCGGGGTTCCTTTTGCTTTCTGCGCACTCCTGTAAAGTACTTCGTCATATTGATTGACGTGTTACCCAGTCTCAGGAAGAGCACAATCCTGAGCGGAAGCCTATCTGCAACGGTGTCTATTTTCATTAGTTCATTTCTGAAAGTTGGGCTCCGTACAAAAGGTTAGGGATTTGGCATTGTTCTTAAATGTCGTGAGATTGTTTTAATCGGATTTGGCTCTTAACTTGATTTCTTAAATGTAGTGAAATTACTGACTTGATTTGGCTGACGCTGGTATTTGTAGACATCGTAATAATTAAAATAAGGTGAGATTGTTGCTAATGGATTTGGCACGCGCTCTATCAGTTATCAGAGTCAAATCACGCGTCAGAAGGAGTTTTGAGTCGAGTGTGTTTTGAATCAAATCAGAACAAGAATAAGCCCAGCAACAACAACGTTCCCATAAAATGTTAACCATGAAAGCGTTGAGGACACGAAGACTATCAAGAGAAACACTTCTGACACTTGATTTGACTCTGATAATTGACAGAGCGCGTGCCAAATCCATTAGCAACAACCTCACTATGTTTAAATGATCACGATGTCTAAAAATACCAACATCAGCCGAATCAAGACAATAATTTCATTACATTTAAAGAATCAAGTTGAGAGCCAAATTCGATCAAAACAATTTCACGACATTTAAGAACAATGCCAAATCCCTAGCCTTTTCTGCGTAGCCCAACTTTCAGAAATTTCACAACTTTTTCCGAGGGTTTACCGTCCACAATATCGTGTATCTCTGGAGGGAGGAGCCGCGATGCTGTAATGATAGCTTTATTATAGAAGTCAAGTTGATGTTTTTGAGAAAAGATAGTGGTAGAAATGGAGAAGGAACCTCTCTGCTGCTAAGATAGCAAAGGAATATGTATAATAGCTGCATCGCGGATTCCTAGAGATAGAATACAATGCATATACTTTTTGAATTTGAAAGTCGAAAAAATTAAGAAATAAGTTTTTAAAGGATAAACTTGTGCAGGATCAGTCGCTCTAGCCAAATTTCACCGGTTCTTGCGGATGTCGCTCTTCTGTTCCGGCCCAGAAGTCTGACTCTGAGGCATAACTTGCATATGGTGTCCTGAACATTACACTGAGTCCCTGCACACATTCCATGATGTCCTGCACACCCCTACTGCGATCCTGCACACGTCCCATGATGTCCTGCACACCCCTACTGGGGTCCTGCCCACGTCTCATGATGTCCTGCACACTCCTACTGCGGTCGCGAACATGTCCCATGATGTTCTGCACAACCCTACTGGGGTCCTGCGTACGTCCCATGATGTCGTGCACACTACTACTAAGGTCCTGCGCACATTCCATGACATCCTGTCCACCCCTAGTGCGGTCCTGCACACGTCCCATGATGTACTGCACGTCCCTACTGGAGTCCTGCACACGTCCTATGATGTCCTGCACACTCCTACTGCAGTCCTGCGCACGTCCCATGACGTCCTGCACACCCCTAGTGCGGTCCTGCACACGTCATCCCTAATGGGGTCCTGCACACGTCCCATGATGTCCTGCACACTCCAACTGAGGTCCTGCACACATTTCATGACATCCCGCACACCCCTGCTGCGGTCCTGCACGAGTCCCATGATGTCCTGCACACTCCTACTGAGGTACTGCGCGCATTCCATGACATCCTGCGCACTCCTACTGCGGTAATGCACACGTCCCATGATTTCCTGCACACCCCTAGTGCGGCCCTTCACTTGTCCCAGGATGTCCTGCACATCCCTACTGGGGTCCTGCACATTCCTACTGAGGTCCTGCACACCCCTAGTGCGGTCCTGCTCACGTCCCATGACATCCTGCGCACCCCTTCTGCAGTCCTGCACACGTCCCATGATGTCCTGCGCATTCCTACTGAGGTCCTGCACACATTCCATGACATCCTGCAGACCCCTACTGCGGTAATGCACACGTCCCATGATTTCCTGCACACCCCTAGTGCGGTCCTTCACTTGTCCCAGGATGTCCTGCACATCCCTACTGGGGTCCTGCACATTCCTACTGAGGTCCTGCCCACCCCTAGTGCGGTCCTGCTCACGTCCCATGATATCCTGCACATCCCTACTGGAATCCTGCACACGTCCCATGACGTCCTGCACACTCCTACTGAGTTCCTGCACACATTCCATGACATCCTGCACACCCCTAGTGCGGTCCTGCACACGTCTCAAGATGTCCTGCACATCCCTACTGGGGTCCTGCACACGTCCCATGATTTCCTGCACACCCCTAGTGCGGTACTGCACACGTCCCATGATGTCCTGCACATCCCTACTGAAGTCCTGCACGCGTCTCATGATGTCCTGCACACTCCTACTGAGGTCCTGCCTACATTTCTTGACATCCTGCACACCCATACTGCGGTTCTGCGTACTTCCCATGATGTCCTGCACACTCCTACTGAGGCACTGCACACATTACATGACACCCTGCGCACCCCCACTGCAGTCCTGCACACGTCCCATGATGTCCTGCACACATTCCATGACATTCTGCAGACCCCTACTGCGGTAATGCACACGTCCCATGATTTCCTGCACACCCCTAGTGCGGTCCTTCACTTGTCCCAGGATGTCCTGCACATTAGAGTGTTGCCCGAATATTCGTTTATTCGAATAATATTCGAATATTCGAATATTCGAATAATTCGAATATTCGAATATTCAAAGAAGTGGATTATTCGGATTATTCGAATAATCGAATATTCAAAGAAGTGGAATATTCGTTTATTCGAATATTCGAATATTCAAAAAAGTGAAATATTCGGTTTATTCGAATATTCAGCACGAATGCATTGAACCTTCGACAAGATCGCACTCCATTTTGCCCTGATTTTACATTTCAAAAATCTTAGCGTAGTGACTACTAGTTCCTCACAATTCTTCAGTACCTCATAAATATAAAGGTACTGTGCTTATCTGGGTTAAATTCTGGTCCGCAATCTGGTCTCGACACGCTTTGCGGCCGCTCGCGCTCGATTCAATCGAGTTTCCAGCTACAAAGCCGACACGATATGGCTTTTTTTATACAATTTTCTTCAATTTTGTTTAGTTTCCAATTTCTAAAACCCACCTAGAGTCAACAGATCCGCAGCTGCGGCTCTGGAAACTCTCCCGACTCGGAAGCGCGCGGCCGCAAAGCGTGTCGAGACGCAATTGCTGACCGGACTTGGACCCAGATAAGCACAGTATAGCAAGTATTCACCAGGTTGTCCAATAATTCTTGTCCGAAAAATTCACCATTTTAATTTTTTTCAACTTTATTGAAAAACAAGTCTAATCAACAATATAATCACCACAGTTATCCACAACAGTGGCCCATCGATTGGGCAGGTCGCCGATGCCCTTCGCCCAGAACTACGGGGGCTGCGACTCGAAGAAGTCCGCGATGTCGGATTTGAGGTTGTCGTATTTGGTGAATTTTCTTCCGGCCAAATGGTGCTTCAGTGGGCGGAACAAGTGGTATTCGGAGGGGGCGAGGTCCGGGGAATACGGCGGATGGGCAACCGTCTTCCAGCCGAGCGTCGCCAACTTCTGCTGGGTCTCCTTCGCCACGTGGGGGCGCGCGTTGTCGTGCAGCAGGTGGACTGAGGCCCGTCGGGGACGCTTTTCTCGGATGGCGGCGGCTAGTTTCTTGAGCTGATTGGTGTAGATGGAGGCGGTGACCGTCCTGCCTTGCGGGAGCAGCTCGAAGTACAGCATGCCCTTGGTGTCCCACCAGCAGCAGAGCATGATCTTCAGCGGGTGCAGGTCGGCTTTCGGCGTCGCCGGCGGCTCTTCTCCGCGCGGGATCCAGACGGCACGGTGGGCGACGTTGTCGTAGAGGACCCAGCTCTCATCCCCAGTGACCAGGTCTTCGAGAAACTCCTTGCAATGCGGACGAAGGAGGAGGGACTGGCAGACGGCCACGCGGCTCTGCTTGCTGGCGTCCGTCAGACTGTGGGGGATCCAACGGGCCAGAACTTTGTGGTAGCCGAGTAAGTTGAGTTGATTGTGGATGTTGGACTTGCTGCAGCCGAGCGCCGTCGCCAGTTCACGGGTGGTGGCTTCCGGCTTTTCCTTGTAACAGCGACGGACTTGGTCATCATCCACCGTAGAAGGCCTCCCGCTGTGCTCCCTGTCCTCGAGGCTCGTGTCGCCGCTCTCGAAACGATTGAACCAGCCGCTGACTGTGCGTTGGGACACTGCATCCTCCTCGCACGCTCCGCAGATGTTGGCGACCGCGGTGCCCGTGTCGTTGCCCAGCAGCCACTCGCAGTACACGAACGCACGAATTCGACGTTGGTCCATTTTAGCTTGTACTGGTAGCTAGACGCGGCGACAGCACCTTATATACCCCTAGCGTAGAACTTTGGATAACCTTCTAGACGGTTCTTACACTTGCCTGATATTATAACTTTTCTAAGGAAAATTAAAGAATTTTGAAAATTTTCGGACAGGAATTATTGGACGGCCTGGTACAATATATTAAATCGCTCGTAGAATTTTGTCAAAACGCTAGAATTGCCTATTTCACCTTTAGTTATAGAGAAATTTTGAATCTCGAGCGGCTCATAAGTATAGCAACACTTGAGCAACATGGAAATTTCTCACGATGATGGCTAGAATGAGCCATTTTTATGTGTATTTTTATGAAACTGGTTAGAGGTGATGCTATTTGTCTACTTTCCCGGTGAACTTCACCTGAATTCTGACGCAAAAGCCCATGTTCTCTCCTTCATAATGCTGGACGTAGAATTCAATGGTTCCCAGCACCTAGGACGACCAGCTGGATGTAGTCTCAAGTTCGTGCCAGATCCTGAACCACTCAACGTCTGTTGTCGCCCAGACGTCTGATGAACTGGGAAGCGAGATATTACACGGCGAGTTTCCAGTGACATGGTGTCGGTCTCGACGACTAACTACGAATTGTAGCTGAGTTTTCTCGAATTTTCACTGAGATTCCGGAGTAGGGCACGGCTAAGCAGCAGGAGGGAGTTCGCCATCGCATTAACCGCGCATAACTCAACTGAACTCAACTAAGCTAAACCAAACTAGACCGAAGCAGACCACAAATTTGGCGGTAAATTAGCGGGTATTTTGCGGCTATTTCACGGCGAGCATTATTTGGCGACTATTTCACAGCCAGCATCATTTAGCGGCTATTTCGCGACTATTACTCGGGAAAAAGGCA
The DNA here is from genome assembly GCA_029168955.1 of Aplectana chamaeleonis. Taxonomy (NCBI): domain Eukaryota; kingdom Metazoa; phylum Nematoda; class Chromadorea; order Rhabditida; family Cosmocercidae; genus Aplectana; species Aplectana chamaeleonis. Next base: position 204,663 of record JAPDOI010000698.1, on the reverse strand, counting down.
TTTTGCGTCTGTTTCGCGGCTATTTCTCGGCCAAAACTCAGAGTACACGCTCTTAAACGTGGCTGAGATAACTACGGAAATATAATGGTAAGTCTCAGAACACAACGCCTACGCTTCTGCAGCGTGAAAAACGACCCACAATGACGGTACACGAGTGAGAAGTTGGCCCCGCCCCCCGTATCTGCCCGCCCTTGTATTTGCGTCCTCCTCCAAAAAAGGGGTGCTGGGCCATTCCCACCATCGGCGACGCTTGTGGGTGGTACAATGTGTACAATAAGTGAGCCATACACATCGACGATTGTGGGAATGGCCCAGCACCTCTGTTTGGGGGAGGACGCGAATACAGGGGCGGGCTGATACAGGTGCGGGGCCGACTCCTCAGTCGTGTAGCGTCACTTTTGGTCGTTTTTGGGTTTCAGAATGCGTAGGCGTTGTGTTCTGAGCCATGCCATTCAACTTCCGTGGTTAGTATCTCAACCACGTTTACGAGCGTGTATGCTGAATTTAAGTGACAAGAGTGCAACCGGTTCAATTACCCAAGTATGCGGTACATTGGCCCCGCCCAGCATCTGGAAGCCCTGGCCATCCGGTAGCGGCCTCAGTGGAGGATGGGCGACCCAGCCGCGACGCGTGGGTGTACCGACCACGCTGCGTGTCGGTGTGCCGGCAGCGATGCGTGTAGGTGTGCTGACCGCGATGCGTGTCGATGCGCCGACCGCGATGCGTGTCGATGCGCTGACCGCGACGTGGGTCGGTGCAAAGTAGTTCCTAAGCCACATAAAAGTCTTGCAGGATGTGAACCGCTGCTAAATAGGCCGCTAAACGCGACAGGTTAAAGTTTCAACAGCCCGACAACAGGCGGACGTCGCTGGGCAACGGGCAGTTGTCAGGCTTACAATGCGAGCGATTTGAGTTGTCAAGAGGGTGGAGTTTATGAAATGACAACTTCTCAACCTGTTGTCGATGCCCGAGTTTGCCCGAGAGGATTGGATGGGATAGTACGCAATAGTGTTGCCCAAATATTCGTTTATTCGATTAATATTCGAATATTCGAATAATTCGAATATTCGAATATTCAAAGAAGTGAATTATTCGGATTTTTCGAATAATCGAATATTTAAAGAAGTGAAATATTCGTTTATTCGAATAATCGAATATTCGAAGAAGTGGATTATTCGAATTATTCGTTCATTCGAATATTCAAAAAAAAATTATTCGTTCCAACACTGTACTGCACATCCCTACTGGGGTCCTGCACATTCCTACTGAGGTCCTGCACACCCCTAGTGCGGTCCTGCTCACGTCCCATGATATCCTGCACATCCCTACTGGAATCCTGCACACGTCCCATGACGTCCTGCACACTCCTACTGAGTTCCTGCACACATTCCATGACATCCTGCACACCCCTAGTGCGGTCCTGCACACGTCTCAAGATGTCCTGCACATCCCTACTGGGGTCCTGCACACGTCCCATGATTTCCTGCACACCCCTAGTGCGGTACTGCACACGTCCCATGATGTCCTGCACATCCCTACTGAAGTCCTGCACACGTTTCATAATCTTGCACACTACTACTGAGGTCATGCACACATTCCATGACATTCTGCAGACCCCTACTGCGGTACTGCACACGTCCCCTGATGTCCTGCACATTCCTACTGAGGTCATGCACACATTCCATGACATCCTGCACACCCCTAGTGCGGTCCTGCACACGACCCATGATGTCCTGCACATCCCTACTGGAGTCCTGCACCCGTCCCATGATGTCCTGTGCACTCCTACTGAGGTCCTGCACACATAGTGTGACAACCCGGACACCCGTACTGCGGTCCAGCACACGTCCCATGACGCCCTGAACACTCCTACTGAGGTCCTGCACACATTCCATGACATCCTCCAGACCCCTAGTGCGGTCCTGCACACGTACCATGATGTCCTGCACGTCCCTACTGGGGTCCTTCACACGTCCTATGATGTCCTGCACACTCACACTGAGGTCCTGCACACATTTCATGACATCCCGCACACCCCTGCTGCGGTCCTGCACACGTCCCATGATGTCCTGCACATTCCTACTGAGGTCCTACACACATTCCATGACATCCTGCACACCCCTAGTGCGGTCCTTTACACTCATCCCTACTGGGGTCCTGCACACGTCCCATGATGTCCTGCACACTCCTACTGAGGTCCTGCACACATTTCATGACATCCTGCTGCACACCCTACTGCGGTCCTGCACACGTACCGCGATGTCCTGCACGTCCCTACTGGGGTCCTTCACACGTCCTATGATGTCCTGCACACTCACACTGAGGTCCTGCACACATTTCATGACATCCCGCACACCCCTGCTGCGGTCCTGCACACGTCCCATGATGTCCTGCACACTCCTACTGAGGTACTGCGCGCATTCCATGACATCCTGCGCACCCCTACTGCAGTCCTGCACACGCCCCATGATGTCCTGCACATTCCTACTGAGGTCCTGCACACATTCCATGACATCCTGCGCACCCCTACTGCAGTCCTGCACCCGTCCCATGATGTCCTGCACATTCCTACTGAGGTCCTGCACACATTCCATGACATCCTGCACACCCCTAGTGCGGTCCTGCACACGTCATCCCTACTGGGGTCCTGCACACTCCTACTGAGGTCTTGCACACATTTCATGACATCCTGCTGCACACCCCTACTGCAGTCCTGCACACGTCCCATGATGTCCTGCACATTCCTACTGAGGCGTTGCACACATAGTGTGACATCCCGCATACCCCTACTGCGGTCCTGCACACGTCCCATGATGTCCTGCACATTCCTACTGAGGTCCTGCACACATTTCATGATATTCTGCACACCCCTACTGCGGTCCTGCACACGTTCCATGTTGTCCTGCACACTCCTACTGAGGTCCTGCACACATTCCTTGACATCCTGTAGACCCCTACTGCGGTACTGCACACGTCCCTTGTCGTCATGCACATCCGTACTGGAAACCTGCACACGTCTCATGATGTCCTGCACATTCCTACTGAGGTCCTGCACACATTCCATGACATCCTGCACACCCCTAGTGCGGTCCTGTACACGTCCCATGATGTCCTGCACACCCCTACTGCGGTACTGCACACGTCCCATGATGTCCTGCACACTCCTACTGAGGTACTGCGCGCATTCCATGACATCCTGCGCACCCTTACTGCGGTCCTGCACACGTCCCATGATGTCCTCCTCACCCCTACAGGGGTCCTGCACACGTCCCATGATGTCCTGCACATTCCTACTGAGGTCCTGCACACATTCCATGACATCCTGCACACCCCTAGTGAGGTCCTGCACACGTCATCCCTACTGGGGTCCTGCACACTCCCACTGAGGTCTTGCACACATTTCATGACATCCTGCTGCACACCCCTACTGCAGTCCTGCACACGTCCCATGTTGTCCTGCACATTTCTACTGAGGCCCTGCACACATTCCATGACATCCTGCACACTTCTACTGAGGTCCTGCACACGTCCCATGATGTCCTGCACATCCCTACTGAGGTCCTGCACACATTCCATGACATCCTGCACACCCATACTGCGGTCCTGCACACGTCCCATGATGTCCTGCACATTCCTACTGAGGTCCTGCACACATGCCATGACATCCTGCACACCCCTAGTGCGGTCCTGCACACGTCCCATGATCTCCTGCACACCCCTACTGCGGTACTGCACACGTCCCATGACGCCCTGAACACTCCTACTTGGGTCCTGCACACATTCCATGATGCCCTGAACATTTCTACTGAGGTCCTGCACACATTCCATGACATTCTGCACACTCCTACTGAGGTCCTGCACACATTCCATGACATCCTGCTCACTCCTGCCGAGGTACTGCACACATACCATGACATCCTGTGCACCCCTACTGCAGTCCTGCACTAGTTCCATGATGTCCTGCACATTCCTACTGAGGTCCTGCACACATTCCATGACATCCTGCATACCCCCCCCCTGCGGTCCTGCTTACATTCCATGACATTCTGCATCCCTACTGGGGTCCTGCACACGTCCCATGATGTCCTACACACTCCTACTGAGGTCCTGCACACATTTCATGACATCCTGCACACCCTTAGTGCGGTCCTGCACACGTCTCAAGATGTCCTGCACATCCCTACTGGGGTCCTGCACACGTCTCATGATGTCCTGCACACTCCTACTGAGGTCCTGCACACATTTCATGACATCCCGCACACCCCTGCTGCGGTCCTGCACACGTCCCATGATGTCCTGCACACTCCTACTGAGGTACTGCGCGCATTCCATGACATCCTGCGCACCCCTACTGCAGTCCTGCACACGCCCCATGATGTCCTGCACATTCCTACTGAGGTCCTGCACACGTCCCATGACGCCCTGAACACTTCTACTGAGGTCCTGCACACATTCCATGGTATCCTGCACATCCCTACTGCGGTTCTGCATACGTCCCATGATGTCCTGCACACTCCTACTGAGGTCCTGCACACATTCCATGACATCCTGCACACCCCTAGTGCGGTCCTGCACACGTCATCCCTACTGGGGTCCTGCACACGTCCCATGATGTCCTACACACTCCTACTGAGGTCTTGCACACATTTCATGACATCCTGCTGCACATCCCTACTGGAAACCTGCACACGTCTCATGATGTCCTGCACATCCCTACTGGGGTCCTGCACACGTCCCATGATTTCCTGCACACCCCTAGTGCGGTCCTTCACACGTCCCAAGATGTCCTGCACATCCCTACTGAGGTCCTGCACATTTTATGATATTCTGCACACCTCTACTGCGGTTCTGCATACTTCCCATGATGTCCTGCACACTCCCGCTGAGGTCCTGCACACATTCCATGACATCCTGCAGACCCCTACTGCGGTACTGCACACGTCCCCTGATGTCCTGCACATCACTACTGGAGTCCTGCACACGTCCTATGATGTCCTGCACACTCCCGCTGAGGTCCTGCACACATTCCATGACATCCTCCAGACCCCTAGTGCGGTCCTGCACACGTCCCATGATGTCCTGCACGTCCCTACTGGGTTCCTGCACACGTCCTATGTTGTCCTGCACACTCCCGCTGAGGTCCTGCACACATTCCATGACATCCTGCAGACCCCTACTGCGGTACTGCACACGTCCCCTGATGTCCTGCACATCACTACTGAGGTCCTGCAAACGTCCCATGATGTCCTGAGCATTCCTACTGAGGTCCTGCACACATTTCATGACATCCTGCCCACTCCTACTGAGGTCCTGCACACATTTCATGACATCCTGCACACCCCTACTGAGGTCCTGCACACATTCCATGGCATCCTGCACACCCCTACTGCAGTCCTGCACACGTCCCATTGTGTCCTGAGCATTCCTACTGAGGTCCTGCTCACATTCCATGATATCCTGCACACCCCTACTGAGGTTCTGCACACGTACAATGATGTCCTGCACACTCCTACTGAGGTCCTGCACACGTCCCATGATGTCCTACACACTCCTACTGAGGTCTTGCACACATTTCATGACATCCTGTACACCTCTACTGCGGTCCTGCACACGTCCCATGATGTCCTGCACACTCCTACTGAGGTACTGCGCGCATTCCATGACATCCTGTGCACCCCTACTGCAGTCCTGCACACGTCCCATGATGTCCTGCACATTCCTACTGAGGTCATGCACACATTCCATGACATCCTGCAGACCCCTAGTGCGGTCCTGCACACGTCCCATGATGTCCTGCACGTCCCCACTGGGGTCCTGCACACGTCCTATGATGTCCTGCACACTCCTACTGAGGTCCTGCACACATTCCATGACATCCTGTGTACATCCCTACTGGAGTCCTGCACACGTCCTATGATGTCCTGCACATTCCTACTGAGGTCCTGCACACATTCCATGACATCCTGCACACCCATACTGCGGTCCCGCACACGTCCCAAGATGCCCCCCACACTCCTACTCAGGTCCTGCACACGTCCCATGATGTCCTACACTCCCACTGAGGTCTTGCACACATTTCATGACATCCTGCTGCACACCCCTACTGCAGTCCTGCACACGATGTCCTGCACATTCCTACTGAGGTCCTGCACACATTCCATGACATTCTGCACACCTCTACTGCGGTCCTGCACACGTCCCATGACGCCCTGAACACTCCTACTGAGGTCCTGCACACATTCCATGACATCCTGCGCACCCCTACTGCAGTCCTGCACACGTACCATGATGTCCTACACATTCCTACTGAGGTCCTGCACACATCCCATAATGTCCCTACACTCCCACTGAGGTCTTGCACACATTTCATGACATCCTGCTGCACACCCCTACTGCAGTCCTGCACACGTCCCATGATGTCCTGCACATTCCTACTGAGGTCCTGCACACATTCCATGACATTCTGCACACCTCTACTGCGGTCCTGCACACGTCCCATGATGTCCTGCACACTCCTACTGAGGTACTGCGCGCATTCCATGACATCCTGCGCACCCTTACTGCGGTCCTGCACACGTCCCAAGATGTCCTGCACATTCCTGCTGAGGTCCTGCACACGTCCCATGATGCCCTGAACACTTCTACTGAGGTCCTGCACACATTCCATGACATCCTGCGCACCCCTACTGCAGTCCTGCACACGTCCCATGATGTCCTGCACATTCCTACTGAGGTCCTGCACACATTCCATGACATCCTGCACACCCCTAGTGAGGTCCTGCACACGTCATCCCTACTGGGGTCCTGCACACTCCTACTGAGGTCTTGCACACATTTCATGACATCCTGCTGCACACCCCTACTGCAGTCCTGCACACGTCCCATGATGTCCTGCACATTCCTACTGAGGCGTTGCACACATAGTGTGACATCCCGCATACCCCTACTGCGGTCCAGCACACGTCCCATGATGTCCTGCATATTCCTGCTGAGGTCCTGCACACATTTCATGATATTCTGTACACCTCTACTGCGGTCCTGCACACGTTCCATGTTGTCCTGCACACTCCTACTGAGGTCCTGCACACATTCCATGACATCCTGTAGACCCCTACTGCGGTACTGCACACGTCCCTTGACGTCCTGCACATCCGTACTGGAAACCTGCACACGTCTCATGATGTCCTGCACATTCCTACTGAGGTCCTGCACACATTCCATCACATCCTGCACACCCCTAGTGCGGTCCTGCACACGTCCCATGATGTCCTGCACACCCCTACTGCGGTACTGCACACGTCCCATGACGCCCTGAACACTCCTACTTGGGTCCTGCACACATTCCATGACATCCTGCACACCCATACTGCGGTCCTGCACACGTCCCAAGATGTCCTGCGCACCCCTACTGCAGTCCTGCACACGTCCCATGATGTCCTGCACATTCCTACTGAGGTCCTGCATACATTCCATGACATCCTGCACACCCCTAGTGAGGTCCTGCACACGTCATCCCTACTGGGGTCCTGCACACTCCTACTGAGGTCTTGCACACATTTCATGACATCCTGCTGCACACCCCTACTGCAGTCCTGCACACGTCCCATGTTGTCCTGCACATTCCTACTGAGGTCCTGCACACATTCCATGACATCCTGTAGACCCCTACTGCGGTACTGCACACGTCCCTTGACGTCCTGCACATCCGTACTGGGAAACTGCACACGTCTCATGATGTCCTGCACATCCCTACTGGGGTCCTGCACACGTCCCATGATTTCCTGCACACCCCTAGTGCGGTCCTTCACACGTCCTATGATGTCCTGCACATTCCTAATGAGGTCCTGCACACATTCCATGACATCCTGCACACCCCTTGTGCGGTCCTGCACACGTCCCATGATGTCCTGCACACCCCTACTACGGTACTGCACACGTCCCATGACGCCCTGAACACTCTTACTTGGGTCCTGCACACATTCCATGATGCCCTGAACATTTCTACTGAGGTCCTGCACACATTCCATGACATTCTGCACACTCCTACTGAGGTACTGCACACATTCCATGACATCCTGCACACCCCTAGTGCGGTACTGTACACATTCCATGACATCCTGCGCACCCCTACTGCAGTCCTGCACACGTCCCATGATGTCCTGCACATTCCTACTGAGGTCCTGCACACATTCCCTGACATCCTGCACACCCCTAGTGCGGTCCTTTACACTTCATCCCTACTGGGGTCCTGCACACGTCCCATGATGTCCTACACACTCCCACTGAGGTCTTGCACACATTTCATGACATCCTGCTGCACACCCCTACTGCAGTCCTGCACACGTCCCATGATGTCCTGCACATTCCTACTGAGGTCCTGCACACGTCCCATGACGCCCTGAACACTCCTACTGAGGTCCTGCACACATTCCATGACATTCTGCACACCTCTACTGCGGTCCTGCACACGTCCCATGATGTCCTGCACACTCCTACTGAGGCACTGCTCACATTCCATGACATCCTGCGCACCCCTACTGCGGCCCTTCACACGTCCCATGATGTCCTGCACATCCCTGCTGGGGTCCTGCACACGTCCCATGACGCCCTGAACACTCCTACTGAGGTCCTGCACACATTCCATGACATCCTGCGCACCCCTACTGCAGTCCTGCACACGTACCGTGATGTCCTACACATTCCTACTGAGGTCCTGCACACATCCCATGACATTCTGCACACCTCTACTGCGGTTCTGCACTCGTCATCCCTACTGGGGTCCTGCACACTCCTACTGGAGGTCTTGCACACATTTCATGACATCCTGCTGCACCCCCCTACTGCGGTTCTGCACACGTCCCATGATGTCCTGCACACTCCTACTGAGGTCCTGCACACATAGTGTGACATCCCGCACACCCCTACTGCGGTCCAGCACACGTCCCTTGATGTCCTGCACATTCCTACTGAGGTCCTGCATACATTTCATGATATTCTGCACACCTCTACTGCGGTCCTGCACACGTTCCACGTTGTCCTGCACACTCCTACTGAGGTCCTGCACACATTCCATGACATCCTCCAGACCACTAGTGCGGTCCTGCACACGTCCATGACATCCTGCTCATCCCTACTGCGGTCCTGCACACGTCCCATGATGTCCTGCACATTCCTACTGAGGTCCTGCACACATGCCATGACATCCTGAACACTCCTAGTGCGGTCCTGCACACGTCCCATGATCTCCTGCACACCCCTACTGCGGTACTGCACACGTCCCATGACGCCCTTAACACTCTTACTGAGGTCCTGCACACATTCCATGACATCCTGCACACCCATACTGCGGTCCTGCACACGTCCCATGATGTCCTGCGCACCCCTACTGCAGTCCTGCACACGTCCCATGATGTCCTGCACATTCCTACTGAGGTCCTGCATACATTCCATGACATCCTGCACACCCCTAGTGAGGTCCTGCACACGTCATCACTGATGTCCTGCACACTCCTACTGAGGTCTTGCACACATTTCATGACATCCTGCTGCACACCCCTACTGCAGTCCTGCACACGTCCCATGATGTCCTGCACATTCCTACTGAGGTCCTGCACACATTCCATGACATCCTGTAGACCCCTACTGCGGTACTGCACACGTCCCTTGACGTCCTGCACATCCGTACTGGAAACCTGCACACGTCTCGTGATGTCCTGCGCATCCCTACTGGGGTCCTGCACACGTCCCATGATTTCCTGCACACCCCTAGTGCGGTCCTTCACACGTCCCATGATGTCCTACACACTCCTACTGAGGTACTGCGCGCATTCCATGACATCCTGCGCACCCCTACTGCAGTCCTGCACACGCCCCACGAAGTCCTGCACAACCCTACTGTGGTCGTGCGCACATCCCATGACGCCCTGAACACTGTTACTTGGGTCCTGCACACATTCCATGATGCCCTGAACATTTCTACTGAGGTCTGCACACATTCCATGACATCCTGCACACCTCTACTGCGGTTCTGCACACGTCCCATGATGTCCTGCACACTCCTACTGAGGTACTTTACACATTCCATGACATCCTGCACACCCCTACTGCAGTCCTGCGCTAGTTCCATGATGCCCTTCACAACCCTACTGCGGTCCTGCGCACGTCCCATGATGTCCTGCACACCCCTAGTGCGGTCCTGCACACCTCATCCCTACTGGGGTCCTGCACACGTCCCATGATGTCCTACACACTCCCACTGAGGTCTTGCACACATTTCATGACATCCTGCTGCACACCCCTACTGCAGTCCTGCACACGTCCCATGATGTCCTGCACATTCCTACTGAGGTCCTGCACACGTCCCATGACGCCCTGAACACTCCTACTGAGGTCCTGCACACATTCCATGACATTCTGCACACCTCTACTGCGGTCCTGCACACGTCCCATGATGTCCTGCACACTCCTACTGAGGTACTGCGCGCATTCCATGACATCCTGCGCACCCTTACTGCGGTCCTGCACACGTCCCAAGATGTCCTGCACATTCCTACTGAGGTCCTGCACACGTCCCATGATGCCTGCACACCCTACTGAGGTCCTGCACACATTCCATGATGTCCTGCACACGTCCTATGATGTCCTGCACACGTCCCATGATGTCCTGCACATTCCTACTGAGGTCCTGCACACATTCCATGACATCCTGCACACTCCTAGTGCGGTCCAGCACACGTCCTATGATGTCCTGCACATTCCTGCTGAGGTCCTGCACACATTTCATGACATCCTGCTGCACACCCCTACTGCGGTCCAGCACACGTCCCATGATGTCCTGCACATTCCTGCTGAGGTCCTGCACACATTCCATGACATCCTGTAGACCCCTACTGCGGTACTGCACACGTCCCATGATGTCCTGCACATTCCTGCTGAGGTCCTGCACACATTTCATGATATTCTGTACACCTCTACTGCGGTCCTGCACACGATCCATGATGTCCTGCACATTCCTACTGAGGCCGTGCACACATTTCATGACACCCTGCACACCCCTAGTGTGGTCCTGCACACGTCCCATGACGTCCTGCACATCCCTACTGGAAACCTGCACACGTTCCATGATGTCCTGCACATTCCTACTGAGGTCCTGCATACATTCCATGACATCCTGCACACCCCTAGTGCGGTCATGCACACGTCCCATGATGTCCTGCACACTCCTACTGAGGTCCTGCACACATTCCATGACATCCTGCACACCCATACTGCGGTCCTGCACACGTCCCATGATGTCCTGCACATTCCTACTGAGGTCATGCACACGTCTCATGATGTCCTGCACACTCCTACTGAGGTCCTGCACACATTTCTTGACATCCTGCACACCCCTACTGCGGTTCTGCACACGTCCCATGATGTCCTGCTCACTCCTGCCGAGGTACTGCACACATACCATGACATCCTGTACACCCCTACTGCAGTCCTGCACTAGTTCCATGATGTCCTGCACATTCCTACTGAGGTCCTGCACACATTCCATGACATCCTGCATATCCCTACTGCGGTCCTGCACACTTCATTCCTACTGGGGTCCTGCACACGTCCCATGATTTCCTACACACTCCCACTGAGGTCTTGCACACATTTCATGACATCCTGCTGCACACCTCTTCTGCGGTCCTGCACACGTCCCATAATGCCCTGAACACTCCTACTTGGGTCCTGCACACATTCCATGACATACTACGCACCCCTACTGCAGTCCTGCACACGTCCCATGATGTCCTGCACATTCCTACTGAGGTACTGCGCGCATTCCATGACATCCTGCACACCCCTAGTGCGGTGCTGCACACGTCCCATGATGTCCTGCACATTCCTACTGAGGTCCTGCACACATTCCATGACATCCTGCGCACCCCTACTGCAGTCCTGCACACGTCCCATGATGTCCTGCACATTCCTACTGGGGTCCTGCACACGTCCCATGATGTCCTACACACTCCCACTGAGGTCTTGCACACATTTCATGACATCCTGCTGCACACCCCTACTGCAGTCCTGCACACGTCCCATGATGTCCTGCACATTCCTACTGAGGTCCTGCACACGTCCCATGACGCCCTGAACACTCCTACTGAGGTCCTGCACACATTCCATGACATTCTGCACACCTCTACTGCGGTCCTGCACACGTCCCATGATGTCCTGCACACTCCTACTGAGGTACTGCGCGCATTCCATGACATCCTGCGCACCCTTACTGCGGTCCTGCACACGTCCCAAGATGTCCTGCACATTCCTACTGAGGTCCTGCACACATTCCCTGACATCCTGCACACCCCTAGTGCGGTCCTGTACACGTCCCATGATGTCCTGCACATCCCTACTGGGGTCCTGCACACGTCCCATGATGTCCTGCACACTCCTACTGAGGTCTTGCACACATTTCATGACATCCTGCTGCACACCCCCTACTGCAGTCCTGCACACGTCCCATGATGTCCTGCACACTCCTACGGAGGTCCTGCACACGTACCGTGATGTCCTACACATTCCTACTGAGGTCCTGCACACATCCCATGACATTCTGCACACCTCTACTGCGGTTCTGCACACGTTTCATAATCTTGCACACTACAACTGAGGTCATGCACACATTCCATGACATCCTGCACACCCCTAGTGCGGTCCTGCACACGACCCATGATGTCCTGCACATTTCTACTGAGATACTGCACACATTCCAAGACATCCTGCACACCCCTACTGCAGTCCTGCACACGTCCCATGATGTCCTGCACATTCCTACTGAGGTCCTGCACACATTCCATGACATCCTGCACACCCCTAGTGCGGTCCTGTACACTTCATCCCTACTGGGGTCCTGCACACGTCCCATGATGTCCTACACACTCCCACTGAGGTCCTGCACACATTCCATGACATCCTGCACACCCCTAGTGCGGTCCTGCACACTTCATTCCTACTGGGGTCCTGCACACGTCCCATGATTTCCTACACACTCCCACTGAGGTCTTGCACACATTTCATGACATCCTGCTGCACACCCCTACTGCAGTCCTGCACACGTCCCATGACGCCCTGAACACTCCTACTGAGGTCCTGCATACATTCCATGACATCCTGCACACCCCTAGTGCGGTCATGCACACGTCCCATGATGTCCTGCACACTCCTACTGAGGTACTGCGCGCATTCCATGACATCCTGCGCACCCCTACTGCAGTCCTGCACACGTCCCATGATGTCCTGCACATTCCTACTGAGGTCCTGCACACATTCCCTGACATCCTGCACACCCCTAGTGCGGTCCTGTACACTTCATCCCTACTGGGGTCCTGCACACGTCCCATGATGTCCTACACACTCCCACTGAGGTCTTGCACACATTTCATGACATCCTGCTGCACACCCCTACTGCAGTCCTGCACACGTCCCATGATGTCCTGCACATTCCTACTGAGGTCCTGCACACGTCCCATGACGCCCTGAACACTCCTACTGAGGTCCTGCACACATTCCATGACATTCTGCACACCTCTACTGCGGTCCTGCACACGTCCCATGATGTCCTGCACACTCCTACTGAGGTACTGCGCGCATTTCATGACATCGTGCGCACCCCTACTGGAGGCCTGCACTCGTCCCAAGATGTCCTGCACATTCCTGCTGAGGTCCTGCACACGTCCCATGACATCCTGAACACTTCTACTGAGGTCCTGCACACATTCCATGACATCCTGCACACCCCTACTGCAGTCCTGCACACGTTCCATGATGTCCTGCACATTCCTACTGAGGTCCTGCACACATTCCATGACATCCTGCACACCCCTAGTGAGGTCCTGCACACGTCATCCCTACTGGGGTCCTGCACACTCCTACTGAGGTCTTGCACACATTTCATAACATCCTGCTGCACACCCCTACTGCAGTCCTGCACACGTCCCATGATATCCTGCACACTCCTGCTGAGGTCCTGCCCACATAGTGTGCCATCCCGCACACCCCTACTGCGGTCCAGCACACGTCCCATGATGTCCTGCACATTCCTGCTGAGGTCCTGCACTCATTTCATGATATTCTGTACACCTCTACTGCGGTCCTGCACACGTTCCATGTTGTCCTGCACACTCCTACTGAGGTCCTGCACACATTCCATGACATCCTGTAGACCCCTACTGCGGTACTGCACACGTCCCTTGACGTCCTGCACATCCGTACTGGAAACCTGCACACGTCTCATGATGTCCTGCACATTGCTACTGAGGTCCTGCACACATTCCATGACATCCTGCACACCCCTAGTGCGGTCCTGCACACGTCCCATGATGTCCTGCACACCCCTACTGCGGTACTGCACACGTCCCATGACGCCCTGCACATTCCTACTGAGGTCCTGCACACATTCCCTGACATCCTGCACACCCCTAGTGCGGTCCTGTACACTTCATCCCTACTGGGGTCCTGCACACGTCCCATGATGTCCTACACACTCCCACTGAGGTCTTGCACACATTTCATGACATCCTGCTGCACACCCCTACTGCAGTCCTGCACACGTCCCATGATGTCCTGCACATTCCTACTGAGGTCCTGCACACATTCCATGACATTCTGCACACCTCTACTGCGGTCCTGCACACGTCCCATGATGTCCTGCACACTCCTACTGAGGTACTGCGCGCATTCCATGACATCCTGCGCACCCCTACTGCAGTCCTGCACACGTCCCATGATGTCCTGCACATTCCTACTGAGGTCCTGCACACATTCCATGACATCCTGCACACCCCTAGTGCGGTCCTGCACACATCATCCCTACTGGGGTCCTGCACACGTCCCATGATGTCCTACACACTCCTACTGAGGTCTTGCACACATTTCATGACATCCTGTACACCTCTACTGCGGTCCTGCACACGTCCCATGATGTCCTGCACACTCCTACTGAGGGGGTGCTCACATTCCATGACATCCTGCACACCCATACTGAGGTCCTGCACACTTAATTCCTACTGGGGTCCTGCACGTCCCATGATTTCCTGCACACTCCTACTGAGGTCTTGCACACATTTCATGACATCCTGCTGCACACCCCTACCGCAGTCCTGCACACGTCCCATGACGCCCTGAACACTCCTACTGAGGTCTTGCACACATTCCATGACATTCTGCACACCTCTACTGCGGTCCTGCACACGTCCCATGATGTCCTGCACACTCCTACTGAGGTACTGCGCGCATTCCATGACATCCTGCGCACCCCTACTGCAGTCCTGCACACGTCCCATGATGTCCTGCACATTCCTACTGAGGTCCTGCACACATTCCATGACATCCTGCACACACTAGTGCGGTCCTGTACACTTCATCCCTACTGGGGTCCTGCACACGTCCCATGATGTCCTACACACTCCCACTGAGGTCTTGCACACATTTCATGACATCCTGCTGCACACCCCTACTGCAGTCCTGCACACGTCCCATGATGTCCTGCACATTCCTACTGAGGTCCTGCACACGTCCCATGACGCCCTGAACACTCCTACTGAGGTCCTGCACACATTCCATGACATTCTGCACACCTCTACTGCGGTCCTGCACACGTCCCATGATGTCCTGCACACTCCTACTGAGGTACTGCGCGCATTCCATGACATCCTGCGCACCCTTACTGCGGTCCTGCACACGTCCCAAGATGTCCTGCACATTCCTGCTGAGGTCCTGCACACGTCCCATGATGCCCTGAACACTTCTACTGAGGTCCTGCACACATTCCATGACATCCTGCGCACCCCTACTGCAGTCCTGCACACGTCCCATGATGTCCTGCACATTCCTACTGAGGTCCTGCACACATTCCATGACATCCTGCACACCCCTAGTGAGGTCCTGCACACGTCATCCCTACTGGGGTCCTGCACACTCCTACTGAGGTCTTGCACACATTTCATGACATCCTGCTGCACACCCCTACTGCAGTCCTGCACACGTCCCATGATGTCCTGCACATTCCTACTGAGGCGTTGCACACATAGTGTGACATCCCGCATACCCCTACTGCGGTCCAGCACACGTCCCATGATGTCCTGCACATTCCTGCTGAGGTCCTGCACACATTTCATGATATTCTGTACACCTCTACTGCGGTCCTGCACACGTTCCATGTTGTCCTGCACACTCCTACTGAGGTCCTGCACACATTCCATGACATCCTGTAGACCCCTACTGCGGTACTGCACACGTCCCTTGACGTCCTGCACATCCGTACTGGAAACCTGCACACGTCTCATGATGTCCTGCACATTGCTACTGAGGTCCTGCACACATTCCATGACATCCTGCACACCCCTAATGCGGTCCTGCACACGTCCCATGATGTCCTGCACACCCTACTGCGGTACTGCACACGTCCCATGACGCCCTGCACATTCCTACTGAGGCTCTGCACATATTCCATGATTTCCTGCACACCCCTAGTGCGGTCCTGCACACGTCCCATGATGTCCTGCACATCCCCACTGGGGTCCTGCACACGTCCTATGATGTCCTGCACACTCCTACTGAGGTCATGCACACATTCCATGACATCCTGCACACCCCTAGTGCGGTCCTGCACACGTGCCATGATGTCCTGCACACTCCTGCTGAGGTCCTGCACACATTCGATGACATCCTGTAGACCCCTACTGCGGTACTGCACACGTCCCATGATGTCCTGCACATTCCTGCTGAGGTCCTGCACACGTCCCATGATGCCCTGAACACTTCTACTGCGGTCCTGCACACATTCCATGTCATTCCTGCACACTCCTACTGGTACTGCACACATTCCATGACATGTCCTGCACACCCCTACTGAGGTCCTGCACACATTCCATGACATCCTGCACACCCATACTGCGGTCCTGCACACGTCCCAAGATGTCCTGCACATTCCTACTGAGGTCCTGCACACATTCCATGACATCCTGCACACCCCTAGTGCGGTCCTGCACACTTCATCCCTACTGGGGTCCTGCACACGTCCCATGATGTCCTACACACTCCCACTGAGGTCTTGCACACATTTCATGACATCCTGCTGCACACCCCTACTGCAGTCCTGCACACGTCCCATGATGTCCTGCACATTCCTACTGAGGTCCTGCACACGTCCCATGACGCCCTGAACACTCCTACTGAGGTCCTGCACACATTCCATGACATTCTGCACACCTCTACTGCGGTTCTGCACATGTCCCATGATGTCCTACTCACTACTGCCGAGGTACTGCACACATACCATGACATCCTGCGCATCCCTGCTGGGGTCCTGCATACGTCCCATGAAGTCCTGCACACATTTCATGACACCCTGCACACCCGTAGTGTGGTCCTGCACACATCATCCCTACTGGGGTCCTGCACACGTCCTATAATGTCCTGCACACTCCTTCTGAGGTCCTGCACACATTCCATGACATCCTGCACACCCTACTGCAGTCCTCCACACGCCCCATGATGTCCTGCACATTCCTACTGAGGTCCTGCACACATTCCATGACATCCTGCACACCCCTAGTGCGGTCCTGCACACGTCATCCCTACTGGGGTCCTGCACACGTCCCATGATGTCCTCCACACTCCTACTGAGGTCCTTGCACACATTTCATGACATCCTGCTGCACACCCCTACTGCAGTCCTGCACACGTCCCATGATGTCCTGCACACTCCTACTGAGGTCCTGCACATTCCATGACATTCTGCACACCCCTACTGCGGTCCAGCGCACGTGCCATGATGTCCTGCACACTCCTGCTGAGGTCCTGCACACATTCGATGACATCCTGTAGACCCCTACTGCGGTACTGCACACGTCCCAAGATGTCCTGCACATTCCTACTGAGGTCCTGCACACATTCCATGACATCCTGCACACCCCTAGTGCGGTCCTGCACACTTCATCCCTACTGGGGTCCTGCACACGTCCCATGATGTCCTACACACTCCCACTGAGGTCTTGCACACATTTCATGACATCCTGCTGCACACCCCTACTGCAGTACTGCACACGTCCCATGATGTCCTGCACATTCCTACTGAGGTCCTGCACACGTCCCATGACGCCCTGAACACTCCTACTGAGGTCCTGCACACATTCCATGACATTCTGCACACCTCTACTGCGGTCCTGCACACGTCCCATGATGTCCTGCACACTCCTACTGAGGTACTGCGCGCATTCCATGACATCCTGCGCACCCCTACTGCAGTCCTGCACACGTCCCATGATGTCCTGCACACATTCCATGACATCCTGCACACCCCTAGTGCGGTCCTGCACACATCATCCCTACTGGGGTCCTGCACACGTCCCATGATGTCCTACACACTCCTACTGAGGTCTTGCACACATTTCATGACATCCTGCTGCGCACCCCTACTGCAGTCCTGCACACGTCCCATGATGTCCTGCACATTCCTACTGAGGTCCTGCACACATTCCATGACATCCTGCACACCCCTAGTGCGGTCCTGCACACTTCATTCCTACTGGGGTCCTGCACACGTCCCATGATTTCCTACACACTCCCACTGAGGTCTTGCACACATTTCATGACATCCTGCTGCACACCCCTACTGCAGTCCTGCACACGTCCCATGACGCCCTGAACACTCCTACTGAGGTCTTGCACACATTCCATGACATTCTGCACACCTCTACTGCGGTCCTGCACACGTCCCATGATGTCCTGCACACTCCTACTGAGGTACTGCGCGCATTCCATGACATCCTGCGCACCCCTACTGCAGTCCTGCACACGTCCCATGATGTCCTGCACATTCCTACTGAGGTCCTGCACACATTCCCTGACATCCTGCACACCCCTAGTGCGGTCCTGTACACTTCATCCCTACTGGGGTCCTGCACACGTCCCATGATGTCCTACACACTCCCACTGAGGTCTTGCACACATTTCATGACATCCTGCTGCACACCCCTACTGCAGTCCTGCACACGTCCCATGATGTCCTGCACATTCCTACTGAGGTCCTGCACACGTCCCATGACGCCCTGAACACTCCTACTGAGGTCCTGCACACATTCCATGACATTCTGCACACCTCTACTGCGGTCCTGCACACGTCCCATGATGTCCTGCACACTCCTACTGAGGTACTGCGCGCATTCCATGACATCCTGCGCACCCTTACTGCGGTCCTGCACACGTCCCAAGATGTCCTGCACATTCCTGCTGAGGTCCTGCACACGTCCCATGATGCCCTGAACACTTCTACTGAGGTCCTGCACACATTCCATGACATCCTGCGCACCCCTACTGCAGTCCTGCACACGTCCCATGATGTCCTGCACATTCCTACTGAGGTCCTGCACACATTCCATGACATCCTGCACACCCCTAGTGAGGTCCTGCACACGTCATCCCTACTGGGGTCCTGCACACTCCTACTGAGGTCTTGCACACATTTCATGACATCCTGCTGCACACCCCTACTGCAGTCCTGCACACGTCCCATGATGTCCTGCACATTCCTACTGAGGCGTTGCACACATAGTGTGACATCCCGCATACCCCTACTGCGGTCCAGCACACGTCCCATGATGTCCTGCACATTCCTGCTGAGGTCCTGCACACATTTCATGATATTCTGTACACCTCTACTGCGGTCCTGCACACGTTCCATGTTGTCCTGCACACTCCTACTGAGGTCCTGCACACATTCCATGACATCCTGTAGACCCCTACTGCGGTACTGCACACGTCCCTTGACGTCCTGCACATCCGTACTGGAAACCTGCACACGTCTCATGATGTCCTGCACATTGCTACTGAGGTCCTGCACACATTCCATGACATCCTGCACACCCCTAGTGCGGTCCTGCACACGTCCCATGATGTCCTGCACACCCCTACTGCGGTACTGCACACGTCCCATGACGCCCTGAACACTCCTACTTGGGTCCTGCACACATTCCATGACATCCTGCACACCCATACTGCGGTCCTGCACACGTCCCAAGATGTCCTGCACATTCCTGCTGAGGTCCTGCACACGTCCCATGATGCCCTGAACACTTCTACTGAGGTCCTGCACACATTCCATGACATTCTGCACACTCCTACTGAGGTACTGCACACATTCCATGACATCCTGCACACCCCTAGTGCGGTACTGCACACATTCCATGACATCCTGCGCACCCCTACTGCAGTCCTGCACACGTCCCATGATGTCCTGCACATTCCTACTGAGGTCCTGCACACATTCCCTGACATCCTGCACACCCCTAGTGCGGTCCTGCACACGTCCCATGATCCTGCATCCCTACTGGGGTCCTGCACACGTCCCATGATGTCCTACACACTCCCACTGAGGTCTTGCACACATTTCATGACATCCTGCTGCACACCCCTACTGCAGTACTGCACACGTCCCATGATGTCCTGCACATTCCTACTGAGGTCCTGCACACGTCCCATGACGCCCTGAACACTCCTACTGAGGTCCTGCACACATTCCATGACATTCTGCACACCTCTACTGCGGTCCTGCACACGTCCCATGATGTCCTGCACACTCCTACTGAGGTACTGCGCGCATTCCATGACATCCTGCGCACCCCTACTGCAGTCCTGCACACATCATCCCTACTGGGGTCCTGCACACGTCCCATGATGTCCTACACACTCCTACTGAGGTCTTGCACACATTTCATGACATCCTGCTGCACACCCCTACTGCAGTCCTGCACACGTCCCATGACGCCCTGAACACTCCTACTGAGGTCTTGCACACATTCCATGACATTCTGCACACCTCTACTGCGGTCCTGCACACGTCCCATGATGTCCTGCACACTCCTACTGAGGTACTGCGCGCATTCCATGACATCCTGCGCACCCCTACTGCAGTCCTGCACACGTCCCATGATGTCCTGCACATTCCTACTGAGGTCCTGCACACATTCCATGACATCCTGCACACCCCTAGTGCGGTCCTGCACACATTCCATGACATTCTGCACACCTCTACTGCGGTCCTGCACACGTCCCATGACGCCCTGCACACTCCTACTGAGGTACTGCGCGCATTCCATGACATCCTGCGCACCCCTACTGCAGTCCTGCACACGTCCCATGATGTTCTGCACATTCCTACTAAGGTCCTGCACACATTCCATGACATCCTGCACACCCTTAGTGCGATCCTGCACACTTCATCCCTACTGGGATCCTGCACACGTCCCATGATGTCCTACACACTCCTACTGAGGTCCTGCCCACATTCCATGACATCCTGCGCACCCCTACTGCAGTCCTGCACACGTCCCATGATGTCCTGCACATTCCTACTGAGGTCCTGCACACATTCCATGACATCCTGCACACCCATAGTGAGGTCCTGCACACGTGATCCCTACTGGGGTCCTGCACACTCCGACTGAGGTCTTGCACACATTTCATGACATCCTGCTGCACACCCCTACTGCAGTCCTGCACACGTCCCATGTTGTCCTGCACATTCCTACTGAGGCCCTGCACACATAGTGTGACATCCCGCATACCCCTACTGCGGTCCAGCACACGTCCCATGATGTCCTGCACATCCCTGCTGAGGTCCTGCACACATTTCATGATATTCTGTACACCTCTACTACGGTCCTGCACACGTTCCATGTTGTCCTGTACACTCCTACTGAGGTCCTGCACACATTCCATGACATTCTGCACCCCTCTACTGCGGTCCTGCACACGTCCCATGATGTCCTGCACACTCCTACTGAGGTACTGCGCGCATTCCATGACATCCTGCGCACCCCTACTGCAGTCCTGCACACCATGATGTCCTGCACATTCCTACTGAGGTCCTGCACACATTCCATGACATCCTGCACACCCCTAGTGCGGTCCTGCACACATCATCCCTACTGGGGTCCTGCACACGTCCCATGATGTCCTACACACTCCTACTGAGGTCTTGCACACATTTCATGACATCCTGCTGCGCACCCCTACTGCAGTCCTGCACACGTCCCATGATGTCCTGCACATTCCTACTGAGGTCCTGCACACATTCCATGACATCCTGCACACCCCTAGTGCGGTCCTGCACACTTCATTCCTACTGGGGTCCTGCACACGTCCCATGATTTCCTACACACTCCCACTGAGGTCTTGCACACATTTCATGACATCCTGCTGCACACCCCTACTGCAGTCCTGCACACGTCCCATGACGCCCTGAACACTCCTACTGAGGTCCTGCACACATTCCATGACATTCTGCACACCTCTACTGCGGTCCTGCACACGTCCCATGATGTCCTGCACACTCCTACTGAGGTACTGCGCGCATTCCATGACATCCTGCGCACCCATACTGCAGTCCTGCACACGTCCCATGATGTCCTGCACATTCCTACTGAGGTTCTGCACACATTCCATGACATCCTGCACACCCCTAGTGCGGTCCTGCACACATTCCATGACATTCTGCACACCTCTACTGCGGTCCTGCACACGTCCCATGACGCCCTGCACACTCCTACTGAGGTACTGCGCGCATTCCATGACATCCTGCGCACCCCTACTGCAGTCCTGCACACGTCCCATGATGTCCTGCACATTCCTACTGAGGTCCTGCACACATTCCATGACATCCTGCACACCCTTAGTGCGATCCTGCACACTTCATCCCTACTGGGATCCTGCACACGTCCCATGATGTCCTACATTTTCCTACTGAGGTCCTGCCCACATTCCATGACATCCTGCGCACCCCTACTGCAGTCCTGCACACGTCCCATGATGTCCTGCACATTCCTACTGAGGTCCTGCACACATTCCATGACATCCTGCACACCCATAGTGAGGTCCTGCACACGTCATCCCTACTGGGGTCCTGCACACTCCGACTGAGGTCTTGCACACATTTCATGGCATCCTGCTGCACACCCCTACTGCAGTCCTGCACACGTCCCATGTTGTCCTGCACATTCCTACTGAGGCCCTGCACACATAGTGTGACATCCCGCATACCGCTACTGCGGTCCAGCACACGTCCCATGATGTCCTGCACATTCCTGCTGAGGTCCTGCACACATTTCATGATATTCTGTACACCTCTTCTACGGTCCTGCACACGTTCCATGTTGTCCTGTACACTCCTACTGAGGTCCTGCACACATTCCATGACATCCTGTGAACC
The DNA here is from genome assembly GCA_029168955.1 of Aplectana chamaeleonis. Taxonomy (NCBI): domain Eukaryota; kingdom Metazoa; phylum Nematoda; class Chromadorea; order Rhabditida; family Cosmocercidae; genus Aplectana; species Aplectana chamaeleonis. The sequence continues at coordinate 181,418 of JAPDOI010000698.1, read as the reverse complement.
CCTACTGCGGTACTGCACACGTCCCTTGACGTCCTGCACATCCGTACTGGAAACCTGCACACGTCTCATGATGTCCTGCACATCCCTACTGGGTCCTGCACACGTCCCATGATTTCCTGCACACCCCTAGTGCGGTCCTTCACACGTCCTATGATGTCCTGCACATTCCTACTGAGGTCCTGCACACATTCCATGACATCCTGCATACCCCTAGTGCGGTCCTGCACACGTCCCATGATGTCCTGCACACCCCTACTGCGGTACTGCACACGTCCCATGACGCCCTGAACACTCCTACTTGGGTCCTGCACACATTCCATGACATCCTGCACACCCATACTGCGGTCCTGCACACGTCCCAAGATGTCCTGCACATTCCTACTGAGGTCCTGCACACGTCCCATGATGCCCTGAACACTTCTACTGAGGTCCTGCACACATTCCATGACATTCTGCACACCTCTACCGCGGTCTTGCACACGTCCCATGATGCCCTGCACACTCCTACTGAGTTACTGCGCGCATTCCATGACATCCTGCGCACCCCTACTGCAGTCCTGCACACGTCACATGATGTCCTGCACATTCCTACTGAGGTCCTGCACACATTCCATGACATCCTGCACACCCCTAGTGCGGTACTGCACACATTCCATGACATTCTGCACACCTCTACTGCGGTCCTGCACACGTCCCATGACGCCCTGCACACTCCTACTGAGGTACTGCGCGCATTCCATGACATCCTGCGCACCCCTACTGCAGTCCTGCACACGTCCCATGATGTCCTGCACATTCCTACTGAGGTCCTGCACACATTCCATGACATCCTGCACACCCCTAGTGGGGTCCTGCACACGTCCCATGATGTCCTACACACTCCTACTGAGGTCCTGCCCACATTCCATGACATCCTGCACGCCCCTAGTGCGGTCCTGCACACTTCATCCCTACTGGGGTCCTGCACACGTCCCATGATGTCCTACACACTCCTACTGAGGTCCTGCCCACATTCCATGACATCCTGCGCACCCCTACTGCAGTCCTGCACACGTCCCATGATGTCCTGCACATTCCTACTGAGGTCCTGCACACATTCCATGACATCCTGCACACCCCTAGTGAGGTCCTGCACACGTCATCCCTACTGGGGTCCTGCACACACCTACTGAGGTCTTGCACACATTTCATGACATCCTGCTGCACACCCCTACTGCAGTCCTGCACACGTCCCATGATGTCCTGAACATTCCTACTGAGGCCCTGCACACTTAGTGTGACATCCCGCATACCCCTACTGCGGTCCAGCACACGTCCCATGATGTCCTGCACATTCCTGCTGAGGTCCTGCACACATTTCATGATATTCTGTACACCTCTACTGCGGTCCTGCACACGTTCCATGTTGTCCTGCACACTCCTACTGAGGTCCCGCACACATTCCATGACATCCTGTAGACCCCTACTGCGGTACTGAACAAGTCCCTTGACGTCCTGCACATCCGTACTGGAAACCTGCACACGTCTCATGATGTCCTGCACATTCCTACTGAGGTCCTGCACACATTTCGTGACATCCTGCGCACCCCTACTGCAGTCCTGCCCACATTCCATGACATTCTGCACACCTCTACTGCGGTCCTGCACACGTCCCATGACGCCCTGAACACTCCTACTTGGGTCCTGCACACATTCCATGACATCCTGCACACCCATACTGCGGTCCTGCACACGTCCCAAGATGTCCTGCACATTCCTACTGAGGTCCTGCACACGTCCCATGATGCCCTGAACACTTCTACTGAGGTCCTGCACACATTCAATGACATTCTGCACACCTCTACCGCGGTGTTGCACACGTCCCATGATGCCCTGCACACTCCTACTGAGTTACTGCGCGCATTCCATGACATCCTGCGCACCCCTACTGCAGTCCTGCACACGTCCCATGATGTCCTGCACATTCCTACTGAGGTCCTGCACACATTCCATGACATCCTGCACACCCCTAGTGGGGTCCTGCACACGTCCCATGATGTCCTACACACTCCTACTGAGGTCCTGCCCAAATTCCATGACATCCTGCACGCCCCTAGTGCGGTCCTGCACACTTCATCCCTACTGGGGTCCTGCACACGTCCCATGATGTCCTACACACTCCTACTGAGGTCCTGCCCACATTCCATGACATCCTGCGCACCCCTACTGCAGTCCTGCACACGTCCCATTATGTCCTGCACATTCCTACTGAGGTCCTGCACACATTCCATGACATCCTGCACACCCCTAGTGAGGTCCTGCACACGTCATCCCTACTGGGGTCCTGCACACTCCTACTGAGGTCTTGCACACATTTCATGACATCCTGCTGCACACCCCTACTGCAGTCCTGCACACGTCCCATGATGTCCTGAACATTCCTACTGAGGCCCTGCACACTTAGTGTGACATCCCGCATACCCCTACTGCGGTCCAGCACACGTCCCATGATGTCCTGCACATTCCTGCTGAGGTCCTGCACACATTTCATGATATTCTGTACACCTCTACTGCGGTCCTGCACACGTTCCATGTTGTCCTGCACACTCCTACTGAGGTCCCGCACACATTCCATGACATCCTGTAGACCCCTACTGCGGTCCTGCACACGTTCCATGTTGTCCTGCACACTCCTACTGAGGTCCCGCACACATTCCATGACATCCTGTAGACCCCTACTGCGGTACTGAACACGTCCCTTGACGTCCTGCACATCCGTACTGGAAACCTGCACACGTCTCATGATGTCCTGCACATCCCTACTGGGGTCCTGCACACGTCCCATGATTTCCTGCACACCCCTAGTGCGGTCCTTCACACGTCCTATGATGTCCTGCACATTCCTACTGAGGTCCTGCACACATTCCATGACATCCTGCACACCCCTACTGCGGTCCTGCACACGTTCCATGTTGTCCTGAACACTCCTACTTGGGCCCTGCACACATTCCATGACATCCTGCACACCCATACTGCGGTCCTGCACACGTCCCAAGATGTCCTGCACATTCCTACTGAGGTCCTGCACACGTCCCATGATGCCCTGAACACTTCTACTGAGGTCCTGCACACATTCCATGACATTCTGCACACCTCTACTGCGGTCCTGCACACGTTTCATGTTGTCCTGCACACTCCTACTGAGGTCCCGCACACATTCCATGACATCCTGTAGACCCCTACTGCGGTACTGAACACGTCCCTTGACGTCCTGCACATCCGTACTGGAAACCTGCACACGTCTCATGATGTCCTGCACATCCCTACTGGGGTCCTACACACGTCCCATGATTTCCTGCACACCCCTAGTGCGGTCCATCACACATCCCAAGATGTCCTGCACATTCCTACTGAGGTCATGCACACATTCCATGACATCCTGCAGACCCCTACTGCGGTACTGCACACGTCCCATGACGCCCTGAACACTCCTACTTGGGTCCTGCACACATTCCATGACATCCTGCACACCCATACTGGGGTCCTGCACACGTCCCATGATGTCCTACACACTCCTACTGAGGTCCTGCACACGTCCCATGATGCCCTGAACACTTCTACTGAGGTCCTGCACACATTCCATGACATTCTGCACACCTCTACTGCGGTCCTGCACACGTCACATGACGCCCTGCACACTCCTACTGAGGTACTGCGCGCACTCCATGACATCCTGCGCACCCCTACTGCAGTCCTGCACACGTCCCATGATGTTCTGCACATTCCCACTGAGGTCCTGCACACATTCCATGACATCCTGCACACCCCTAGTGCGGTCCTGCACACATCATCCCTACTGGGGTCCTGCACACGTCCCATGATGTCCTACACACTCCTACTGAGGTCTTGCACACATTTCATGACATCCTGCTGCACACCCCTACTGCAGTCCTGCACACGTCCCGTGATGTCCTGCACATTCCTACTGAGGCCCTGCACACTTAGTGTGACATCCTGCATACCCCTACTGCGGTCCATCACACGTCCCATGATGTCCTGCACATTCCTGCTGAGGTCCTGCACACATTTCATGATATTCTGTACACCTCTACTGCGGTCCTGCACACGTTCCATGTTGTCCTGAACACTCCTACTTGGGCCCTGCACACATTCCATGACATCCTGCACACCCATACTGCGGTCCTGCACACGTCCCAAGATGTCCTGCACATTCCTACTGAGGTCCTGCACACGTCCCATGATGCCCTGAACACTTCTACTGAGGTCCTGCACACATTCCATGACATTCTGTACACCTCTACTGCGGTCTTGCACACGTCCCATGACGCCCTGCACACTCCTACTGAGTTACTGCGCGCATTCCATGACATCCTGCGCACCCCTACTGCAGTCCTGCACACGTCCCATGATGTCCTGCACATTCCCACTGAGGTCCTGCACACATTCCATGACATCCTGCACACCCCTAGTGCGGTCCTGCACACATCATCCCTACTGGGGTCCTGCACACGTCCCATGATGTCCTACACACTCCTACTGAGGTCTTGCACACATTTCATGACATCCTGCTGCACACCCCTACTGCAGTCCTGCACACGTCCCATGATGTCCTGCACATTCCTACCGAGGCCCTGCACACATTCCATGACATCCTGCACACCCCTAGTGCGGTGCTGCACACGTCCCATGATGTCCTGCACACCCCCTACTGCGGTACTGCACACATTCCATGACATCCTGCACACCCCTAGTGCGGTCCTGCACACTTCATCCCTACTGGGGTCCTGCACACGTCCCATGATGTCCTACACACTCCTACTGAGGTCCTGCACACATTCCATGACATCCTGCTGCACACCCCTACTGCAGTCCTGCACACGTCCCATGATGTCCTGCACATTCCTACTGAGGTCCTGCACACATTCCATGACATCCTGCACACCCCTAGTGAGGTCCTGCACACGTCCCATGATGTCCTGCACATTCCTACTGAGGCCCTGCACACTTAGTGTGACATCCCGCATACCCCTACTGCGGTCCAGCACACGTCCCATGATGTCCTGCACATTCCTGCTGAGGTCCTGCACACATTTCATGATATTCTGTACACCTCTACTGCGGTCCTGCACACGTTCCATGTTGTCCTGGACACTCCTACTTGGGCCCTGCACACATTCCATGACATTCTGCACACCTCTACTGCGGTCCTGCACACGTCCCATGACGCCCTGCACACTCCTACTGAGTTCCTGCGCGCATTCCATGACATCCTGCGCACCCCTACTGCAGTCCTGCACACGTCCCATGATGTCCTGCACATTCCCACTGAGGTCCTGCACACATTCCATGACATTCTGCACACCCCTAGTGCGGTCCTGCACACTTCATCCCATGTCCTGTCCACACGTCCCATGATGTCCTACCCCTGCACACATTTCCATGACATTCTGCACACCCCTACTGCGGTCCTGCACACGTCCCATGATGTCCTGCACACCTACTGAGGTCCTGCACACGTCCCATGATGTCCTGCATTCCTACTGAGGTCCTGCACACATTCCATGACATCTGCACTACTGCGGTCCTGCACACGTCCCATGATGTCCCATGTCCTGCACATTCCTACTGAGTACCTGCGCGCATTCCATGACATCCTGCACACCCCTTACTGCGGTCCTGCACACGTCCTGATGTCCTGCACATTCCCTACTGAGGTCCTGCACACGTCCCATGATGTCCTACACACTCCTACTGAGGTCTTGCACACATTTCATGACATCCTGCTGCACACCCCTACTGCAGTCCTGCACACGTCCCATGATGTCCTGCACATTCCTACCGAGGCCCTGCACACATTCCATGACATCCTGCACACCCCTAGTGAGGTCCTGCACACGTCATCCCTACTGGAGTCCTGCACACTCCTACTGAGGTCTTGCACACATTTCATGACATCCTGCTGCACACCCCTACTGCAGTCCTGCACACGTCCCATGATGTCCTGCACATTCCTACTGAGGCCCTGCACACTTAGTGTGACATCCCGCATACCCCTACTGCGGTCCATCACACGTCCCATGATGTCCTGCACATTCCTGCTGAGGTCCTGCACACATTTCATGATATTCTGTACACCTCTACTGCGGTCCTGCACACGTTCCATGTTGTCCTGAACACTCCTACTTGGGCCCTGCACACATTCCATGACATCCTGCACACCCATACTGCGGTCCTGCACACGTCCCAAGATGTCCTGCACATTCCTACTGAGGTCCTGCACACGTCCCATGATGCCCTGAACACTTCTACTGAGGTCCTGCACACATTCCATGACATTCTGTACACCTCTACTGCGGTCTTGCACACGTCCCATGACGCCCTGCACACTCCTACTGAGTTACTGCGCGCATTCCATGACATCCTGCGCACCCCTACTGCAGTCCTGCACACGTCCCATGATGTCCTGCACATTCCCACTGAGGTCCTGCACACATTCCATGACATCCTGCACACCCCTAGTGCGGTCCTGCACACATCATCCCTACTGGGGTCCTGCACACGTCCCATGATGTCCTACACACTCCTACTGAGGTCTTGCACACATTTCATGACATCCTGCTGCACACCCCTACTGCAGTCCTGCACACGTCCCGTGATGTCCTGCACATTCCTACTGAGGCCCTGCACACTTAGTGTGACATCCCGCATACCCCTACTGCGGTCCATCACACGTCCCATGATGTCCTGCACATTCCTGCTGAGGTCCTGCACACATTTCATGATATTCTGTACACCTCTACTGCGGTCCTGCACACGTTCCATGTTGTCCTGAACACTCCTACTTGGGCCCTGCACACATTCCATGACATCCTGCACACCCATACTGCGGTCCTGCACACGTCCCAAGATGTCCTGCACATTCCTACTGAGGTCCTGCACACGTCCCATGATGCCCTGAACACTTCTACTGAGGTCCTGCACACATTCCATGACATTCTGTACACCTCTACTGCGGTCTTGCACACGTCCCATGACGCCCTGCACACTCCTACTGAGTTACTGCGCGCATTCCATGACATCCTGCGCACCCCTACTGCAGTCCTGCACACGTCCCATGATGTCCTGCACATTCCCACTGAGGTCCTGCACACATTCCATGACATCCTGCACACCCCTAGTGCGGTCCTGCACACATCATCCCTACTGGGGTCCTGCACACGTCCCATGATGTCCTACACACTCCTACTGAGGTCTTGCACACATTTCATGACATCCTGCTGCACACCCCTACTGCAGTCCTGCACACGTCCCATGATGTCCTGCACATTCCTACCGAGGCCCTGCACACATTCCATGACATCCTGCACACCCCTAGTGCGGTGCTGCACACGTCCCATGATGTCCTGCACACCCCCTACTGCGGTACTGCACACATTCCATGACATCCTGCACACCCCTAGTGCGGTCCTGCACACTTCATCCCTACTGGGGTCCTGCACACGTCCCATGATGTCCTACACACTCCTACTGAGGTCCTGCCCACATTCCATGACATCCTGCGCACCCCTACTGCAGTCCTGCACACGTCCCATGATGTCCTGCACATTCCTACTGAGGTCCTGCACACATTCCATGACATCCTGCACACCCCTAGTGAGGTCCTGCACACGTCCCATGATGTCCTGCACATTCCTACTGAGGCCCTGCACACTTAGTGTGACATCCCGCATACCCCTACTGCGGTCCAGCACACGTCCCATGATGTCCTGCACATTCCTGCTGAGGTCCTGCACACATTTCATGATATTCTGTACACCTCTACTGCGGTCCTGCACACGTTCCATGTTGTCCTGAACACTCCTACTTGGGCCCTGCACACATTCCATGACATTCTGCACACCTCTACTGCGGTCTTGCACACGTCCCATGACGCCCTGCACACTCCTACTGAGTTACTGCGCGCATTCCATGACATCCTGCGCACCCCTACTGCAGTCCTGCACACGTCCCATGATGTCCTGCACATTCCCACTGAGGTCCTGCACACATTCCATGACATCCTGCACACCCCTAGTGCGGTCCTGCACACATCATCCCTACTGGTGTCCTGCACACGTCCCATGATGTCCTACACACTCCTACTGAGGTCTTGCACACATTTCATGACATCCTGCTGCACACCCCTACTGCAGTCCTGCACACGTCCCATGATGTCCTGCACATTCCTACCGAGGCCCTGCACACATTCCATGACATCCTGCACACCCCTAGTGAGGTCCTGCACACGTCATCCCTACTGGAGTCCTGCACACTCCTACTGAGGTCTTGCACACATTTCATGACATCCTGCTGCACACCCCTACTGCAGTCCTGCACACGTCCCATGATGTCCTGCACATTCCTACTGAGGCCCTGCACACTTAGTGTGACATCCCGCATACCCCTACTGCGGTCCAGCACACGTCCCATGATGTCCTGCACATTCCTGCTGAGGTCCTGCACACATTTCATGATATTCTGTACACCTCTACTGCGGTCCTGCACACGTTCCATGTTGTCCTGAACACTCCTACTTGGGCCCTGCACACATTCCATGACATCCTGCACACCCATACTGCGGTCCTGCACACGTCCCAAGATGTCCTGCACATTCCTACTGAGGTCCTGCACACGTCCCATAATGCCCTGAACACTCCTACTGAGGTCCTGCACACATTCCATGACATTCTGCACACCTCTACTGCGGTCTTGCACACGTCCCATGACGCCCTACACACTTCTACTGAGTTACTGCGCGCATTCCATGACATCCTGCGCACCCCTACTGCAGTCCTGCACACGCCCCATGATGTCCTGCACATTCCTACTGAGGTCCTGCACACATTCCATGACATCCTGCACACCCCTAGTGCGGTCCTGCACACGTCATCCCTACTGGGGTCCTGCACACGTCCCATGATGTCCTACACACTCCTACTGAGGTCTTGCACACATTTCATGACATCCTGCTGCACATCCCTACTGGAAACCTGCACACGTCCCATGATTTCCTGCACACCCCTACCGAGGCCCTGCACACATTCCATGACATCCTGCACACCCCTAGTGAGGTCCTGCACACGTCATCCCTACTGGAGTCCTGCACACTCCTACTGCGGTACTGCACACATTCCATGACATCCTGCACACCCCTAGTGCGGTCCTGCACACTTCATCCCTACTGCAGTCCTGCACACGTCCCATGATGTCCTGCACATTCCTACCGAGGCCCTGCACACATTCCATGACATCCTGCACACCCCTACTGCAGTCCTGCACACGTCCCATGATGTCCTGCACATCCCTACCGGAGTCCTGCACCCGTCCCATGATGTCCTGCACACATAGTGTGACATCCCGCATAGCCCTACTGCGGTCCAGCACACGTCCCATGATGTCCTGCACACTCCTGCTGAGGTCCTGCACACATTTCATGATATTCTGTACACCCCTAGTGCGGTGCTGCACACGTCCCATGATGTCCTGCACATCCCTACCGGAGTCCTGCACCCGTCTCATGATGTCCTGCACACTCCTACTGAGGTCCTGCACACATAGTGTGACATCCCGCATACCCCTACTGCGGTCCAGCACACGTCCCGTGATGTCCTGCACATTCCTGCTGAGGTCCTGCACACATTTCATGATATTCTGTACACCTCTACTGCGGTCCTGCACACGTTCCATGTTGTCCTGCACACTCCTACTGAGGTCCTGCACACATTCCATGACATTCTGCACACCTCTACTGCGGTCCTGCACACGTCGCATGACGCCCTGAACACTCCTACTGAGGTTCTGCACACATTCCATGACATGCTGCACACGCATACTGCGGTCCTGCACACGTCCCATGATGTCCTGCACATTCCTACTGAGGTCCTGCACACATTCCATGACATCCTGCACACCCCTAGTGCGGTCCTGCACACGTCCCTTGACGTCCTGCACATTCGTACTGGAAACCTGCACACGTCTCATGATGTCCTGCACATCCCTACTGGGGTCCTGCACACGTCCCATGATTTCCTGCACACCCCTAGTGCGGTCCTTCACACGTCCCAAGATGTCCTGCACATCCCTACTGAGGTCCTGCACATTCCTACTGAGGTCCTGCACACCACTTGTGCGGTCCTGCTCACGTCCCATGATATCCTGCACATCCCTACTGGATTCCTGCACACGTCCTATGAAGTCCTGCACACTCCTACTGAGGCACTGCACACATTCCATGACATCCCGCACACCCCTAGTGCGGTCCTGCTCACGTCCCATGATGTCCTGCACATCCCTACCGGAGTCCTGCACCCGTCCCATTATGTCCTGCACACTCCTACTGAGGTCCTGCACACATAGTGTGACATCCCGCATACCCCTACTGCGGTCCAGCACACGCCCCATGATGTCCTGCACATTCCTACTGAGGTCCTGCACACGTCCCATGATGTCCTGCACATTCCTACTGAGGTCCTGCACACGTCCCATGACGCCCTGAACACTCCTACTGAGGTCCTGCACACATTCCATGACATTCTGCACACCTCTACTGCGGTCCTGCACACGTCCCATGACGCCCTGAACACTCCTACTGAGGTCCTGCACACATTCCATGACATCCTGCACACCCCTAGTGCGGTCCTGCACACGTTAATTGATGTCCTGCACATTCCTACTGGGGTCCTGCACACATCGCATGATGTCCTGCACATCCCTAGTGCGGTACTGCACACGTCCCATGATGTCCTGCACATACCTACTGGAGTCCTGCACACGTCCCATGATGTCCTGCATATACCTACTGGAGCCGTCCACACGTCCCATGATGTCCTGCATACTCCTACTGAGGTCCGGCACACATTTCGTGACATTCCGCACACCCCTACTGCGGTCCTGCACACGTCCCGTGATGTCCTGCACATTACTATTGAGGTCTTAGACACATTCTGCGACGTCCTGCACACATTCCATGGTATCCTGCACATCCCTACTGCGGTTCTGCATACGTCCCATGATGTCCTGCACACTCCTACTGAGGTCCTGCACACATTCCATGACATCCTACAGATCCCTACTGCGGTACTGCACACGTCCCATGACGTCCTGCACACTCCTACTGAGGTCCTGCACACATTCCATGACATTCTGCACACCTCTACTGCGGTCCTGCACACGTCCCATGACGCCCTGAACACTCCTACTGAGGTCCTGCACAGATTCCATGACATCCTGCACACCCATACTGCGGTCCTGCATACGTCCTATGATGTCCTGCACATTCCTTCTGAGGTCCTGCACACGTCCAATGACTCCCTGAACACTCCTACTGAGGTCCTGCACACATTCCATGACATCCTGCACACCCAAACTGCGGTCCTGCACACGTCTCATGATGTCCTGCACATTCCTACTGAGGTCCTGCACACATTCCATGACATTCTGCACACCACTACTGCGGTCCTGCACACGTCCCATGACGCCCTGAACACTCCTACTGAGGTCCTGCACACATTCCATGACATCCTGCACACCCATACTGCGGTCCTGCACACGTCCCATGATGTCCTGCACATTCCTACTGAGGTCATGCACACATTCCATGACATCCTGCACACCCCTAGTGCGGTCCTGCACACGTCCCATGACGCCCTGAACACTCCTACTGAGGTCCTGCACACATTCCATGACATCCTGCACACCCATACTGCGGTCCTGCACACGTCCCATGATGTCCTGCACATTCCTTCTGAGGTCCTGCACACGTCCCATGACTCCCTGAACACTCCTACTGAGGTCCTGCACACATTCCATGACATCCTGCACACCCAAACTGCGGTCCTGCACACGTCTCATGATGTCCTGCACATTCCTACTGAGGTCCTGCACACATTCCATGACATTCTGCACACCACTACTGCGGTCCTGCACACGTCCCATGACGCCCTGAACACTCCTACTAAGGTCCTGCACACATTCCATGACATCCTGCACACCCAAACTGCGGTCCTGCACATGTCCCATGATGTCCTGCACATTCCTACTGAGGTCATGCACACATTCCATGACATCCTGCACACCCCTAGTGCGGTCCTGCACACGTCCCTTGATGTCCTGCACATTCCTACTGGGGTCCTGCACACGTCCCATGATGTCCTGCACACCCCTAGTGCGGTACTGCAGACGTCCCATGATGTCCTGCACATAGCGACTGGAGTCTTGCACACGTCCCACGATGTCCTGCATACTCCTACTGAGGTCTTGCGCACACTTCGTGACATCCCGCACACCCCTACTGCGGTCCTGCACACGTCCCATGATGTCCTGCACTTTACTATTGAGGTCTTACACACACTCTACGACGTCCTGCACACTTTCCACGGTATCCTGCACACCCCTACTGCGGTTCTGCATACGTCCCATGATGTCCTGCACACTCCTACTGAGGTACTGCATTTATTCTATGACACCCTGCACGCCTCTACTCGGCCCTGCACACGTTCCATGATGTCCTGCACACTCTACTGAGGTCCTGCACACATTCCATGACATACTGCAGATCCCTACTGTGGTACTGCACACGTCCCATGACGTCCTGCACACTCCTACTGAGGTCCTGCACACATTTCGTGACATCCTGCGCACCCCTACTGCGGTACTTCACACGTCCCATGACGTCCTGCACATTCCTACTGAGGTCCTGCACACATTCCATGACATTCTGCACACCCCTACTGCGGTCCTGCACACGTCCCATGATGTCCCGCACATCTTTACTGGGGTCCTGCACGCGTCCCATGATGTCCTGCACACCCCTAATGCGGTACTGCACACGTCCCATGATGTCCTGCACATACCTACTGGATTCCTGCACACGTCTAGTGATGTCCTGCACACTCCTACTGAGGTCCTGCACACGTCCCATAATGTCCTGCCCATCCCTACTGGAGTCGCGCACACGTCCCATGATGTCCTGCATACTCCTACTGAGGTACTGCACACATTTCTTGACATCCCGCACACCCCTACTGCGGTCCTGCACACGTCCCATGATGTCCTGCACATTACCATTGGGGTCTTAGACACATTCTGCGACGTCCTGCACACATTCCATGGTATCCTGCACACTCCTACCGAGGTCGTGCACACGTCCCATGATGTCCTGCTCATACCTAGTGGAGTCGTGCACACGTCCCATGATGTCCTGCATACTCCTACTGAGGTCCTGCACACATTCCATGACATTCTGCACACCTCTACTGCGGTCTGCACACGTCCCATGATGTCCTGCACATTCCTACTGAGGTCCTGCACACATTCCATGACATCCTGCAGATCCCTACTGCGGTACTGCACACGTCCCATGACGTCCTGCACGCTCCTACTGAGGTCCTGCACACATTTCGTGACATCCTGCGCACCCCTACTGCAGTTCTGCACACGTCCCATGATGTCCTGCACATTCCTACTGAGGTCCTGCACACATTCCATGACATTCTGCTGACCCCTACTGCGGTCCTGCACACGTCCCATGATGTCCTGCACACTCCTGCTGAGGTCCTGCACACATTCCATGACATCCTGCACACCCCTACTGCGGTCCTGCGCACGTCCCATGATGTCCTGCACATCTCTACTGAAACCCTGCACGTCTCATGATATCCTGTACACCCCTACTGAGGTCCTGCTGCAGTTGCATGACGTCCTGCATACTCCTGTTTCGGTCCCGCTTAGTTAACTGACACTTCAGCGCACCCTGCGAAGCCTTCTTATCGATGGTGCGGTACGTAAACCTGCCTCACTCAGAAACATCCCTCCCACACCACCGTCCTCTTCCGATCCAAATGTTTAGAGTACACCACCCTAGAGAGCGTGGTGTTTATATGGAGTCTCTAAGAAAACAATAACTGATAACGAAAAACCCGTCATTTTTATGAACTGATATTGAGAGGCCGGGTTCCAAGTTTGAACCACGTGTAAATGGTCCAGGAGTGAAAATGATGAGTTCTTTTTGGCATCCTCGTGCCCGAATACCTCTGGGCCCGTCGCAAACTCCCCGCCGTCACCACATAAAAATGGCAGCCAACCTCAGATACATCGCGCCTCGTGCGCCACCTATGAGAACCAACTTGGAGCGACCTATTGCCAACATAAATTTCCTGGCAAACTATGCCGCACGACGGTGCCGAACTAGGGTAATATTCGCGTCAACGGCGCGCACGTCCACTGAGCCATGAGTCCACCTGGCAGAGACGAAATATTGCCCATTGATAGCTATGACGTGAAAAAAAATTGCCAGTAGGTAGTTCAATAAATATGATCGAAACGCGAACATCCCATGAATTCGTTTCTACTTCATTTCTCTCTAACTGTGCGTGGCTGACCTGCGTTCATATATTCTTACAATTTAACTCGTCCACATTGCTCCCCTAGCTGAATTTTGAGGGGCCATAACTCCGTCGAAAGGAGGTCTTGTACGATTCAGGCCTCATTGAAATCAGCATGGGACCGTTTTCAAGATAGGCAGAAAAACAGAAGAACGACTTTTATCGTGAACACTGCCTTTAAGAGAAGGCGTTTGACCGAGTTCCGCATGAAGTAATCTGGTTTGCATTACGGCGGCGCGGTGTCCCAGAGGTGCTCATAGACTGGGTCAAGGTTCTCTACACTAATCCAAGAAGTCGGTTCGAAGCTGCTGCTGGAGCTTCGGCCGAATTCCCCATTTCCGTTGGCGTGGAACAGGAATCTGCTTTGTCTCCCTTTATTTATTATTTATTAATCATTTATGATTTTTATAAATCCATTCGTAACACACACTAGTCACAGCAACTAGAAACAATAGAACAAAAACGTAGATCGCACATATCTGAGAATTATTGATATGACTCCCGTTTAGACAGCTCCAGACTCCGAACAGATATCGTCATTTTCGTCGACATTCTCTTCTTTTTTCCTGAGATGGTGAAAAATTACGAAAAGAGCGTAATGAGCAGAGAATAATACAAAATACCCGAGTTTTGAAAAAATTCAATCACCTACATTGTTTGGTATCCACTTGAATGAGCCGTCGCTTGCTATACTGAATTTGTAGGCGCCAACGTCGCGTCTGAACAAATAAGGGGATGCTGACCTATACAGAACTTCCCTACTTATAATTCCTATCTCGAAGAGTCTGCCGTACTCTTTTCTTCTCTCGTCGTCGTTTGATCCAAGACTGTTGTAAAAACTGCAAAGGGAATGCTCATCCGTAGAGCTTATCAAACCAAAATCTCGCGTGGTATGAATCAAACAATTGGCTTTACTTCACTTAACACGTGCTGACTGCAGCATTGCAGCTCACGGAAAAGGTTTAAATGATTCTCATACCACGCGTGATTTTGCTTTGATAAGCTCTGCGGATGAGCTCATACAGATCTCTCGTTTTACAAAACACTTATCAATAGTTGGTGCAAACTCGACTGCCAAATCATACTTTCAATGGCTCATGTCTTTCAATGGCTAATGCAATGATTTCATACCGCACTGGCAATATGTCCGGTCCGGCATTTCGCATTTTCACCTTGCCACTGGCTGAGAATGAAATATTTCCTAAAATATAAAGGAGAACTCTCAGTTGAATTTGCTTATCATTCAATGCTGGAACATACTTCACGAGATGCCTGATTGAAGCTATTCTTGCCCTAAATGTTCCGGATTAAATTCGCAACGCGGTACGTTTTCAAAACTCAACGGAATGCAATCATGGTAAGAGGTCATACAGAAGTACTGAGTGGTGGTTCCTGACCCGGCACGTGTTGCACGCGTCGATTTCAGAGTCTCTCATCCTTCCATCTCATTTTACGTGTTAAACCCCAAGCCCCACCTGGGCTATCCTAGACGGGGGGGGCACTCAAGATTCAAGTCAGAGATGAAATGAACCACCAATATATGACACTATCAATCGAAGTATTTCTATAGAATTTCATCACAACAATGATTGATAGCATTATCAAGCATCTTTTATCAGGTTTTCCATTCATTTCTATGAGGAAATCATGGGTGCCCCCCCCCCTCGTCTAGGATAGTCCCGCCCCGCCCACTTGCACAAAGTGCTTCTTGGTTGTCCCTGAGTCCCGCGCACATTCTACGCGTCAATTTAACAGCTACGATGGTCCCACCACGATCCGTGATCAAGAAAGGTTAAAGGATCCAACTGCTAGACGGGTCCACCACAAATTGTAGCAGATTAAGTTTAAGAGTTTCAAACAAAGAAAGACTAAAGGATCCAATATGCAAATGCTAGGGTGGTCCCACCACGAATTGTAGCAAATAAACTTTAAAAGACTTAATATGCAACAGTCAGTGCGGTCCCACCACGATTCAATACGATGCTAGCTTTGAAAAAAAAAACTAAATGCGCAACAGCTACGGGGGTCCCACCACGATCAACAACGAAGTCGGTTACTACGGTACTGGTGCCATCGCAGCGGGAGGCATTGTGGCATCGCACTTGGCCACCCCCATTTTTTGTGCCGCAACGACTCTCCTGATTTTGGCAGGGAGCGAAACCCCGGGTGGGTGCCCGAATCCAATGCGGCAAGGTAAAATGGGCGTAGCCAAGTGCATCGCGCCGCAGTGCCCACGCCGCGATAGCACTACGATACTCACCTGGGTGTTGCAGGTGCAACCTGCTTGCTATGTAGACTAGGCAAAAATGAATAATACTGAGGAGAATGGAAGCCTATCATAGGTTAGACATGATATATCATGATAATACGAGTTGATTGCAGGCTGTAACTCGTAAACTATTGATTGTAGTCGAGCTCACAACAATCCTACCCTTTTTGGCGACTCTCACTGAAGACTGTACTAACGCGGGATTCAGTGCTATTCCCAGGGGGCATTGTAGTACACAGCCCTGCACACCCTTACCACTGTCTTGAAAATATCATTATCAGCCAATGTAGCGACATTTATTCAGGAAATAGCGCTGGCGAACCGTTGTCAATCAGCTGGCGAGCAATCCGCACGATCAGTTTGCCTGATAAGGGTTGACAACTCAGCGCCAGTTTATCGCCGAGTTTGAACCCGGTCGCCGCCAACCGATAAACACTGCCAGCTAATCGCCAAATCGCGGCTATCTGAAGCTTCCGACTGCCAGCGGGTCGACAGCTGTCTGAACCATCTTTCCGCACTGCTAGCGCGTCTCCAACTCAACAACTGCCGGCTGAACGCGCGGTGGCGGCTAACTGCTCGCCCGTACTGTCCAATTTTGCCAGCGCGCCGCCCGGTCAGTTTATCTGACAATGAGATGGAAAGCGACAGTGGAAAACTACATTTTTCATCAAACCACGTTATCAAAGACCATCTGCATCGCTTTATTTCTGAAAACAAACCTACCGATTTTCCGCCACTCCATTTCTGAGAACGAACCGAACGATTTTCCTCTGCCATGGCGATATCTCTGGATCTTACATACTTCACTGGCGGAGCGGGAGGAGCGAGAGGTCGTATATCCATTCATACTCACCTCTTCGTCCGCGCGGGCCGCTCGGGCAGAGCGGGAGCTTGGAAGTATGAATAGCCTTTAAATAGGGGAAACCAAGAAAAACGTTTAAAGAAATCCCTGAAAAACTGACCTGTGCCTGTTTGCGTGTTTCGGAGAATGCAGACAACGCATCGAACCTGACGTCAGTGAAATGGTTTCGCGCCTTTACATCCTGGCTTTATGTTTCCTATACTGGAAATTCTTCAGAAATAAGAGGGGCTGTTGTACATGCTGGGATGTTAGAACCATTCGCGATGGAAGATATTTGAAAATTCGGTGCCTATTCCTACGGTAAAACGAACGCCGACAACTGTTATAGGACGTGGGCTGGGTGGCCCAACGAGTTGGCTGGCCCACGAAATTTTGACTCACTTCCCGTCCCTTTTTCATCGCCATTCCGCTCTCACTTTCCTTAGAGGGACCTAAATCTTACGTTTCTGCCAAAAAACGGGCAACTTCTCGTCGTGAACACTGCCTTTGAAGCGAGAGGACACAACTTGCTGCCCTGGGCAGCAATTGGGAGCCAAATGACCCTTACCCCTCAACGATTACCGGCCGTTTCTTCCTATATGGGACGTTAAGGTTTTGTTTTATAAACATGAAGTATTGAATGTGATAAGATGTGGAGAACGCGCTGCAAAGGGCAGATTACTTACCAAGTTTGGAACACTCTTTAACAGAGTTCCTCATGAATCGTTCATGAGAAACCGATATTGAAGAGTGATATTGAAGAAGGAAAGTGCTGTCAGTAAGGTGAGTTGCCATGGCTTCAATTCCTTTTCTGCAGTAAGCTTGGATATTATTTTTTGAACAAAGCTTGTCTTAAGTATGTATGATGAAATATTTCGGTTTCATGAAATTCACATTCGATGGGAACACAAAAGGGTTGGTAGTCGGCTGTGATTTCTCTGTAAACAACTGTTTTCAGGGTGGCAGTATTTTTGTGTCCAGCTTCACGCTCACCGTAATCGCTCTGGATAGATGTTTATTGATTCTTAAACCAAACAAAGAGGTTGGTTTTCCATTTGAACTCACACACAGTACATGCGTCTAACTATGTAGGCGCACACATTTTTTCTTTTGTATTTTTACCGACGTCATTCCTCATTTCATGGATTTCGTGTTTAGATAATAGGCTACAATAGAGCTGTGGCTATAGTAGTGGCGATATGGGTGCTCGGCTACGCCTTGGCCCTTCCAGTCGGCATTTTTTCTAGAGCTGTCAGCTATGATGAACTTTGTGGCGTTTTCTGTGAGGAAATCTGGTTTGTCATGAAAGTTCTTCCTTTTTTTGTAAACAATAATAGAGTTCGTGAGGTATACATTGTCGACTCTAGCGGTAATCGCTCCAGCAGCCAAGCGGCCGGAGAAGTGTGGTATTGCCCGGGACTTGTGATCCCTTAGAATTTTGTAAAGTTGACAGATAGCGGGGCGAAATTCCGGTTGCAGAAAGCAAAAAGATAGTAATCGCGCAGGGAACACGTGACACAGACCCGAATAATTTCTGTCCCCGCAAGATTATAATCGTGTTGCGTTCTGCAACAGCGGCTGTTCGCAAATGCGGACCGAAAATTCGTTCTATCTGGAGCAGTAAGGTGGTCATGGTGTCGAATCACGCGAAAACGAGGACAAAAAATTGCCCTCGGATAGCACGTACTGGGTCGTCCGTAGTTCCAACCGGTCGGTACGTGTGTAAAGCACCCAGAATGGGGGCAAAATTTATTCCCCAATATGTAGGCCATTCTGAATCGTCCGTATCTCTCTTTTTCCTACCCGAAGTTGAATCATGAGACCAAATAGTCGATTTTCATCGGCTGACTGGTGATTGTGATCCTATAATTTCGGAAAATTCTACTGTCAATAGTTGTGAGAATTTTCCTCTGGGGCCGGATTTATGATTGAATTTGATCGCCGGTAAGCTGGGTAAGGGTATCTTTCTAGTCTGCGCCTAAGAACTTTAAATCACACCCCGAGAAAGATTCTGAGCCTCGTCAATCTTAGAATTCTAAAAATTGTCGCCAGCCGCGTTCTGACATCGAACTTTCCCCCCGATGGAAAGCTAGTAACCTTTGAATGTCGACAAACGGACCTCAGATTCGTTTTCAGAACCCTAAATAACCCCCACGCACAAGTTTTAGGCCAAATCCCCACCTTTTCCGAGCACCACAAAGCATGTCTAGTGGGTATCCTTACCTTTCCGCGAAGCTCCAAAAATGCTCGTAATTTTCGGAACCAGCAGCTCGAAACGAGTTACTGCGCATTTTTACTATGGATGGGCAAAGACCACACATTGTGACGTAGACCACCCAGGCCAAAGAGTCTCCCTCTCTTCTAGGGAACCGTAAAGTCATTTTTCTCGCTTGTCCCAGCCAACTCCTAGCCTCCTTGTAATTGGTCATCAGCGGTACTCGACCAATCATGGATGGACTTCGAGGGAACGGGACGGGAGGGAGCGCCTCAGCTGGTTCATTGACCGTTGGTGAAAAGTCTCCACTTCTTGACTAGGTGGCCGATGCCAAATTTACGAAGGGTTGGGCAAATCGCTGAGGTAAGCGCATTGAAAACGATAATGCGCATCCTACAGCACCATCACAAGGCTACGCAGAGATGGCCGTCAGTTTTAGGCCTGATACGATGGACTCAGGTCGCTCAGCAGGGCGTCGTCTCTATGGCTTGTCCGTATTACTGTCACAGTTCGGCATACCTGCTTTGATTTCTTCCGTATGTTACTGGTTGATCAGTCGGGTGATGTCATCGCAGTTGGAACGACGGCGAGGTCACACGCTTTTGAAGGAGTCCGAGGAGAAACTCGTGAACAGAAAAACTCGCGCAAACCGGTACGTTACTCTTGAAAAAATATGTTTGAGATGAATTGATGCCATACATGGAGTCCGTTTCAGAATGATGATTGCTATGGTGCTCGGTTTTATTTTTACATGGATGCCATTGAATGCCATCAATTTGTATCGCGACTGGGGCACATTCACCAATAGACCGTGGTTTTCCACTGTAAGAATGCCATTTCGGCTCTGAAGAATTACTCAACATTCCCTAGTTGTTTAGGTCTTCGCCCTGTGCCACGTGTCGGCAATGACATCCGCAGCATTGAACCCGGTGATCTACTCTTGGTTCAACCCTCAATTCCGGGGGGCCATTCAGTCGTTGTGTAGTGGAGAGCGGAAGAGAACAACCAGCAAGCTGCACACCGAAATTCACTCCAAGCTTGTAGAGGTAACACTTACATTCTACGTCCTCAACTGATAATAAATGAGTGAGTGACGATACTCTGCGAATTCGAGACTTGATGCTCCGGGGAAAGCGGCCTTTATCACGCTCTGTTATCATTAGGCATCAAATTCACCTTTAGCGCCGTCATCAAAGCTTACACGCGCAAAGGGTGATTTGCTGAACGGTTGGATATCAGTCAGCGCAAAGCGTGAAAATACCGCCAGCCTCAACATGTTAATGCATATCAGTTGTTGAGCGGCTGAATATCAATCAGCGCAAAGGATGAAATTCTCAGAAAAATGAAGGTATTTTACTTGATGCTATCAAGTAACATACCACTGGTGTTGGAATGAGTTGCAGGCATATTGATTGCCGTTTGCTATCAACTGCTATCGAGTTCGATGATAACACTTGGAGATCAATATGCTTGCAACTCATTCCAACACCAGTGGTATGTTACTTGATAGCATCAAGTAACGCACCTCCATTTTTTTGAGTTACCGCCGTTGCTGGCATCACAGAAATTTGTAAACAAGTGAAAACATCTCAGCGAAAACATGATAAAACGATTGATCACGTCTCGATGTGTTTACCATGAACACAGCCGGTATAAAAGCCGCCTCCTCTCACTAGAGTCCACATTCGGCATTCTGATGCCGGCCCTGAAAGGTGAATTCAGGTCGCCCTCCAGATGCCAGCATAATTTTGGCTCCTGAGGCCGGATTCATCAAAGCATTTTCGGTGGTAAGTTAGCGTTATCGGCTAACCGCAACCGTTATCAGTTTTTCACACGCTAACTGACCGGTTGGAAAAAGCGGTTACTTGAAAGCACTGGTTAATGGCTAACCAGCCGCTGAAAATGAAGGGAGCTTGAACGTGAATTTGTTCTGTCTTGTTGGGTATTCTAGGTTGTGATTCATCATTGCATTTCCTCCGGTAAGTTAGCTAAACCGGTCGACTAAGAGCATTTACTTGCGATTCATACACTCATTAACCGGAGGAGTACTGGGTTATACCACGGTTACGCTAACCGCATGTTGGGGTGGGTGAGGACATCGGTTAGCAGCTAACCAACCGCTCTTGATCAAGAAAACTCATGCTCCATTGCGGTCTAATTATGCCACGTTGACTGCTTCAGGCGAATTTTCGGGGTTATGGGTCCCTATAGCTCATTTTGGCTCAGTTCTACGCATCGATCTGTGACGCCTTTTGCTGGTGAGGAATCGAATAGTGCGTCGTTTTTTGGAGGTTACTTGGTAACGTAGAAGCTAGTAACATAGGAGAGCTGTAAATGCAGCAAATTTTAGCGAATTAATTTTTAACCTTCTTATGGAGTGTTCGTCGCGTCGTAAAAAGCGAGTAGTGCTTCAAGTAAAGGGAGCGCGGCGGCGTAGAATATCAGTTGCGCTTAATATGTGGAGCGTGCGCCGCGATGTGGAAATTGATTTGTGCTTTATGTGAAATCTGTGCCGCGTCGTGGAAAGTGAGTAGCGCTTCATATAGGGGTGTGACGCATGGGAAAAGCGAGTAGCGTTCAACGTAAGCTCTGCGCCGCGTGGTAGGTAGTGAGTAGCGCTTCATGAAGAGCGTGCGCAGTAAAATGCGCGGCTTGCTAGAGTGAGTAGCGCTTTATGCGTGCGCAGTGACGTAAAATGCAAGTTGCGCTCCATGAAAAGCGTGAGCAGGAGAATGCGCGGCGTGCTAGAGTGAGTAGCGCTTTACGCGTGCGCAGCGACGTAAAGTGCAAGATGCGCTACATGAAAAGCGTGAGCAGGAGAATGCGCGGCGTGCTAGAGTGATTAGCGCCTCACGAAGAGCGTGCGCAGCGACGTAAAGTGCAAGTTGCGCACCATGAAAAGCGTGAGCAGGAGAATGCGCGGCGTGCTAGAGTGAGTAGCGCCTCATGAAGAGCGTGCGCAGCGACGTAAAGTGCAAGGTGCGCACCATGAAAAGCGTGAGCAGGAGAATGCGCGGCGTGCTAGAGTGAGTAGCGCTTTACACGTGCGCAGCGACGTAAAATGCAAGTTGCGCTCCATGAAAAGCGTGCGCGCGTCTGAAAAGGTAAAAAAAATGAATGATAAAAATGAGCTCAAATGTGTCTAATTTGGCGTAAATTGTACAACGATTTTCTTAGTTGTTTCTCGAAGAAGTACAAATTTAAAAAATACACATTCTTACCAGTCATTTGCCTCCTATGGATTGAGAAGAAATGAAAAAAATTAAAGCGGTAGAAATTTTTCGTTCACGTTTCGCGAATATATGAACCAGTCATCATACATGTATGTTCCTCGCCTAACTTTTTCAACATGCTCAAAAATGAAATCGTTGCCCCCAAGATGTTGAAAAGCGCGGAATCTTTTTTGACGTTTTCCGAACACGCCTAAGCGCAACGTCATATTTCTTCTTGAAATCGTAATTTCGGCGCTGAACTTCTCGTTTTTTAGTCCGCCATGGAAAATGAAGATAGAGAGCTTGTTGAAGCGATGATTCAAGCTGCACTTCCACGGATATTCAGGGACAGAACAAATCCTCTGGAAATCCCAGATGACCACGAATTTCGACAACGCTTCCGTCTGTCGCGCAGGGGATTCTGTTACGTCCTAGATCTTTTTGAGAGCAGTTTTGCCCCAGAGACTGTCAGGTCGCGATCTATGACTGCGGCTCAGAAGCTAGGAATATTTCTAGAGACTATTGGAAGTGCAAGCGTGCAGGTTCTATTTTTACGCTACCATAGGTTCTTTCTACGCTACACGCTTATCTTCGCTATTCAGACCTGAAGCCTTGAGGTGGGCGGAGCCAATGGGTGCCGATTTGGGCGCGGAGAGGGTGGGGGCTCGGTTGTTCTCCCTTATTCTGAAGAGTTGAGATTCCGCGTTTGGCAGGGTTGTTACACACAGCGTCCGGGCCATAATATCAAATTTTGCCCACGAGCTTGGACTGTGCCTTTAATGCCACCTTCTTTGGTGATGTAGCAGTAAGCTTCAAACTTGGTGCTCGTTTCGTGGTGCTGGCGTAAGCGCGTGAGAGCGATCGGGCGAGCGCGAGCGAGAAGGAGCGTCTGTGAGCGGCTAGCGAATCGTGTGAACACGATGACCATTGATTTTTCGCAATCGCGCCCCTCGCCACCTATGGACGGAGCCTAAGAGAGATCAGCCGTGAGCGAGGCTGTTGAGACGTCTCCTCGGCTGAACGCATTGGGTAACCCCAAACAATCACGTTGAGTGATTCGCTAATCTTTGGGCGCTATTCATGTCTCATAACGATACCGCGTTACGCGCATAACGCGCAGGCGTAGGTTGGAGTACGAATGCCTTGAACCGCGCCACCCGCTTGCAGATACTATGAATGATACAGCTGCGACGCTACAGCTGAGTTGATTTAAGTGGGTCTAAACTTTGCCGTCATGGCAAAATATGTACACGCTATAGTTGTTCACGAACGGAATTTTCGAAAATTTTTCGAAAGATTTTCGAAATTTTTGCCGTTCGTTTTCGTTCGTTCGAAGTTTCGTCGAACGAATTTTTTTCAATTTTCGTCGAAAGAAATTTTTTCAAATTTCGTTCGTTCGAAATTTCGTCGAACGAAATTTTTTCAAATTTCGTTTGTTCGATATTTTTTTCGAAATTGTACAACTATAGTACACGCGTTCAACTTCGTGGTAGCAGAGGATAGTAGTGGAATTGATCATTGTGAGACGGAATGAAATTAAGAATTGGTTAATAGTGAAATCTCAAAAAAGTCGCTACAGCCGTGTCGAAACGGGCGCCCGCGCGTAAAGCGAGGTCCTGGCGTCAGGTCATTGATGGGGCGTTGGAGTATGAATAGCCTGACGTCACGCCTGTGCTCACTTCCGCTCACCCATGGCGACAACGCCCATACCGGTTTTCATATGGCTTTGTCATCACTCATGCATTAACTTCATTACGAGTCATCATACCATGGCGAAGAACTCACCCCTAGTCCCTCTACGCGCAGCATGCGTAGAAAGTGTTCAAACTACTAGGCCACGCCTGCGCCTGACGCGCAGGCGTTTAAAAGTAGGAATTGCCCCTGATTGTGCCGCCACAACATTTCGTTTGCCTTAAAAAACCTTTTCTTTTTTTCTAAGTGACCCTAGCGATGAAGTGTAAAATAGGCGAATCTGTTGCCTATATCTGTACAATGCGAAATCACTACACTTTTTTGTTAAGCAACTGAACTCAGGATCATTTTGAGCAAAGCCCATTCCGTTAAAAAATTTGGCCCTGAATGCGGATGTTACGACACCCCGTAAAACCATGCTGACTCAATCAGTTTCTTGCCTGCCTAATCGGGCCGAAGATCGTCGAAAGTGCGATTCCAAACATGAGCACAGCTTCTATTAATTACAAACATGCACGCAACACGTTCAAATTCGACCGCTCACTCTCATTTTGCTATAAGATACTAACATACCTATCTCCGATTGATATCAACAGATTCTGGTTGATAACACTATATCTTATCTTAAAATCTCGTTGGTGAATCGCAGTTAGGCTTAACCGCAGCGAAACTAGGTGGTTAAGCTCCGGTTTCGCTAACCGCGGTTACTCACTAACCGCGGTAAGATTGATGAATCCGGCCTCTGGAAGGATACAGTGGGTATCCTCACGGCGGGGGGGGGGCGAGTTACGCCGCGGTTCGCAGAGGATGGCTCCTCACCGCAGACTTCGGTGAAGATCACGCCTATGTTGCGAACAAGGCGGGTCTTCCTGGGCTGTGGACCTTCAAATTCATGAAATTTTCGGGGTAAACTCACCCCTCTTTCAAGGTAAATTCATCTCACTTATAATAATAATAATTCATTACGCTGTATAAGACAGACGTTCGAGAATAAAAACAATATAAACTAAAGGCTGCGAAATCACACTCGAATTACACAGTAGAAGTGAAACTATTAATATCAATAAAAGCAGCCTGGAATACATATGCCTAATACGCAAGGATGACTTTAGAGGCCATTCGTTTGAATGACTGGAATAGCGAGGGCAGGGGATCTATGGTACTCTTTAACGAAACATAAGCAGCGCCAGCACGAACCGTAAATGTGTGGGCACGGATTCCAGTTTTAGCAGTAGGGTATGAGATTTTTATACTACCTCCTCTAGTTCTAGATGCACTGAGTTTGTAGAAATGCGAAGAATCTACCTTGACAACACGAGAAATTATTTAAAACACCGTACATACGTCCCTCAGTTTTCTCCTAGACTTCAGTGAATGCAACCCGAGAAATTTGTTTCGGATACGCGACTTAGGGATACGGTCGTAGAGGAAACCTCCGTATCTGATTATCAATTTTCGTGTATAATTGTTTTGAATTTTCTCGAGGGATTTAATGTCTTTCTTTTTGTGCGGTGAAAAAACTGTGGGCCCACACTCTAAGATAGGCCTGACATACGTTTTGTATGCTTTTACGAGAATATTGATGTTTTTTGTTGCTAGTCCCTTGAAAATTTGATAGGTCCGACCATACGCCTTCCTGCAAATATTTCTGTAATGTTCTGAGAAGTCTAACTTGCTATTATAAGAAAATCCTAGATCAACAACTCTGTCCACCTGAGGAATTATCTTATCTTGCAAGACGAAATTCATGCGACTATCTGCCGACCCGATTCTCATGTGCATGGTTTTCTCAGGTGCAAGTGGTAATGCCCAGTCCTTACTCCAAGATTCCACAACATTGATAGCGGATTGTAAGTCACATGATGAGGAGTCATCCGGATTTACACTGTTCATCAATGAATTCAGCATCATGGAGAACCTATGTCTGATCATTTATATAACAATTGTGAATTTTTTTAAGATTTCATCTCAACTTTCAGAATTTTTAGCCGTTCAGAAAGTATATGGACACCCTTCGAAAATTCAGATTTTTTTAATCCGAACAAAATTTCCCGTTGCAAGTTCGCTACATAAACTCAAGATGAGTACATATGATACCTTTATTCGTAAAATGGCTCGTGGTACTGCTCTATCTGCTGCTGAACAAGCTCAAATTCGTGCGCTCAGCGTTGCCGGGTTGAGCCAACGTCGAATCGCTGCTACCCAGCTCGGAAGATCTGTCAACTGTATCAACCAGTTCCTGCGGGATCCAGATTCCTACGGTACTGCAAAACGTACTGGACGGCCGAAGAAGATCAGCAATCAAGATTCGCGGAGAATTATTTGGCTCTGCTCCAACAGCACACTGTCGCTGAACCAGATTAAGTCTGAATTATCGCTCAGTGTTTCGAAAACGACAGTCTGGAACACCATAAATGGCGATAAAAACATTGTCCGACAAGTGATGAAGAGGGCCCCGTCGTTGTCTGCAAACCATAAAGAGGCTCGACTTGAATATGCAAAGAGGAACATGGCAGCTGATTGGGCAAAGGTAAGGCAGTCTCATAAAATCCGGAAAAAAATCGAGAAATAGCGCAAAAAAAATTTTAGGTCATCTTTTCCGACGTGAAGAAATTTAATCTTGACGGACCGGATGGTGCTCGATCCTACTGGCGAGATCTGTGTTGGGGAGCATTCAGTAGCAAAGGTACTTTGGAATTGGCCTTCACCTCTTGTCGCATGAACTCGGAGGAATACCAAGAAACTCTTCGCACACATCTACTGCCATTTTTGTCCGGAACACGACGTCAGCGTTTCACTTTCCAGCAAGACAACGCGGCGGTACTTGTGTCCACGTCTACAAAAACCTGGTTTCTACGTCATCGAATCCGTTTGCCAAAAAAATTTTTAAGATCGTTGCTAATGGTGGTGCAGCTATTTCATTTTAGATTGTATGTTTGATTCTTTCTTTGTTCAATAATTTTTGTTTTTGTGCTGTGTCCCTATACTTGCTGAACGGCGAAAAAATCTGAAATTTGAAATAAATTCTTGCAAAATTGCTCAGCTGTTATAGAAATGAACAAATAGAGGTTTTTCACCTTGTTGAATTCATTTATGAACAGTATCGATAGCCAAATATAACATGATTTTGAAAAACCTTGATTTTCGGGGGTGTCCCTATACTTTCTGAACGCACTGTAGGGAACTATATGTAGCTCTCATTGTATATGGAAAACTCGAAAACGAAATCCATCGTGAACGCTGCCTTTAAGGGGGAACTACGCCGGACCACCGTCCAACTATGACAGGGGCCTTAGTTGCAACGCCTTGCTGTCCAAACCATCTCTTAGCCGGTGACAACCACCGTGAACATGTTCATCCAAACGGACAACTAGTCCAAGCCAGAGAATAATGTCACTGAAATAAGACGTTTTGGTGCGTTCCTTGCCATTTCTTCGTTATTTCGGTAACACTTGGTGGCCAACGCATCGTTTTGAGTAGAAAACGCGGAAACGAAAATCATCGTGAACAATGCTTTCAGGGCAAGGCAGTGGTGCGCGGGAATAGCAGCTTTAGCTCTACATACAAAGTAGTTCGTCGAATTATGTATTTCCTTCGGGAAATCTCATCGATCAAAGTTGAGGGTGACAGATAAGTTGACAGTCTGATTAGTTCACCGTCTCTGAGAAGTTGAAGAAGTTGGGATTGTCACGTACACAGGCTATTATATTAATCTCTTTGGGAGCAATCTAAAACCGCACTTGGTAACAGTGCCCGCAGCAATGCGTGCCGTTTTGCTGGCCGCGTCGCTTGACAGTGTGCTGGCCGCGTTGCGTGCCGGTGTGCCCACCTCTTCGCGCACCGTTGTGCCGGTCACGTCGCGTGAAGGCGTGCTGGCCGCGTTGCGTGTCAGTATGTTGGCCACGTCACGTGTCGGTGTTCAGGCAGCGTTTGAGGTACCTAAGTATGTGGGGCGCACTCTACACTGAAGTTGAAGGCCCTATAGAGCTACACAGTCTTGCCTTTAAAGGCAGTGTTCACGATAAAAATGTGTTTCAGCTTCCACTAGGAATGGGTAGTGGAGGGGCATACGGCAACGTTTACGTCGAAAGAACGTATGAAAACGAGCCAGGAAAAGCTCCAAAGAGCCCGAAGTTGCCACTTGGAGCGCATTGCAAACCTCAAAAGCGCAACACACGCCCACCGACGTGAACAAATGAATGCTCGAGATCGAGAGATGAGCGATGGTTTCCGATCAAAAGCCCTGTTCTTCCCTTCATTCTCAACTTCTCTCTTTATTCAGGTCAGCTCGCATACATCGGCTGCAAAGACACAAGTTACAAGCTCGGACAACTCGTCCACCATGTTTCCTTAGCTCAATCTTTGAGGGACCATAACCCGTTCCCAGAAGGTCTTGTACGATTTCAGAGTTATCATTGGAATCAGCATGGGGCCGTTTTCAAGATAGGCGGAGAAACAGAAAAACGATTCTTATCGTGAACACTGCCTTTAATGCGCCTCCTAGTATTAACCTCTTTTTCTGTCATGTTTATATATTCCAATGAAACGCAGTGCTTCAGAGCAAGAATGACGTGCTGATCAAGCCAGAACTCGTTCTAAGCGATTGTCATCAGCCGGGTGATCAGATTCTCTGAATTGGACAGATCAGTCAATCTCTGTCACGTCTACTGCTGTATGCCACTTCTACGGGTGCCAACCGATTTCGAAATACGAAACGGCCACTGAATGTATCAGAATCGTCAAAATGGTGTTGTTTCATGTTTATTTGCATTGTGCTCGATAAAATACTACGTCGTATTATTTGTTTCGTGTCTCGCTGAACGGCATGCACTCTTGCATGCACAAGAAATTGCCCGAGTGCTAAGTTGCTTTCAAGATGGGAAAGTCTGTGGGCCTTTTTTGGGAGACTGAAGGCTGAGGGGCGACTACTCTTAAAATTCCGATAATGTTAAGAGCAGGTTAAAATGCTAAAATCATGTTTCGGAGGGCCTTATGAGCGTGGAAAAACTTGCAGTTTAGTTGTCGTTAGTTACAAATAGCGCTATTCGGCAGGCCACTTAGTAGACGTTGGAAGCGTGACAAATATTTGAGGGAACAACTGAAAGGCTTTTGCAACCTCTTTCTTTATCGATCAGTTTCATCGTTTTCCACCCTTCACTTTGCTCGTGCGTTACACATCCTTTCTCAATTTTTTTCCTTCACTGCTTATCAAATTTCTTGCTCGTGCGTTACACATCCTTTCTCAATTTTTTTCCTTCACTGCCTATCAAATTTCTTGTTAGAAACCTGTTATTGTTTGCGTTAATTTCGAGACGAGGTAACAAGCACGAGGAAAAAAATAAAACAACGTGTTCAGAAGTCAGATTTTGACGGCTCTGTGGCATTTGATTAACAGAAATCTAAAATATACAAAACTATTAGCAATACAGTCATATTGGACTGCCTCGTTGAACTTGTGGCCACATTATATATGCAACATCGCGTTTATGATTCTTCCGTTTAGGTGAACGTGAAAAAACGAAAGAGACCCAGGACAAAAAAAAAGATAGCGAAATAAGAATCCCTTCTGGAACCTTTGCTAAGTACCTAAGACATTGTGCGCTCTCAAAATGACTCAATTTTTAGGCACAATCTCTAGATTACGGTTAGCTGAGAACATCCATGAGACTCTAAAAATGCGCTCCCAGAGCGTTATGGCCACCCAAAAATGCTTCTGGGATTGTTAATCTAGCACATCTGGGTCGATAATCCGTGCGAATGTCTAACAACTTTAAAAAGATTAACAGCGAGAGCTTTACTGGAAAATTACGTGGTGGTTTTCTAACTGATGATATTATATTATACTTATGATATAGTTATTAACTGATGATATTATTTTATATTAGATAGACAATCTGAATATCCTTATCAAAAAGAGTTTGCATGAAGATTAGAGTTACTGCAATACATTTCTTGTACGTTATAGCTATTTTGGTTTTACAAAGAAGTCTGCGGGTGATATTTTCAGGTTTCATGCTTTGCAAAGAGGTTTGGAGTAGTTCTCTAGGACCTTCTCTTCATGGCGCACAAACCATGTTTCCAAGTGATAAAATAACGGAATTAGTAAAAGATCGAAGTTGTTCATTTAGTGCCGAAAAGTCTCCTTTTGGAAGAAGAGGATGGAGCAATGGTAGAATGTACGTGGAACAGAGAGTCATGCTCACAGCTACAGCCAAGGTTTATTGCACAATTAGCCGGGAGACGTGTCAACGGATGGAGAAGATGTGAATTACATGTTCTACAAAAATACTGTGTAATACCATAGAAATCACACTTCTAATCAAACTTCTGCTCTCCTGTGACTGTGGAAATTCAAATGGGCACAAATGGTTAGCATCTGAATGAAGAACATATGTACGATGAAGCAAAATGTTCCAAGTCACAGTTTATAACAGCTTTTGGTGACTAAATGAGGTGGGCTAATTTTTACAAAGTTGATGCTGGATTAACTGAGGTTTCTTGAGAAAAGTTTTCTCTTTTTAGTTATTTTGACAAGGTGTGATATAGAACTCGATTTCTCCCTTCATTAAACAAAGCTCCTTATCACTGCCCGTTAAACTTGTTGTTTTTAGAAATTTGCATTCGAGTAAAGAGTGTGGTAGCAGTAGAGAATGATTACACTGTGTAACACGATTTTTGTTACTGGCTTCTAAGTGTTATATTTCAATTGCTTCTGTCCAAAGTATGTAAAAAATGACTTCATTGAGAACAAACTTCGCTTACACTACAACAGCACGAAGAAAACACGTTTTTTGTGAAAATAGAAAGATTTCTATTCTTTTTCGGCATTATTAACGGGTAGAAACAAAAAATGCACAATTCATCATCACAGTTATTTATTACTTTATTCAACATAAGTTTCTTTTTCAGTTTTTGAAAACAAAATCAATAATTTGCAAAGTAAATATTGCTGTTTAGTGGTTTGTTTTAACTTTTCAATTAGCAAAATTGGCGTCTCAAATTTATCGTATGAAGAAAAAATTTTAAGAATCAAAGTTTGTGAGAAAAATTGCTATATTTGCTATATTGAAGAAAATCCTCGTGAGTGTCATCATCTAGTGCTAATAGAAGCCGAATGTTCCTTCATTAGAGGTAGATTAGGCGATTCTAAAGAAGACGAGTATCGACAGATATAATTATTCACCTGTTGCACTATTTATTCAAATGCAAACTTCTGAAAATAAAAAGTTTTACGGGAAGCAATAAAGAATCTGGGTTAGTAGGAGAAACCGAATATCATATTACCCTTTGCCAAAACAGCCTGAACAGAGAAGAAAAAACTTTTTTTCAAAAACCGCAGTTATTTCTGCATTAAGTGCTCACTGTGCTCACCTTGGGTAGTGATTCAGTCAGGTTACAACACATTTATGCTCCTATGATCGGTTTCAACCGCTACCAATACATAGGTGCACGTGCAAGAAACTTACACGCGGGTGTAGCCCCGCGCCCCGATCGCCCGTCGTCGCAAAGCGAACCCCGCGGCGGAGGGCTCGCGCCGCGATCAGTCGATCGCGGCGAGATACTAATAGTTGGAATCAACATTTTAGAGAGTGACAGAACAGTTCCGAAAATGTTGCGAACACATTAGGGCATGAGGCTGCGCAACTTACGATCACGATTTCAACAACTTACGGAAGACTTCGGTAAGTTGTTGAAATTAGTGTTCGCAACATTTCTGAAATCTTCAGAGTAAGGCGTGGCTGAGTAATAACCCCGACAAAATCCGCCAGAAGCACCTCAAAGGCATCGTTCACGATGAATTTCGTTTTCTAGTTTTTCATATATAATGACAGCTCAAGTACCCAGTATTACATCTACGTTGAAAAAGCGCGAAAAAATCACTGAAAACCCTTTTTTCAGACCGAAAATATCTCAATCGACTTTTGAGAAAGGAAGAGTCGCTCTTTAGAGATTGCTGTTTTGACCAACGACCTCACGATCAAATGAAGTTTATCTTTCTTTCAAGTAATTTGTGTAGAAGGAAATGTTAATCGGTGTGGTGTGTAGGAAAGTCATTCTTCACGTAATCATAAAGTATATTCCATCAACTTCTCCTCAGTTGTACTGTATCAATTGTTGATCAAATACTTATATGATGGCTGACAGCAAATTGTGTCAGATGACTGAAGGAATACCGGCCTCTTTTGACGGAATTTGAGACATTCAACCTCATTTATCTTTAGAATAGGGAATTTTCACCCAAACAAACTCTCCCTACGTTCTTGGGTGGACCCAGAAAATCATTTGAACCGAAAAAACGGTGAGTGGTTTTCAGCGCGTACGATGCCTTAAAAGGCAGTGGTCACGATGGAAAACGTTATCAAAAAAAAAATACAAAAATCAGCTCAGTTCGAAAATAGCTGGAAAACTATGAAGAAAGTTAACGGTAAAAAGGGCTAGAATTAGAGTTCCTAGGGCTCAAAGATGCCAGTTCGTGCACACGTGCACAGCGCCGCTGAAAAAGATCGCAGTCTCATGTGCGTAAAGTCAAAATTCATCGACACTCACAGGCAGAAAGAAACGCAATTTTAGCTGATAAAAACAGTTGAGCCATGTAACTAAGCACTCCATTCAATGTTTCAATTATATGAGGACATAAATATTCGAGCAGGTCAGTCCGAAGGTTAATGTTCATTGATTGAAATTCGATTTCAAGCCAGCTGATGTTCTTGATATTAGAGATCATCGAGGCTGATGATGTGGAGTGGGCTCGTCCACCACCAAAAGACAAGAAAGTCCAGGCTTCAAAATTGGCCACAAACAGCGGTGTCTTCGCGATTTTTCTTAGAGGTCCTACTACTCTAAATCCAGAAAAGGGTCTGAGGAGGAAAAGAAGACAGCCATATTTAGGCACGCTCAAAAATGGTACCGATTTTATGAGAAATGGAAGGTTTGGAACCGTAGTATGGGAAACTAACAGAAAACCCAACGAGAACCGTATGCAAATAGAGGGATAACGGTGGTTTTTGTCATGGGGTGGAAGTGGATGGGTAGTGAATATTAGCGTCAAAACGGTTGACATAGCGAAGCCGATACGCTTACAGCCTGTACTAGAACGCTCACCTCGTTGGATGTATTAAACACCAGCCAGAGTGATCGTATTTGGAGAATAAATCTGGACTAGTTTCTATTTGGGGGCGGAATTGTCGAAGCTCATGGGCGGGGTAGTCGAAATTTTCCGACTCGCGTTGGTCAAATATAGTAGTTCTGACTCGTTTTTGACGCTTCCAACGGCGTGAGCGGTCTACAAGGGGCCATACGACCCTAGTGGCGTAGTTATCTCAACAACTTTTTTGAACGTATCTACCGCCTTGGAGCAGTACCTCCGAATTTATTAAACTCCGCCTATTTCAATAAAGTATGCCCTCGAAAAGGAAACTAACGTCGACGAAACAACTGGTTATCATAGGAAGTATTCATGCTGAGTAAAAGCTGATGAGGCAGACCTCCTAACTACAATAGTAAGGCATTTTTCGCCTACGGTCGTCAGTTACTCCAATAGCGGAAGAAAAAATTGACCTATTGTAGGCCAAATATGGGTTTTCCGCTCATTTTCAGAAGGTGTGCTTAGCATATTTTTTGACGGCGAGGTTCGGCCCTATTTTGACTGACCTGGAATTTGGGCTAGAGAGGTCAGCTTAGACCAGGTGAGCCCCGACTGCAAGTTTTGTAGACTATGAGCGGTTACTTAAAAGCAGTGTTCACGATATTCTTCAATTTTGAAATTAATGGGTAAATCGATTGTTTGGCCCCCGTGTAGGACTGAAATGACGCCAAAATCGAGAAAAACGCATCAGAAGGGCACGAAACCCTTCACTCTCACCCCGCCTTTTTACTCTCACTGGAACTGTTTGTGGTGGCAATGAAATCTTTTGTGGATCCGTGCATTGAAATTCTCCACTTACTGTTGCTCAAGCTTTTTGCTTCGACTCAAACTAATACTGTTTTGCAAAAAAAATGTGCTTCCATTTTCGATTAACCCCATTTTTCACCGGTGATAACCACGAAAATCATCGTGAACACTGCCTTTAAAGGCACAGTCCAAGCTCAGGGGCGAAATCTGAGAAAACCACATAATTATGAAGTAATCCCACCCCTTATAACACCTGCCAAGTGCGAGCTCTCGACTCCCCGAATAAGCGAGATCTAAGGGAAGCCACGCTGGGGCGCCCACACACGGAAGCCACTTTGGCACGCCCCTTTTACGATGTTTCGAGCTCAACAGTGGCGAAATGAGCTATGATTTTCGATAAATAACCCCGTTTTTCCCTCCATTCTCAGTCTCTTTACCCACTCAGGTCCGCATGCAGACATCGGCTGCAAATGACGGAAGTTACAAGCCTCGGACAACTCGTCCACCATGCTTCCGCAGCTCAAATTTTGAGAGGCCATAACTCCGTTTCCAGAAGGTCTTGTACGATTCCAGAGACATCATTGGAATCAGCGTCGGACCGTTTTCGAGATAGGCTAAAAAGCAGAAACACGATTCTGAGGTTGGACTGTGCCTTTAAAGGCAGTGTTCACGAGGAAGATCACCTTCGAGTTTGACACAAAATGGGGTTGTTTGGTCATGAGGTAACTAATAGTGAAGAAACAGTGAAGAAAAACGTTCATTAGAAGCCAAAATAGCGGTTTCTAACGTTCAGGGCGTGGGCGAGCTTACCCAGCTGTTATTCGCAAGCATGGTGAAACCTGCGCGAATCGATCAGGCTGAACGCTGCAGAGTTGCCTGACAATTTGCCATCGAAAACGTGCATGGCGCCACAAGTTCGCCCGAGTGGGGGGGGGGGCGGAGCGGGAGAAGCAGGCGTACAATGATAACTTTCAAAGCCGTTTCTACAGATTCCTGGCCGTTTTCGTTGCTCTCTTGTTGTCCTGCCCACTCCCACTTGGGTGCCGCACACTCTCTACGGCGTCCTGCGCACTTCCACTAGGGTCCCGCACTCTTCCTACGGCGTTTGGCGCACTCCCGCTCGAGTCCCGCACACTTCCTACGGCGTTCAGCGCACTCCCACTTGGGTCCCGCACACTTTCTACGGCGTCTGGCGCACTCCCACTTGGGTCCCGCACACTTTCTACGGCGTCCGGCGCACTCCAACTTGGGTCCCGCACACTCTGTACGGGGTCTGCGCACTTCCACTTGGGTCCCGCACACTTTATACGGCGTCCGGCGCTCTCCCACTCGGGTCACGCCTCTTCCACTTGAGTCCCGCACACCTTCTACGGCGTCCCGCACACCCCCCGTTTGGATCTAGCACAATTCCTACGGCGTTCGGCACACTCCCACTTGGGTTCCGCACACTTTCTACGGCGTCCGGCGCACTCCCACTTAGGTCCAGCACACTCTCTACGGCGTCCTGCACACTCCCACTTGGGTGCCGCACACTTTCTACGGCGTCCGGCGCACTCCCGCTTGGGTCCCGCACGCTCTCTACTGCGTCCTGCCCACTCCCACTTGGGTCCCGCACACATTCTACGACGTCCGGCGCGCTCCCGCTTGGGTCCCGCACACTTCCTACGGCGTCCTGCCCACTCCCACTTGGGTGCCGCACACTCTATACGGCGTCCTGCGCACTTCCACTAGGGTCCCGCACACTTCCTACGGCGTTCGGCGCACTCCCGCTTGGGTCCCGCACACTTCCTACGGCGTTCAGCGCACTCCCACTTTGGTCCTGCACACTTTCTACGGCGTCCGGCGCACTCCCACTTGGACCCCGCACACTCTCTACGGCTTCCGGCGCACTCCCAATAGGATCCCGCACACTCTGTACGGGGTCCTGCGCACTTCCACTTGGGTCCCGCACACTCTGTACGGGGTCCTGCGCACTTCCACTTGGGTCCCGCACACATTATACGGCGTCCGGCGCTCTCCCACTCGGGTCACGCCTCTTCCACTTGAGTCCCGCACACCTTCTACGGCGTCCCGCACACTCCCACTTGGGTCCCGCACACTTTCTACGGCGTCCGGCGCACTCCCACTTGGGTCCCGCACACTTTCTACGGCGTCCGGCGCACTCCCACTTGGGTCCCGCACACTGTGTACGAGGTCCTGCGCACTTCCACTTGGGTCCCGCACACTTTATACAGCGCCCGGCGCTCTCCCACTCGGGTCACGCCTCTTCCACTTGAGTCCCGCACACCTTCTACGGCGTCCCGCACACTCCCACTTGGATCTAGCACACTTCCTACGGCGTTAGGCACACTCCCACTTGGGTTCCGCACACTTTCTACGGCGTCCGGCGCACTCCCACTAAGGTCCAGCACACTCTCTACAGCGTCCTGCCCACTCCCACTTGGGTGCCGCACACTTTCTACGGCGTCCGGCGCACTCCCGCTTGGGTCCCGCACACTCTCTACAGCGTCCTGCCCACTCCCACTTGGGTCCCGCACACATTCTTTGACGTCCGGCGCACTCCCGCTTGGGTCCCGCACACTTCCTACGGCGTCCTGCCCACTCCCACTTGGGTGCCGCACACTCTATACGGCGTCCTGCGCACTTCCACTAGGGTCCCGCACACTTCCTACGGCGTTCGGCGCACTCCCGCTTGGGTCCCGCACACTTTCTACGGCGTTCTGCGCACTTCTACTAGGGTCCCGCACACACTTCTACGGCGTCCGGCGCACTCCCACTTGGACCCCGCACACTTTCTACGGCTTCCGGCGCACTCCCAATAGGATCCCGCACACTTCCTACGGCGTTCGGCGCACTCCCGCTTGGGTCCCGCACACTTCCTACGGCGTTCAGCGCACTCCCACTCGGGTCCCGCACACTTTCTACGGCGTACGGCGCACTCCCACTTGAGTCCCGCAACACTTTCTACGGCGTCCGGCGCACTCCCACTCTGGGTCCCGCACACTTTATACGGCGTCCGGCGCACTCCCTAGTCCCGCACACTTTCTACGGCGTCCCGCACTCCCACTTGGGTCCCGCATTCTCTACGGCGTTCAGCGCACACTCCCACTTGGGTCCGCACACTCTCTACGGCGTCCGGCGCACTCCCACTTGGGTCCGGCACACTCTACGGCGTCCTGCGCACTCCCACTTGGGTCCCGCACACTTCCTACGGCGTTCGGCGCACTCCACTTGGGTCCTGCACACCTTCTACGGCGTCCCGCGCACTCCCACTTGGGTCCCGCACACTTCCTACGGCGTTCGGCGCACTCCCGCTCGAGTCCCGCACACTTCCTACGGCGTTCAGCGCACTCCCACTTAGGTCCCGCACACTTTCTACGGCGTCCTGCGCACTCCCACTCTGGGTGCCGCACACTTTCTACGGCGTCCGGCGCACTCCCGCTTGGGTCCCGCACACTCTCTACAGCGTCCTGCCCACTCCCACTTGGGTCCTGCACACTTTCTACGGCGTCCGGCGCACTGCCACTTGGGTCCCCCACACTTCCTACGGCGTCCTGCCCACTCCCACTTGGGTCCCGCACACTTTCTACGGCGTCCTGCGCACTCCCACTTAGGTCCTGCACACTTCCTACGGCGTTCGGCGCACTCCCGCTTGGGTCCCGCACACTTCCTACGGCGTTCAGCGCACTCCCACTTGGGTCCGGCACACTTTCTACGGCGTCCGGCGCACTCCCACTTGGGTCCCGCACACTCTGTACGGCGTCCGGCGCACTTCCACTTGGGTCCCGCACACTTTCTACGGCGTCTGCGCACTTCACTTGGGTCCCGCACACTTCCTACGGCGTTCGGCGCCTCTCCACTTGGGTCCCGCACACCTTCTACGGCGTCCCGCGCACTCCCACTTGGGTCTAGCACACTTCCTACGGCGTTCGGCACACTCCCACTTGGGTTCCGCACACTTTATACGGCGTCCGGCGCTCTCCCACTCGGTCACGCCTCTTCCACTTGAGTCCCGCACACCTTCTACGGCGTCCCGCACACTCCCACTTGGATCTAGCACACTTCCTACGGCGTTAGGCACACTCCCACTTGGGTGCCGCACACTTTCTACGGCGTCCGGCGCACTCCCGCTTGGGTCCAGCACACTCTCTACAGCGTCCTGCCCACTCCCACTTGGGTCCCGCACACTTTCTACGGCGTCCGGCGCACTCCCGCTTGGGTCCCGCACACTCTCTACAGCGTCCTGCCCACTCCCACTTGGGTCCCGCACACATTCTACGACGTCCGGCGCACTCCCGCTTGGGTCCCGCACACTTCCTACGGCGTCCTGCCCACTCCCACTTGGGTGCCGCACACTCTATACGGCGTCCTGCCCACTTCCACCAGGGTCCCCCACACTTCCTACGGCCTTCCGCGCCCTCCCGCTTGGGTCCCGCACACTTCCTACGGCGTTCAGCGCACTCCCACTTTGGTCCTGCACACTTTCTACGGCGTCCGGCGCACTCCCACTTGGACCCCGCACACTCTCTACGGCTTCCGGCGCACTCCCAATAGGATCCCGCACACTTCCTACGGCGTTCGGCGCACTCCCGCTTGGGTTCCGTACACTTCCTACGGCGTTCAGCGCACTCCCACTTGGGTCCCGCACACATTTTACGGCGTACGGCGCACTCCCACTTGAGTCCCGCACACTTTCTACGGCGTCCGGCGCACTCCCACTTGGGGCCCGCACACTTTATACGGCGTCCCTGCGCACTCCCACTTGGAGTCCCGCACACTTCCTACGGCGTCCGGCGCACTCTCACTTGGGTCGCACACTTTCCTACGGCGTTCAAGCGCCCGCACTCCCACTGGGTCCTGCACACTTTCTACGGCGTCCGGCACTCCCGCACACCTCGCACTTGGGTCCCGCACACTTTCCTACGGCGTCCGGCGCACTCCCACTTGGGTCCCGCACACTTCCTACGGCGTCCTGCGCCCTCCCACTTAGGTCCCGCACACTTCCTACGCCGTCCTACGCACTTCCACTTGGGCCCCGCACACTGTCTACGGCGTCCGGCGCACTTCCGCTTGGGTCCCGCACACTTCCTGCGGCGTCCTGCGCACTCCCGCTTGGGTCCCGCACACTTCCTACGGTGTTCAGCGCACTCCCACTTGAGTCCGGCACACTTTCTACGGCGTCCGGCGCACTCCCACTTGGGTCCCGCACACTTTATGCACGGCGTCCGGCGCACTCCCACTCGGGTCACGCCTTCTTCCACTCTGAGTCCCGCACACCTTCTACGGCGTCCCGCACACTCCCACTTGGATCTAGCACACTTCCTACGGCGTTCGGCACACTCCCACTTGGGTCCCGCACACTTCCTACGGCGTTCGGCGCACTCCCACTTAGATCCCGCACACTCTCTACGGCGTCCTGCCCACTCCCACTTGGGTGCCGCACACTTTCTACGGCGTCCGGCGCACTCCCACTTGGGTCCCGCACACTGTATACGGGGTCCTGCCCACTCCCACTTGGGTCCCGCACACATTCTACGACGTCCGGCGCACTCCCGCTTGGGTCCCGCACACTTCCTACGGCGTCCTGCCCACTCCCACTTGGGTGCCGCACACTCTATACGGCGTCCTGCGCACTTCCACTAGGGTCCCGCACACTTTCTACGGCGTCCGGCGCGCCCCCCCTTGGGTCCCGCACTCTTCCTACGGTGTTCAGCGCACTCCCACTTGAGTCCGGCACACTTTCTACGGCGTCCGGCGCACTCCCACTTGGGTCCCGCACACTTTATACGGCGTCCGGCGCACTCCCACTCGGGTCACACTTCCTTCTTCCACTTGGAGTCCCGCACACCACTACGGCGTCCCGCACACTCCCACTTGAATCCCGCACACTTCCTACGGCGTTCGGCACACTCCCACTTGGGTTCCGCACACTTTCTACGGCGTCCGGCGCACTCCCACTCTAGGTCCAGCACACTTCTACGGCGTCCTGCCCACTCCCACTTGGGTGCCGCACACTTTCTACGGCGTCCGGCGCACTCCCGCTTGGGTCCCGCACACTTCCTACGGCGTCCGGCGCACTCCCGCTTGGGTCCCGCACACTCTCTACAGCGTCCTGCCCACTCCCACTCTGGGTCCCGCACACATTCTACGACGTCCGGCGCACTCCCGCTTGGGTCCCGCACACTTCCTACGGCGTCCTGCCCACTCCCACTCTGGGTGCAGCACACTTATACGGCGTCCTGCGCACTTCCACTAGGGTCCCGCACACTTCCTACGGCGTTCGGCGCACTCCCGCTTGGGTCCCGCACACTTCCTACGGCGTTCAGCGCACTCCCACTCTAGGTCCCGCACACTTTCTACGGCGTCCTGCGCACTTCCACTAGGGTCCCGGCACACTCTCTACGGCTTCCGGCGCACTCCCAC
Organism: Aplectana chamaeleonis; assembly: GCA_029168955.1. Taxonomy (NCBI): domain Eukaryota; kingdom Metazoa; phylum Nematoda; class Chromadorea; order Rhabditida; family Cosmocercidae; genus Aplectana; species Aplectana chamaeleonis. Next base: position 140,454 of record JAPDOI010000698.1, on the reverse strand, counting down.
TTGGATCCCGCACACTTCCTACGGCGTCCGGCGCACTCCCGCTTGGGTCCCGTACACTTCCTACGGCGTTCAGCGCACTCCCACTTGGGTCCCGCACACTTTCTACGGCGTCCGGCGCACTCCCACTTGGGTCCCGCACACTTTCTACGGCGTCCGGCGCACTCCCACTCTGGGTCCCGCACACTTTCTACGGCGTCCTGCGCACTCCCACTGGGTCCCGCACACTTTCTACGGCGTCCTGCGCACTCCCACTAGGGTCCCGCACACTTTCTACGGCGTCCGGCGCACTCCCGCTTGGGTCCCGCACACTTCCTACGGTGTTCAGCGCACTCCCACTCTGAGTCCGGCACACTTCTACGGCGTCCGGCGCACTCCCACTTGGGTCCCGCACACTTTATACGGCGTCCGGCGCACTCCCACTTGGGTCCCGCACACTCTCTACGGCGTCCCGCGCACTTCCACTTGAGTCCCGCACACCTTCTACGGCGTCCCGCGCACTCCCACTTGGGTCTAGCACACTTCCTACGGCGTTCGGCGCACTCCCACTTGGGTCCCGCACACTTTCTACGGCGTCCGGCGCACTCCCACTTGGGTCCCGCACACTCTCTACGGCGTCCTGCGCACTCCCAATCGGGTCCCGCACACTCTCTACGGCGTCCGGCGCACTCCCACTTGGGTCCCGCACACTCTCTACGGCGTCCTGCCCACTCCCACTTGGGTCCCGCACACTTTCTACGGCGTCCGGCGCACTCCCACTTGGGTCCCGCACACTTTCTACGGCGTTCGGCGCACTCCCACTTGGGTCCCGCACACTCTATACGGCGTCCTGCGCACTCCCACTTGGGTCCCGCACACTTTCTACGGCGTCCAGCGCACTCCCGCTTGGGTCCCGCACACTCTACGGCGTCCGGCGCACTCCCACTCGGGTCCCGCACACTTTCTACGGCGTCCTGCCCACTCCCACTTGGGTCCCGCACACTTTCTACGGCGTCCGGCGCACTCCCGCTTGGGTCCCGCACACTTCCTACGGCGTCCGGCCCACTCCCACTTGGGTGCCGCACACTCTCTACGGCGTCCTGCGCACTTCCACCAGGGTCCCGCACACTTCCTACGGCGTCCGGCGCACTCCCACTTGGGTCCCGCACACTTCCTACGGCGTTCAGCGCACTCCCACTTTGGTCCCGCACACTTTCTACGGCGTCCGGCGCACTCCCACTTGTCCCGCACACTTTCTATGGCGTCCGGCGCTCTCCCACTTGGGTCCCGCAAACTTTCTACGGCGTTCAGCGCACTCCCACTTGGGTCCCGCACACTTCCTACGGCGTTCAGCACACTCCCACTTGGGTCCCGCACACTTTCTGTGGCGTCCTGCGCACTCCCACTTGGGTCCCGCACACTTCCTACGGCGTTCAGCACACTCCCACTTGGGTCCCGCACACTTCCTACGGCGTTCAGCGCACTCCCACTTGGGTCCCGCGCACTTTCTACGGCGTCCGGCGCCCTCCCACATGGGTCCCGCACACATTATACGGCGTCCGGCGCTCTCCCACTCGGGTCACGCCTCTTCCACTTGGGTCCCGCACACCTTCTACGGCGTCCCGCACACTCCCACTTGGATCTAGCACACTTCCTACGGCGTTCGGCACACTCCCACTCTGGGTTCCGCACACTTTCTACGGCGTCCGGCGCACTCCCACTTAGGTCCAGCACACTCTCTACGGCGTCCTGCCCACTCCCACTTGGGTGCCGCACACTTTCTACGGCGTCCGGCGCACTCCCGCTTGGGTCCCGCACACTCTCTACAGCGTCCTGCCCACTCCCACTTGGGTCCCGCACACATTCTACGACGTCCGGCGCACTCCCGCTTGGGTCCCGCACACTTCCTACGGCGTCCTGCCCACTCCCACTTGGGTGCCGCACACTCTATACGGCGTCCTGCGCACTTCCACTAGGGTCCCGCACACTTCCTACGGCGTTCGGCGCACTCCCGCTTGGGTCCCGTATTTTTCCTACGGCGTTCAGCGCACTCCCACTTGGGTCCCGCACACTTTCTACGGCGTTCTGCGCACTTCTACTAGGGTCCCGCACACTTCCTACGGCGTTCGGCGCACTCCCACTTTGGTCCTGCACACTTTCTACGGCGTCAGGCGCACTCCCACTTGGGTCCCGCACACTTTCTACGGCGTCCGGCGCACTCCCACTTGAGCCCCGCACACTTTCTGCGCCGTTCTGCGCTCTCCCACTTGGGTCCCGCACACTTTATACGGCGTCCGGCGCTCTTCAACTTGGGTCCCGCACACTTCCTACGGCGTTCGGCGCACTCCTATTCGGGTCCCGCACAGTCTCTACGGCGTCCGGCGCACTCCCACTTGGGTCCCGCCCACTCTCTACGGCGTCCTGCCCACTCCCACTTGGGTCCCGCACACTTTCTACGGCGTCCGGCGCACTCCCACTTGGGTCGCGCACACTTCCTACGGCGTTCGGCGCACTCCCACTTGGGTCCCGCACACTATCTACGGCGTCCGGCGCACTCCCACTCGGGTCCCGCTCACTTTCTGCGGCGGACGGCGCACTCCCGCTTGGGTCCCGCACACTTTCTACGGCGTTCCGGCGCACTCCCGCTTGGGTCCCGCACACTTCCTACGGCGTTCAGCGCACTCCCACTCGGGTCCCGCACACTTTCTACGGCACGTCCCACTCGGGTCACGCCTCTTCCACTTGGAGTCCCGCACACTTCCTACGGCGTTCGGCGCACTCCCGCTTGGGTCCCGTACACTTCCTACGGCGTTCAGCGCACTCCCACTCGGGTCCCGCACACTTTCTACGGCGTACGGCGCACTCCCACTTGGGTGCCGCACACTTTCTACGGCGTCCGGCGCACTCCCGCTTGGGTCCCGCACACTCTCTACAGCGTCCTGCCCACTCCCACTTGGGTCCCGCACACATTCTACGACGTCCGGCGCACTCCCGCTTGGGTCCCGCACACTTCCTACGGCGTCCTGCCCACTCCCACTTGGGTGCCGCACACTCTATACGGCGTCCTGCGCACTTCCACTAGGGTCCCGCACACTTCCTACGGCGTTCGGCGCACTCCCGCTTGGGTCCCGCACACTTCCTACGGCGTTCAGCGCACTCCCACTTTGGTCCTGCACACTTTCTACGGCGTCCGGCGCACTCCCACTTGGACCCCGCACACTCTCTACGGCTTCCGGCGCACTCCCAATAGGATCCCGCACACTTCCTACGGCGTTCGGCGCACTCCCGCTTGGGTCCCGTACACTTCCTACGGCGTTCAGCGCACTCCCACTCGGGTCCCGCACACTTTCTACGGCGTACGGCGCACTCCAACTTGAGTCCCGCAACACTTTCTACGGCGTCCGGCGCACTCCCACTTGGGTCCCGCACACTTTATACGGCGTCCGGCGCTCTCCCACTCGGGTCACGCCTCTTCCACTCGGGTCCCGCACACTTTCTACGGCGTACGGCGCACTCCAACTTGAGTCCCGCAACACTTCCTACGGCGTTCAGCACACTCCCACTTTGGTCCTGCACACTTTCTACGGCGTCCGGCGCACTCCCACTTGGGTCCCGCACACTTCCTACGGTGTTCAGCGCACTCCCACTTGAGTCCGGCACACTTTCTACGGCGTCCGGCGCACTCCCACTTGGGTCCCGCACACTTTATACGGCGTCCGGCTCTCTCCCACTCGGGTCACGCCTCTTCCACTTGAGTCCCGCACACCTTCTACGGCGTCCCGCACACTCCCACTTGGATCTAGCACACTTCCTACGGCGTTCGGCACACTCCCACTTGGGTTCCGCACACTTTCTACGGCGTCCGGCGCACTCCCACTTAGGTCCAGCACACTCTCTACAGCGTCCTGCCCCCTCCCACTTGGGTCCCGCACACCTTCTACGGCGTCCGGCACACTCCCGCTTGGATCCCGCACACTTCCTACGGCGTTCGGCACACTCCCACTTGGGTTCCGCACACTTTCTACGGCGTCCGGCGCACTCCCGCCAGGGTCCAGCCCACTCTCTACAGCGTCCTGCCCCCTCCCACTTGGGTGCCGCACACTTTCTACGGCGTCCGGCGCACTCCCACTTGGGTCCCGCACACTCTCTACAGCGTCCTGCCCACTCCCACTTGGGTCCCGCACACATTCTACGACGTCCGGCGCACCCCCGCTTGGGTCCCGCACACTTTCTACGGCGTTCGGCGCACTCCCGCTTGGGTCCCGTACACTTCCTACGGCGTTCAGCGCACTCCCACTCGGGTCCCGCACACTTTCTACGGCGTACGGCGCACTCCCACTCGGGTCACGCCTCTTCCACTTGAGTCCCGCACACTTCCTACGGCGTTCGGCACACTCCCACTTGGGTTTCGCACACTTTCTACGGCGTCCGGCGCACTCCCACTTAGGTCCAGCACACTCTCTACAGCGTCCTGCCCACTCCCACTTGGGTGCCGCACACTTTCTACGGCGTCCGGCGCACTCCCGCTTGGGTCCCGCACACTCTCTACAGCGTCCTGCCCACTCCCACTTGGGTCCCGCACACATTCTACGACGTCCGGCGCACTCCCGCTTGGGTCCCGCACACTTCCTACGGCGTCCTGCCCACTCCCACTTGGGTGCCGCACACTCTATACGGCGTCCTGCGCACTTCCACTAGGGTCCCGCACACTTCCTACGGCGTTCGGCGCACTCCCGCTTGGGTCCCGCACACTTCCTACGGCGTTCAGCGCACTCCCACTTTGGTCCTGCACACTTTCTACGGCGTCCGGCGCACTCCCACTTGGACCCCGCACACTCTCTACGGCTTCCGGCGCACTCCCAATAGGATCCCGCACACTTCCTACGGCGTTCGGCGCACTCCCGCTTGGGTCCCGTACACTTCCTACGGCGTTCAGCGCACTCCCACTCGGGTCCCGCACACTTTCTACGGCGTACGGCGCACTCCAACTTGAGTCCCGCAACACTTTCTACGGCGTCCGGCGCACTCCCACTTGGGTCCCGCACACTTTATACGGCGTCCGGCGCTCTCCCACTCGGGTCACGCCTCTTCCACTTGAGTCCCGCACACCTTCTACGGCGTCCCGCACACTCCCACTTGGATCTAGCACACTTCCTACGGCGTTCGGCACACTCCCACTTGGGTTCCGCACACTTTCTACGGCGTCCGGCGCACTCCCACTTAGGTCCAGCACACTCTCTACAGCGTCCTGCCCCCTCCCACTTGGGTGCCGCACACTTTCTACGGCGTCCCGCACACTCCCACTTGGATCTAGCACACTTCCTACGGCGTTCGGCACACTCCCACTTGGGTTCCGCACACTTTCTACGGCGTCCGGCGCACTCCCACTTAGGTCCAGCACACTCTCTACAGCGTCCTGCCCCCTCCCACTTGGGTGCCGCACACTTTCTACGGCGTCCGGCGCACTCCCGCTTGGGTCCCGCACACTCTCTACAGCGTCCTGCCCACTCCCACTTGGGTCCCGCACACATTCTACGACGTCCGGCGCACTCCCGCTTGGGTCCCGCACACTTTCTACGGCGTTCGGCGCACTCCCGCTTGGGTCCCGTACACTTCCTACGGCGTTCAGCGCACTCCCACTCGGGTCCCGCACACTTTCTACGGCGTACGGCGCACTCCCACTCGGGTCACGCCTCTTCCACTTGAGTCCCGCACACTTCCTACGGCGTTCGGCACACTCCCACTTGGGTTCCGCACACTTTCTACGGCGTCCGGCGCACTCCCACTTAGGTCCAGCACACTCTCTACAGCGTCCTGCCCACTCCCACTTGGGTGCCGCACACTTTCTACGGCGTCCGGCGCACTCCCGCTTGGGTCCCGCACACTCTCTACAGCGTCCTGCCCACTCCCACTTGGGTCCCGCACACATTCTACGACGTCCGGCGCACTCCCGCTTGGGTCCCGCACACTTCCTACGGCGTCCTGCCCACTCCCACTTGGGTGCCGCACACTCTATACGGCGTCCTGCGCACTTCCACTAGGGTCCCGCACACTTCCTACGGCGTTCGGCGCACTCCCGCTTGGGTCCCGCACACTTCCTACGGCGTTCAGCGCACTCCCACTTTGGTCCTGCACACTTTCTACGGCGTCCGGCGCACTCCCACTTGGACCCCGCACACTCTCTACGGCTTCCGGCGCACTCCCAATAGGATCCCGCACACTTCCTACGGCGTTCGGCGCACTCCCGCTTGGGTCCCGTACACTTCCTACGGCGTTCAGCGCACTCCCACTCGGGTCCCGCACACTTTCTACGGCGTACGGCGCACTCCAACTTGAGTCCCGCAACACTTTCTACGGCGTCCGGCGCACTCCCACTTGGGTCCCGCACACTTTATACGGCGTCCGGCGCTCTCCCACTCGGGTCACGCCTCTTCCACTTGAGTCCCGCACACCTTCTACGGCGTCCCGCACACTCCCACTCGGGTCCCGCACACTTTCTACGGCGTACGGCGCACTCCCACTCGGGTCACGCCTCTTCCACTTGAGTCCCGCACACTTCCTACGGCGTTCGGCACACTCCCACTTGGGTTCCGCACACTTTCTACGGCGTCCGGCGCACTCCCACTTAGGTCCAGCACACTCTCTACAGCGTCCTGCCCACTCCCACTTGGGTGCCGCACACTTTCTACGGCGTCCGGCGCACTCCCGCTTGGGTCCCGCACACTCTCTACAGCGTCCTGCCCACTCCCACTTGGGTCCCGCACACATTCTACGACGTCCGGCGCACTCCCGCTTGGGTCCCGCACACTTCCTACGGCGTCCTGCCCACTCCCACTTGGGTGCCGCACACTCTATACGGCGTCCTGCGCACTTCCACTAGGGTCCCGCACACTTCCTACGGCGTTCGGCGCACTCCCGCTTGGGTCCCGCACACTTCCTACGGCGTTCAGCGCACTCCCACTTTGGTCCTGCACACTTTCTACGGCGTCCGGCGCACTCCCACTTGGACCCCGCACACTCTCTACGGCTTCCGGCGCACTCCCAATAGGATCCCGCACACTTCCTACGGCGTTCGGCGCACTCCCGCTTGGGTCCCGTACACTTCCTACGGCGTTCAGCGCACTCCCACTCGGGTCCCGCACACTTTCTACGGCGTACGGCGCACTCCAACTTGAGTCCCGCAACACTTTCTACGGCGTCCGGCGCACTCCCACTTGGGTCTCGCACACTTTATACGGCGTCCGGCGCTCTCCCACTCGGGTCACGCCTCTTCCACTTGAGTCCCGCACACCTTCTACGGCGTCCCGCACACTCCCACTTGGATCTAGCACACTTCCTACGGCGTTCGGCACACTCCCGCTCGAGTCCCGCACACTTCCTACGGCGTTCAGCGCACTCCCACTTTGGTCCTGCACACTTTCTACGGCGTCCGGCGCACTCCCACTTGGGTCCCGCACACTTCCTACGGTGTTCAGCGCACTCCCACTTGAGTCCGGCACACTTTCTACGGCGTCCGGCGCACTCCCACTTGGGTCCCGCACACTTTATACGGCGTCCGGCTCTCTCCCACTCGGGTCACGCCTCTTCCACTTGAGTCCCGCACACCTTCTACGGCGTCCCGCACACTCCCACTTGGATCTAGCACACTTCCTACGGCGTTCGGCACACTCCCGCTCGAGTCCCGCACACTTCCTACGGCGTTCAGCGCACTCTCACTTAGGTCCTGCACACTCTCTACGGCGTCCTGCCCACTCCCACTTGGGTGCCGCACACTTTCTACGGCGTCCGGCGCACTCCCGCTCGGGTCCCGCACACTCTCTACAGCGTCCTGCCCACTCCCACTTGGGTCCCGCACACATTCTACGACGTCCGGCGCACTCCCGCTTGGGTCCCGCACACTTCCTACGGCGTCCTGCCCACTCCCACTTGGGTGCCGCACACTCTATACGGCGTCCTGCGCACTTCCACTAGGGTCCCGCACACTTCCTACGGCGTTCGGCGCACTCCCGCTTGGGTCCCGCACACTTCCTACGGTGTTCAGCGCACTCCCACTTGAGTCCGGCACACTTTCTACGGCGTCCGGCGCACTCCCACTTGGGTCCCGCACACTTTATACGGCGTCCGGCGCTCTCCCACTCGGGTCACGCCTCTTCCACTTGAGTCCCGCACACCTTCTACGGCGTCCCGCACACTCCCACTTGAATCTAGCACACTTCCTACGGCGTTCGGCACACTCCCACTTGGGTTCCGCACACTTTCTACGGCGTCCGGCGCACTCCCACTTAGGTCCAGCACCCTCTCTACGGCGTCCTGCCCACTCCCACTTGGGTGCCGCACACTTTCTACGGCGTCCGGCGCACTCCCGCTTGGGTCCCGTACACTTCCTACGGCGTTCAGCGCACTCCCACTCGGGTCCCGCACACTTTCTACGGCGTACGGCGCACTCCCACTTGAGTCCCGCAACACTTTCTACGGCGTCCGGCGCACTCCCACTTGGGTCCCGCACACTTTATACGGCGTCCGGCGCTCTCCCACTCGGGTCCCGCACACTCTCTACAGCGTCCTGCCCACTCCCACTTGGGTCCCACACACATTCTACGACGTCCGGCGCACTCCCGCTTGGGTCCCGCACACTTCCTACGGCGTCCTGCCCACTCCCACTTGGGTGCCGCACACTCTATACGGCGTCCTGCGCACTTCCACTAGGGTCCCGCACACTTCCTACGGCGTTCGGCGCACTCCCGCTTGGGTCCCGCACACTTCCTACGGTGTTCAGCGCACTCCCACTTGAGTCCGGCACACTTTCTACGGCGTCCAGCGCACTCCCACTTAGGTCCAGCACACTCTCTACAGCGTCCTGCCCCCTCCCACTTGGGTGCCGCACACTTTCTACGGCGTCCGGCGCATTCCCGCTTGGGTCCCGCACACTCTCTACAGCGTCCTGCCCACTCCCACTTGGGTCCCGCACACATTCTACGACGTCCGACGCACTCCCGCTTGGGTCCCGCACACTTCCTACGGCGTCCTGCCCACTCCCACTTGGGTGCCGCACACTCTATACGGCGTCCTGCGCACTTCCACTAGGGTCCCGCACACTTTCTACGGCGTCCGGCGCACTCCCGCTTGGGTCCCGCACACTCTCTACAGCGTCCTGCCCACTCCCACTTGGGTCCCGCACACATCCTACGACGTCCGGCGCACTCCCGCTTGGGTCCCGCACACTTCCTACGGCGTCCTGCCCACTCCCACTTGGGTGCCGCACACTCTATACGGCGTCCTGCGCACTTCCACTAGGGTCCCGCACACTTCCTACGGCGTTCAGCGCACTCCCACTTTGGTCCTGCACACTTTCTACGGCGTCCGGCGCACTCCCACTTGGGTCCCGCACACTTCCTACGGTGTTCAGCGCACTCCCACTTGAGTCCGGCACACTTTCTACGGCGTCCGGCGCACTCCCACTTGGGTCCCGCACACTTTATACGGCGTCCGGCTCTCTCCCACTCGGGTCACGCCTCTTCCACTTGAGTCCCGCACACCTTCTACGGCGTCCCGCACACTCCCACTTGGATCTAGCACACTTCCTACGGCGTTCGGCACACTCCCACTTGGGTTCCGCACACTTTCTACGGCGTCCGGCGCACTCCCACTTAGGTCCAGCACACTCTCTACAGCGTCCTGCCCCCTCCCACTTGGGTCCCGCACACCTTCTACGGCGTCCCGCACACTCCCACTTGGATCTAGCACACTTCCTACGGCGTTCGGCACACTCCCACTTGGGTTCCGCACACTTTCTACGGCGTTCGGCGCACTCCCACTTAGGTCCAGCACACTCTCTACAGCGTCCTGCCCCCTCCCACTTGGGTGCCGCACACTTTCTACGGCGTCCGGCGCACTCCCGCTCGGGTCCCGCACACTTCCTACGGCGTCCTGCCCACTCCCACTTGGGTGCCGCACACTCTATACGGCGTCCTGCGCACTTCCACTAGGGTCCCGCACACTTTCTACGGCGTCCGGCGCACTCCCGCTTGGGTCCCGCACACTCTCTACAGCGTCCTGCCCACTCCCACTTGGGTCCCGCACACATTCTACGACGTCCGGCGCACTCCCGCTTGGGTCCCGCACACTTCCTACGGCGTCCTGCCCACTCCCACTTGGGTGCCGCACACTCTATACGGCGTCCTGCGCACTTCCACTAGGGTCCCGCACACTTCCTACGGCGTTCGGCGCACTCCCGCTTGGGTCCCGCACACTTCCTACGGCGTTCAGCGCACTCCCACTCGGGTCCCGCACACTTTCTACGGCGTACGGCGCACTCCCACTTGAGTCCCGCAACACTTTCTACGGCGTCCGGCGCACTCCCACTTGGGTCCCGCACACTTTATACGGCGTCCGGCGCTCTCCCACTCGGGTCCCGCACACTCTCTACAGCGTCCTGCCCACTCCCACTTGGGTCCCGCACACATTCTACGACGTCCGGCGCACTCCCGCTTGGGTCCCGCACACTTCCTACGGCGTCCTGCCCACTCCCACTTGGGTGCCGCACACTCTATACGGCGTCCTGCGCACTTCCACTAGGGTCCCGCACACTTCCTACGGCGTTCGGCGCACTCCCGCTTGGGTCCCGCACACTTCTTACGGTGTTCAGCGCACTCCCACTTGAGTCCGGCACACTTTCTACGGCGTCCAGCGCACTCCCACTTGGGTCCCGCACACTTTATACGGCGTCCGGCGCTCTCCCACTCGGGTCACGCCTCTTCCACTTGAGTCCCGCACACCTTCTACGGCGTCCCGCACACTCCCACTTGAATCTAGCACACTTCCTACGGCGTTCGGCACACTCCCACTTGGGTTCCGCACACTTTCTACGGCGTCCGGCGCACTCCCACTTAGGTCCAGCACACTCTCTACGGCGTCCTGCCCACTCCCACTTGGGTGCCGCACACTTTCTACGGCGTCCGGCGCACTCCTGCTTGGGTCCCGCACACTCTCTACAGCGTCCTGCCCACTCCCACTTGGGTCCCGCACACATTCTACGACGTCCGGCGCACTCCCGCTTGGGTCCCGCACACTTCCTACGGCGTCCTGCCCACTCCCACTTGGGTGCCGCACACTCTATACGGCGTCCTGCGCACTTCCACTAGGGTCCCGCACACTTCCTACGGCGTTCGGCGCACTCCCGCTTGGGTCCCGCACACTTCCTACGGCGTTCAGCGCACTCCCACTTAGGTCCTGCACACTCTCTACGGCGTCCTGCGCACTTCCACTAGGGTCCCGCACACTCTCTACGGCTTCCGGCGCACTCCCACTTGGATCCCGCACACTTCCTACGGCGTCCGGCGCACTCCCGCTTGGGTCCCGTGCACTTCCTACGGCGTTCAGCGCACTCCCACTTGGGTCCCGCACACTTTCTACGGCGTCCGGCGCACTCCCACTTGGGTCCCGCACACTTTCTACGGCGTCCGGCGCACTCCCACTTGGGTCCCGCACACTCTGTACGGGGTCCTGCGCACTTCCACTTGGGTCCCGCACACTTTCTACGGCGTCCTGCGCACTTTCACTAGGGTCCCGCACACTTCCTACGGCGTTCGGCGCACTCCCGCTTGGCTCCCGCACACTTCCTACGGTGTTCAGCGCACTCCCACTTGAGTCCGGCACACTTTCTACGGCGTCCGGCGCACTCCCACTTGGGTCCCGCACACTTTATACGGCGTCCGGCGCTCTCCCACTCGGGTCACGCCTCTTCCACTTGAGTCCCGCACACCTTCTACGGCGTCCCGCACACTCCCACTTGGATCTAGCACACTTCCTACGGCGTTCGGCACACTCCCACTTGGGTTCCGCACACTTTCTACGGCGTCCGGCGCACTCCCACCAGGTCCAGCACCCTCTCTACGGCGTCCTGCCCACTCCCACTTGGGTGCCGCACACTTTCTACGGCGTCCGGCGCACTCCCGCTTGGGTCCCGCACACTCTCTACAGCGTCCTGCCCACTCCCACTTGGGTCCCGCACACATTCTACGACGTCCGGCGCACTCCCGCTTGGGTCCCGCACACTTCCTACGGCGTCCTGCCCACTCCCACTTGGGTGCCGCACACTCTATACGGCGTCCTGCGCACTTCCACTAGGGTCCCGCACACTTCCTACGGCGTTCGGCGCACTCCCGCTTGGGTCCCGCACACTTCCTACGGCGTTCAGCGCACTCCCACTTTGGTCCTGCACACTTTCTACGGCGTCAGGCGCACTCCCACTCGGACCCCGCACACTCTCTACGGCTTCCGGCGCACTCCCAATAGGATCCCGCACACTTCCTACGGCGTTCGGCGCACTCCCGCTTGGGTCCCGTACACTTCCTACGGCGTTCAGCGCACTCCCACTCGGGTCCCGCACACTTTCTACGGCGTACGGCGCACTCCCACTTGAGTCCCGCAACACTTTCTACGGCGTCCGGCGCACTCCCACTTGGGTCCCGCACACTGTATACGGGGTCCTGCGCACTTCGACTTTTGTCCCGCACACTTCCTACGGCGTCCGGCGCACTCCCGCTTGGGTCCCGTATTTTTCCTACGGCGTTCAGCGCACTCCCACTTGGGTCCCGCACACTTTCTACGGTAACTGGCGCACTCCCACTTGGGTCCGGCACACTTTCTACGGCGTCCGGCGCACTCCCACTTGAGTCCCGCACACTCTATACGGGGTCCTGCGCACTTCCACTTGGGTCCCGCACACTTTCTACGGCGTCCAGCGCACTCCCACTTGGGTCCCGCACACTTTATACGGCGTCCGGCGCTCTCCCACTCGGGTCACGCCTCTTCCACTTGAGTCCCTCACACCTTCTACGGCGTCGTGCGCACTCCCACTTGGATCTAGCACACTTCCTACGGCGTTCGGCACACTCCCACTTGGGTCCCGCACACTTCCTACGGCGTTCGGCGCACTCCCGCTTGGGTCCCGCACACTTCCTACGGCGTTCAGCGCACTCCCACTTAGGTCCTGCACACTCTCTACGGCGTCCTGCGCACTTCCACTAGGGTCCCGCACACTCTCTACGGCTTCCGGCGCACTCCCACTTGGATCCCGCACACTTCCTACGGCGTCCGGCGCACTCCCGCTTGGGTCCCGTGCACTTCCTACGGCGTTCAGCGCACTCCCACTTGGGTCCCGCACACTTTCTACGGCGTCCGGCGCACTCCCACTTGGGTCCCGCACACTCTGTACGGGGTCCTGCGCACTTCCACTTGGGTCCCGCACACTTTCTACGGCGTCCTGCGCACTTTCACTAGGGTCCCGCACACTTCCTACGGCGTTCGGCGCACTCCCGCTTGGGTCCCGCACACTTCCTACGGTGTTCAGCGCACTCCCACTTGAGTCCGGCACACTTTCTACGGCGTTCGGCGCACTCCCACTTGGGTCCCGCACACTTTATACGGCGTCCGGCGCTCTCCCACTCGGGTCACGCCTCTTCCACTTGAGTCCCGCACACCTTCTACGGCGTCCCGCACACTCCCACTTGGATCTAGCACACTTCCTACGGCGTTCGGCGCACTCCCACTTGGGTTCCGCACACTTTCTACGGCGTCCGGCGCACTCCCACTTAGGTCCAGCACACTCTCTACGGCGTCCTGCCCACTCCCACTTGGGTGCCGCACACTTTCTACGGCGTCCTGCCCACTCCCACTTGGGTCCCGCACACTTCCTACGGCGTTCGGCGCACTCCCGCTTGGGTCCCGCACACTTCCTACGGCGTTCAGCGCACTCCCACTTTGGTCCTGCACACTTTCTACGGCGTCCGGCGCACTCCCACTTGGACTCCGCACACTCTCTACGGCTTCCGGCGCACTCCCAATAGGATCCCGCACACTTCCTACGGCGTTCGGCGCACTCCCGCCTGGGTCCCGCACACTTCCTACGGCGTTCAGCGCACTCCCACTTGGGTCCCGCACACTTTCTACGGCGTCCGGCGCACTCCCGCTTGGGTCCCGCACACTCTCTACGGCGTCCTGCGCACTCCCACTTGGGTCCCGCACACTGCATACGGCGTCCTGCGCACTTCGACTTTGTCCCGCACACTTCCTACGGTCATCCGGCGCACTCCTGCTTAAATCCCGTATTTTTCCTACGGCGTTCAGCGCACTCCCACTTGGGTCCCGCACACTTTCTACGGTAACTGGCGCACTCCCACTTGGGTCCCGCACACTTTCTACGGCGTCCGGCGCACTCCCACTTGAGTCCCGCACACTCTATACGGGGTCCTGCGCACTTCCACTTGGGTCCCGCACACTTTCTACGGCGTCCAGCGCACTCCCACTTGGATCCCGCACACGTTATACGGCGTCCGGCGCTCTCCCACTCGGGTCACGCCTCTTCCACTTGAGTCCCGCACACCTTCTACGGCGTCCCGCACACTCCCACTTGGATCTAGCACACTTCCTACGGCGTTCGGCACACTCCCACTCTGGGTTCCGCACACTTTCTACGGCGTCCGGCGCACTCCCACTTAGGTCCAGCACACTCTCTACGGCGTCCTGCCCACTCCCACTTGGGTGCCGCACACTTTCTACGGCGTCCGGCGCACTCCCGCTTGGGTCCCGCACACTCTCTACAGCGTCCTGCCCACTCCCACTTGGGTCCCGCACACATTCTACGACGTCCGGCGCACTCCCGCTTGGGTCCCGCACACTTCCTACGGCGTCCTGCCCACTCCCACTTGGGTGCCGCACACTCTATACGGCGTCCTGCGCACTTCCACTAGGGTCCCGCACACTTCCTACGGCGTTCGGCGCACTCCCGCTTGGGTCCCGCACACTTCCTACGGCGTTCAGCGCACTCCCAATAGGATCCCGCACACTTCCTACGGCGTCCGGCGCACTCCCACGTGGACCCCGCACACTCTCTACGGCTTCCGGCGCACTCCCAGTAGGATCCCGCACACTTCCTACGGCGTTCGGCGCACTCCCGCTTGGGTCCCGTACACTACCTACGGCGTTCAGCGCACTCCCACTCGGGTCCCGCACACTTTCTACGGCGTACGGCGCACTCCCACTTGAGCCCCGCAACACTTTCTACGGCGTCCGGCGCACTCCCACTTGGGTCCCGCACACTGTATACGGGGTCCTGCGCACTTCGACTTTTGTCCCGCACACTTCCTACGGCGTCCGGCGCACTCCCCCCTGGGTCCCGCACACTTTTCCTACGGCGTTCAGCGCACTCCCACTTGGGTCCCGCACACTTTCTACGGTAACTGGCGCACTCCCACTTGGGTCCCGCACACTTTCTATGGCGTCCGGCGCACTCCCACTTGGGTCCCACACACTTTCTACGGCGTCCGCTTGGGTCCCGCACACTTTCTACGGCGTCCGACGCACTCCCACTTGGGTCCCGCACACTTTATACGGCGTCCGGCGCTCTCCCACTCGGGTCACGCCTCTTCCACTTGAGTCCCTCACACCTTCTACGGCGTCGTGCACACTCCCACTTGGGTCCCGCACACTTCCTACGGCGTTCGGCACACTCCCACTTGGGTTCCGCACACTTTCTACGGCGCCCGGCGCACTCCCACTTAGGTCCAGCACACTCTCTACGGCGTCCTGCGCACTCCCACTTGGGTCCCGCACACTCTCCACATCGTCCGTCGCACTCCCAATCGGGTCCCACACACTTTCTACGGCGTCCGGCGCACTCCCGCTTGGGTCCCGCACACTCTTCTACGGCGTCCTGCGCACTCCCACTTGGGTCCCGCACACTTTCTACGGCGTCCGGCGCACTCCCACTTGGGTCCCGCACACTTCCTACGGCGTCCTGCGCACTCCCACTTGGGTGCCGCACACTTTCTACGGCGTCCTGCGCACTTCCACCAGGGTCCCGCACACTTCCTACGGCGTTCGGCGCACTCCCGCTTGGGTCCCGCACACTTCCTACGGCGTTCAGCGCACTCCCACTTGAGTCCGGCACACTTTCTACGGCGTCCGGCGCACTCCCACTTGGGTCCCGCACACGTTATACGGCGTCCGGCGCTCTCCCACTCGGGTCACGCCTCTTCCACTTGAGTCCCGCACACCTTCTACGGCGTCCCGCACACTCCCACTTGGATCTAGCACACTTCCTACGGCGTTCGGCGCACTCCCACTTGGGTTCCGCACACTTTCTACGGCGTCCGGCGCACTCCCACTTAGGTCCAGCACACTCTCTACGGCGTCCTGCCCACTCCCACTTGGGTGCCGCACACTTTCTACGGCGTCCGGCGCACTCCCGCTTGGGTCCCGTACACTCTCTACAGCGTCCTGCCCACTCCCACTTGGGTCCCGCACACATTCTACGACGTCCGGCGCACTCCCGCTTGGGTCCCGCACACTTCCTACGGCGTTCGGCGCACTCCCGCTTGGGTCCCGCACACTTCCTACGGCGTTCAGCGCACTCCCACTTTGGTCCTGCACACTTTCTACGGCGTCCGGCGCACTCCCACTTGGACCCCGCACACTCTCTACGGCTTCCGGCGCACTCCCAATAGGATCCCGCACACTTCCTACGGCGTTCGGCGCACTCCCGCCTGGGTCCCGTACACTTCCTACGGCGTTCAGCGCACTCCCACTCGGGTCCCGCACACTTTCTACGGCGTACGGCGCACTCCCACTTGAGTCTCGCAACACTTTCTACGGCGTCCGGCGCACTCCCACTTGGGTCCCGCACACTGTATACGGGGTCCTGCGCACTTCGACTTTTGTCCCGCACACTTCCTACGGCGTC
Organism: Aplectana chamaeleonis; assembly: GCA_029168955.1. Classification (NCBI taxonomy): domain Eukaryota; kingdom Metazoa; phylum Nematoda; class Chromadorea; order Rhabditida; family Cosmocercidae; genus Aplectana; species Aplectana chamaeleonis. Next base: position 123,737 of record JAPDOI010000698.1, on the reverse strand, counting down.
CGGCGCACTCCCGCTTGGGTCCCGTATTTTTCCTACGGCGTTCAGCGCACTCCCACTTGGGTCCCGCACACTTTCTACGGTAACTGGCGCACTCCCACTTGGGTCCCGCACACTTTCTACGGCGTCCGGCGCACTCCCACTTGAGTCCCGCACACTCTATACGGGGTCCTGCGCACTTCCACTTGGGTCCCGCACACTTTCTACGGCGTCCAGCGCACTCCCACTTGGGTCCCGCACACTTTATACGGCGTCCGGCGCTCTCCCACTCGGGTCACGCCTCTTCCACTTGAGTCCCTCACACCTTCTACGGCGTCGTGCACACTCCCACTTGGATCTAGCACACTTCCTACGGCGTTCGGCACACTCCCACTTGGGTTCCGCACACTTTCTTCGGCGTCCGGCGCACTCCCACTTAGGTCCAGCACACTCTCTACGGCGTCCTGCGCACTTCCACTAGGGTCCCGCACACTCTCTACGGCTTCCGGCGCACTCCCACTTGGATCCCGCACACTTCCTACGGCGTCCGGTGCACTCCCGCTTGGGTCCCGTGCACTTCCTACGGCGTTCAGCGCACTCCCACTTGGGTCCCGCACACTTTCTACGGCGTCCGGCGCACTCCCACTTGGGTCCCGCACACTTTCTACGGCGTCCGGCGCACTCCCACTTGGGTCCCGCACACTCTGTACGGGGTCCTGCGCACTTCCACTTGGGTCCCGCACACTTTCTACGGCGTTCTGCGCACTTCTACTAGGGTCCCGCACACTTCCTACGGCGTTCGGCGCACTCCCGCTTGGGTCCCGCACACTTCCTACGGTGTTCAGCGCACTCCCACTTGAGTCCGGCACACTTTCTACGGCGTCCGGCGCACTCCCACTTGGATCCCGCACACGTTATACGGCGTCCGGCGCTCTCCCACTCGGGTCACGCCTCTTCCACTTGAGTCCCGCACACCTTCTACGGCGTCCCGCACACTCCCACTTGGATCTAGCACACTTCCTACGGCGTTAGGCACACTCCCACTTGGGTTCCGCACACTTTCTACGGCGTCCGGCGCACTCCCACTTAGGTCCAGCACACTCTCTACGGCGTCCTGCCCACTCCCACTTGGGTGCCGCACACTTTCTACGGCGTCCGGCGCACTCCCGCTTGGGTCCCGCACACTCTCTTCAGCGTCCTGCCCACTCCCACTTGGGTCCCGCACACATTCTACGACGTCCGGCGCACTCCCGCTTGGGTCCCGCACACTTCCTACGGCGTCCTGCCCACTCCCACTTGGGTGCCGCACACTCTATACGGCGTCCTGCGCACTTCCACTAGGGTCCCGCACACTTCCTACGGCGTTCGGCGCACTCCCGCTTGGGTCCCGCACACTTCCTACGGCGTTCAGCGCACTCCCACTTTGGTCCTGCACACTTTCTACGGCGTCCGGCGCACTCCCACGTGGACCCCGCACACTCTCTACGGCTTCCGGCGCACTCCCAGTAGGATCCCGCACACTTCCTACGGCGTTCGGCGCACTCCCGCTTGGGTCCCGTACACTTCCTACGGCGTTCAGCGCACTCCCACTCGGGTCCCGCACACTTTCTACGGCGTACGGCGCACTCCCACTTGAGCCCCGCAACACTTTCTACGGCGTCCGGCGCACTCCCACTTGGGTCCCGCACACTGTATACGGGGTCCTGCGCACTTCGACTTTTGTCCCGCACACTTCCTACGGCGTCCGGCGCACTCCCGCTTGGGTCCCGTACACTTCCTACGGCGTTCAGCGCACTCCCACTTGGGTCCCGCACACTTTCTACGGTAACTGGCGCACTCCCACTTGGGTCCCGCACACTTTCTACGGCGTCCGGCGCACTCCCACTTGAGTCCCGCACACTTCCTACGGTGTTCAGCGCACTCCCACTTGAGTCCGGCACACTTTCTACGGCGTCCGGCGCACTCCCACTTGGGTCCCGCACACTTTATACGGCGTCCGGCGCTCTCCCACTCGGGTCACGCCTCTTCCACTTGAGTCCCGCACACCTTCTACGGCGTCCCGCACACTCCCACTTGGATCTAGCACACTTCCTACGGCGTTCGGCACACTCCCACTTGGGTTCCGCACACTTTCTACGGCGCCCGGCGCACTCCCACTTAGGTCCAGCACACTCTCTACGGCGTCCTGCCCACTCCCACTTGGGTCCCGTACACTTCCTACGGTGTTCAGCGCACTCCCACTCGGGTCCCGCACACTTTCTACGGCGTCCGGCGCACTCCCGCTTGGGTCCCGCACACTCTCTTCAGCGTCCTGCCCACTCCCACTTGGGTCCCGCACACATTCTACGACGTCCGGCGCACTCCCGCTTGGGTCCCGCACACTTCCTACGGCGTCCTGCCCACTCCCACTTGGGTGCCGCACACTCTATACGGCGTCCTGCGCACTTCCACTAGGGTCCCGCACACTTCCTACGGCGTTCGGCGCACTCCCGCTTGGGTCCCGCACACTTCCTACGGCGTTCAGCGCACTCCCAATAGGATCCCGCACACTTCCTACGGCGTCCGGCGCACTCCCACGTGGACCCCGCACACTCTCTACGGCTTCCGGCGCACTCCCAATAGGATCCCGCACACTTCCTACGGCGTTCGGCGCACTCCCGCTTGGGTCCCGTACACTACCTACGGCGTTCAGCGCACTCCCACTCGGGTCCCGCACACTTTCTACGGCGTACGGCGCACTCCCACTTAGGTCCAGCACACTCTCTACGGCGTCCTGCCCACTCCCACTTGGGTGCCGCACACTTCCTACGGCGTCCAGCGCCCTCCCACTTGGGCCCCCCACACATCCGACGACGTCCGGCCCCCTCCCGCTTGGGTCCCGTTCACTCTCTACAGCGTCCTGCCCACTCCCACTTGGGTCCCGCACACATTCTACGACGTCCATCGCACTCCCGCTTGGGTCCCGCACACTTCCTACGGCGTCCTGCCCACTCCCACTTGGGTGCCGCACACTCTATACGGCGTCCTGCGCACTTCCACTAGGGTCCCGCACACTTCCTACGGCGTTCGGCGCACTCCCGCTTGGGTCCCGCACACTTCCTACGGCGTTCAGCGCACTCCCACTTTGGTCCTGCACACTTTCTACGGCGTCCGGCGCACTCCCACGTGGACCCCGCACACATTCTACGACGTCCGTCGCACTCCCGCTTGGGTCCCGCACACTTCCTACGGCGTTCTGCGCTTTCCCACTTGGGTCCCGCACACTTTCTGCGGCGTTTGGCGCACTCCCTTTTTGGGTCCCGCACACCTTCTGCGGCGTACGGCGCACTCCCACTTGGGTCCCGCAAACATTCTGCGACGTTCGGCGCACTCCCGCTTGGGTCCCACATCCTTTCAACAGCGTTCTGCGCACTCCCACTTGGGTCACGCACACTTCCTACGGCGTCCGGCGCACTCCCACTTGGGTTCCGCACACTTTCTACGGCGTCCGGCGCACTCCCACTTGGGTCCCGCACACTTTGTACGGCGTCCGGCGCACTCCCACTTGGGTCCCGCACACTTTCTACGGCGTCCTGCGCACTCCCACTTGGGTCCCGCACACTTTCTACGGCGTCCTGCGCACTTCCACTAGGGTCCCGCACACTTCCTACGGCGTTCGGCGCACTCCCGCTTGGGTCCCGCACACTTCCTACGGTGTTCAGCGCACTCCCACTTGGGTCCGGCACACTTTCTACGGCGTCCAGCGCACTCCCACTTGGGTCCCGCACACGTTATACGGCGTCCGGCGCTCTCCCCACTCGGGTCACGCCTCTTCCACTTGAGTCCCGCACACCTTCTACGGCGTCCCGCACACTCCCACTTGGATCTAGCACACTTCCTACGGCGTTCGGCACACTCCCACTTGGGTTCCGCACACTTTCTACGGCGTCCGGCGCACTCCCACTTAGGTCCAGCACACTCTCTACGGCGTCCTGCCCACTCCCACTTGGGTGCCGCACACTTTCTACGGCGTCCGGCGCACTCCCGCTTGGGTCCCGCACACTCTCTACAGCGTCCTGCCCACTCCCACTTGGGTCCCGCACACATTCTACGACGTCCGGCGCACTCCCGCTTGGGTCCCGCACACTTCCTACGGCGTCCTGCCCACTCCCACTTGGGTGCCGCACACTCTATACGGCGTCCTGCGCACTTCCACTAGGGTCCCGCACACTTCCTACGGCGTTCGGCGCACTCCCGCTTGGGTCCCGCACACTTCCTACGGCGTTCAGCGCACTCCCACTTTGGTCCTGCACACTTTCTACGGCGTCCGGCGCACTCCCACGTGGACCCCGCACACTCTCTACGGCTTCCGGCGCACTCCCAGTAGGATCCCGCACACTTCCTACGGCGTTCGGCGCACTCCCGCTTGGGTCCCGTACACTTCCTACGGCGTTCAGCGCACTCCCACTCGGGTCCCGCACACTTTCTACGGCGTACGGCGCACTCCCACTTGAGTCCCGCAACACTTTCTACGGCGTCCGGCGCACTCCCACTTGGGTCCCGCACACTGTATACGGGGTCCTGCGCACTTCGACTTTTGTCCCGCACACTTCCTACGGCGTCCGGCGCACTCCCGCTTGGGTCCCGTACACTTCCTACGGCGTTCAGCGCACTCCCACTTGGGTCCCGCACACTTTCTACGGTAACTGGCGCACTCCCACTTGGGTCCCGCACACTTTCTACGGCGTCCGGCGCACTCCCACTTGAGTCCCGCACACTTCCTACGGTGTTCAGCGCACTCCCACTTGAGTCCGGCACACTTTCTACGGCGTCCGGCGCACTCCCACTTGGGTCCCGCACACTTTATACGGCGTCCGGCGCTCTCCCACTCGGGTCACGCCTCTTCCACTTGAGTCCCGCACACCTTCTACGGCGTCCCGCACACTCCCACTTGGATCTAGCACACTTCCTACGGCGTTCGGCACACTCCCACTTGGGTTCCGCACACTTTCTACGGCGCCCGGCGCACTCCCACTTAGGTCCAGCACACTCTCTACGGCGTCCTGCCCACTCCCACTTGGGTCCCGTACACTTCCTACGGTGTTCAGCGCACTCCCACTCGGGTCCCGCACACTTTCTACGGCGTCCGGCGCACTCCCGCTTGGGTCCCGCACACTCTCTTCAGCGTCCTGCCCACTCCCACTTGGGTCCCGCACACATTCTACGACGTCCGGCGCACTCCCGCTTGGGTCCCGCACACTTCCTACGGCGTCCTGCCCACTCCCACTTGGGTGCCGCACACTCTATACGGCGTCCTGCGCACTTCCACTAGGGTCCCGCACACTTCCTACGGCGTTCGGCGCACTCCCGCTTGGGTCCCGCACACTTCCTACGGCGTTCAGCGCACTCCCACTTTGGTCCTGCACACTTTCTACGGCGTCCGGCGCACTCCCACGTGGACCCCGCACACTCTCTACGGCTTCCGGCGCACTCCCAATAGGATCCCGCACACTTCCTACGGCGTTCGGCGCACTCCCGCTTGGGTCCCGTACACTACCTACGGCGTTCAGCGCACTCCCACTCGGGTCCCGCACACTTTCTACGGCGTACGGCGCACTCCCACTTGAGCCCCGCAACACTTTCTACGGCGTCCGGCGCACTCCCACTTGGGTCCCGCACACTGTATACGGGGTCCTGCGCACTTCGACTTTTGTCCCGCACACTTCCTACGGCGTCCGGCGCACTCCCGCTTGGGTCCCGTACACTTCCTACGGCGTCCGGCGCACTCCCGCTTGGGTCCCGCACACTCTCTACAGCGTCCTGCCCACTCCCACTTGGGTCCCGCACACATTCTACGACGTCCGTCGCACTCCCGCTTGGGTCCCGCACACTTCCTACGGCGTCCTGCCCACTCCCACTTGGGTGCCGCACACTCTATACGGCGTCCTGCGCACTTCCACTAGGGTCCCGCACACTTCCTACGGCGTTCGGCGCACTCCCGCTTGGGTCCCGCACACTTCCTACGGCGTTCAGCGCACTCCCACTTTGGTCCCGCACACTCTCTACAGCGTCCTGCCCACTCCCACTTGGGTCCCGCACACATTCTACGACGTCCGGCGCACCCCCGCTTGGGTCCCGCACACTTTCTACGGCGTTCGGCGCACTCCCGCTTGGGTCCCGTACACTTCCTACGGCGTTCAGCGCACTCCCACTCGGGTCCCGCACACTTTCTACGGCGTACGGCGCACTCCCACTCGGGTCACGCCTCTTCCACTTGAGTCCCGCACACTTCCTACGGCGTTCGGCACACTCCCACTTGGGTCTTGCACACTTTCTACGGCGTCCGGCGCACTCCCACTTAGGTCCAGCACACTCTCTACAGCGTCCTGCCCACTCCCACTTGGGTGCCGCACACTTTCTACGGCGTCCGGCGCACTCCCGCTTGGGTCCCGCACACTCTCTACAGCGTCCTGCCCACTCCCACTTGGGTCCCGCACACATTCTACGGCGTCCGGCGCACTCCCGCTAGGGTCCCGCACACTTCCCACGGCGACCAGCCCTCTCCCACTCTGGGTGCCGCACACTCTATACGGCGTCCTGCGCACTTCCACTAGGGTCCCGCACCCTCCCTACGGCGTTCGGCGCACTCCCGCTTGGGTCCCGCACACTTCCTACGGCGTTCAGCGCACTCCCACTTTGGTCCTGCACACTTTCTACGGCGTCCGGCGCACTCCCACGTGGACCCCGCACACTCTCTACGGCTTCCTGCGCACTCCCAATAGGATCCCGCACACTTCCTACGGCGTTCAGCGCACTCCCACTTTGGTCCTGCACACTTTCAACAGCGCACGGCACACTCTCACTTGAGTACCGCACACTTTCTACAGCGTCTGGCGCACTCTCACTCAGGTCTCGCACACTTTCTACGGCGTCCGGCGCACTCCAGCTTAGGTCCCGCACACTCTATACGGCGTCCTGCGCACTTTTACTTGGGTCCCGCACACTTCATACGGCGTCCGGCGCTCTCCCGATTAGGTCCCGCACACTTCCTACGGCGTTCGGCGCACTCCCTCTCGGATCCCGCACACTTTCCACGGCGTCCAGCGCACTCCTACTTGCGTTCCGCACTTCTACGGCGTTCGGCGCACTCCCACTTGGGACCCGCACACTTCCTACGGCGTTCAGCACACTCCTGCTTGGGTCCCGCACACTCTCTACAGCGTCCTGCCCACTCCCACTCGGGTCCCGCACACTTTCTACGGCGTACGGCGCACTCCCACTTGAGTCCCGCAACACTTTCTACGGCGTCCGGCGCACTCCCACTTGGGTGCCGCACACTCTATACGGCGTCCTGCGCACTTCCACTAGGGTCCCGCACACTTCCTACGGCGTTCGGCGCACTCCCGCTTGGGTCCCGCACACTTCCTACGGCGTTCAGCGCACTCCCACTTGGGTCCCGCACACTTTCTACGGTAACTGGCGCACTCCCACTTGGGTCCCGCACACTTTCTACGGCGTCCGGCGCACTCCCACTTGAGTCCCGCACACTTTCTACGGTGTTCAGCGCACTCCCACTTGAGTCCCGGCACACTTTCTACGGCGTCCGGCGCACTCCCACTTGGGTCCCGCACACTTTATACGGCGTCCGGCGCTCTCCCACTCGGGTCACGCCTCTTCCACTTGAGGCCCGCACACCTTCTACGGCGTCCCGCACACTCCCACTTGGATCTAGCACACTTCCTACGGCGTTCGGCACACTCCCACTTGGGTTCCGCACACTTTCTACGGCGTCCGGCGCACTCCCACTTAGGTCCAGCACACTCTCTACGGCGTCCTGCCCACTCCCACTTGGGTCCCGCACACTTCCTACGGCGTCCGGCGCACTCCCGCTTGGGTCCCGCATTTCTGGCGTCCGGCGCTCTTCAGCGCGTCCTGCCCACTCCCACTTGGGTCCCGCACACATTCTACGGCGTCCGGCGCACTCCCGCTTGGGTCCCGCACACTTCCTACGGCGTCCGGCGCACTCCCATTTGGGTACCGCACACTTTCTACGGCGTCCGGCGCTCTCCCACTTGAGTCCCGCACACTTGCTATGGCGTTCGGAGCACTTCGCTTGGGTCCCGCACACTTCCTACGGCGTTCCGCGCACTCCCACTTGGGTCCCGCACACTTCCTACGGCGTCTTGCGCACTCCCACTTGGCTCCCACACACATTCTACGGCGTCCGGGGCACTCCCACCTGGGCCCCACACACATTCTACGGCGTCCGGCGCACTCCCACTTGGGTCCCGCACACTTTCTACGGCGCCCGGCGCACTCTCACTTGGGTCCCGAAAACTTTCTACGGCGTCCGGCGCTCTCCCGCTTAGGTCCCGCGCACTTCCTACGGCGTTCAGCGCACTCCCACATAGGTCATGCACACTTTATACGGCGTCCGGCGCTCTCCCGCTTAGGTCCCACACACTTCCTACGGCGTTCGGCGCACTCCCACTTGGGTCCCGCACACTATCTACGGCGTCCGGCGCTCTCCCACTTGGGTCCCGAACACTTTCTGCGCCGTCCTGCGCACTCCCACTTGGGTCACGCCTCTTCCACTTGAGTCCCGCACACTTCCTACGGCGTTCGGCGCACTCCCACTTGGGTTCCGCACACTTTCTACGGCGTCCGGCGCACTCCCACTTGGGTCCCGCACACTTTCTACGGCGTTCAGCGCACTTCCACTAGGGTCCCGCACACTTTCTACGGCGTCCGGCGCACTCCCGCTTGGGTCCCGCACACTCTCTACAGCGTCCTGCCCACTCCCACTTGGGTCCCGCACACATTCTACGACGTCCGCCGCACTCCCGCTTGGGGCCCGCAACACTTCCTACGGCGTCCTGCCCACTCCCACTTGGGTGCCGCACACTCTATACGGCGTCCTGCGCACTTCCACTAGGGTCCCGCACACTTCCTACGGCGTTCGGCGCACTCCCGCTTGGGTCCCGCACACTTCCTACGGCGTTCAGCGCACTCCCACTTTGGTCCTGCACACTTTCTACGGCGTCCGGCGCACTCCCACTTGGACCCCGCACACTCTCTACGGCTTCCGGCGCACTCCCAATAGGATCCCGCACACTTCCTACGGCGTTCGGCGCACTCCCGCTTGGGTCCCGTACACTTCCTACGGCGTTCAGCGCACTCCCACTCGGGTCCCGCACACTTTCTACGGCGTACGGCGCACTCCCACTTGAGCCCCGCAACACTTTCTACGGCGTCCGGCGCACTCCCACTTGGGTCCCGCACACTGTATACGGGGTCCTGCGCACTTCGACTTTTGTCCCGCACACTTCCTACGGCGTCCGGCGCACTCCCGCTTGGGTCCCGTACACTTCCTACGGCGTTCAGCGCACTCCCACTTGGGTCCCGCACACTTTCTACGGTAACTGGCGCACTCCCACTTGGGTCCCGCACACTTTCTACGGCGTCCGGCGCACTCCCTCTTGAGTCCCGCACACTCTATACGGGGTCCTGCGCACTTCCACTTGGGTCCCGCACACTTTCTACGGCGTCCAGCGCACTCCCACTTGGGTCCCGCACACTTTATACGGCGTCCGGCGCTCTCCCACTCGGGTCACGCCTCTTCCACTTGAGTTGCTCACACCTTCTACGGCGTCCCGCACACTCCCACTTGGATCTAGCACACTTCCTACGGCGTACGGCACACTCCCACTTGGGTTCCGCACACTTTCTACGGCGTCCGGCGCACTCCCACTTAGGTCCAGCACACTCTCTACGGCGTCCTGCCCACTCCCACTTGGGTGCCGCACACTTTCTACGGCGTCCGGCGCACTCCCGCTTGGGTCCCGCACGCTCTCTACAGCGCCCTGCCCACTCCCACTTGGGTCCCGCACACATTCTACGACGTCCGGCGCACTCCCGCTTGGGTCCCGCACACTTCCTACGGCGTCCTGCCCACTCCCACTTGGGTGCCGCACACCCTATACGGCGTCCTGCGCACTTCCACTAGGGTCCCGCACACTTCCTACGGCGTTCGGCGCACTCCCGCTTGGGTCCCGCACGCTCTCTACAGCGCCCTGCCCACTCCCACTTGGGTCCCGCACACTTTCTACGGCGTCCGGCGCACTCCCACTTGGGTCCCGCACACTTACTACGGCGTCCGGCGCACTCCCACTTGAGTCCCGCACACTTTCTACGGCGTCCGGCGCACTCCCACTTGAGTCCCGCACACTTTCTACGGCGTACGGCGCACTCCCACTTGAGTCCCGCACACTTTCTACGGCGTCCGGCGCACTCCCACTTGGGTCCCGCACACTCTATACGGGGTCCTGCGCACTTCGACTTTTGTCCCGCACACTTCCTACGGCGTCCGGCGCACTCCCGCTTGGGTCCCGTACACTTCCTACGGCGTTCAGCGCACTCCCTCTTGGGTCCCGCACACTTTCTACGGTAACTGGCGCACTCCCACTTGGGTCCCGCACACTTTCTACGGCGTCCGGCGCACTCCCACTTGAGTCCCGCACACTTCCTACGGTGTTCAGCGCACTCCCACTTGAGTCTGGCACACTTTCTACGGCGTCCGGCGCACTCCCACTTGGGTCCCGCACACTTTATACGGCGTCCGGCGCTCTCCCACTCGGGTCACGCCTCTTCCACTTGAGTCCCGCACACCTTCTACGGCGTCCCGCACACTCCCACTTGGATCTAGCACACTTCCTACGGCGTTCGGCACACTCCCACTTGGGTTCCGCACACTTTCTACGGCGCCCGGCGCACTCCCACTTAGGTCCAGCACACTCTCTACGGCGTCCTGCCCACTCCCACTTGGGTCCCGTACACTTCCTACGGCGTTCAGCGCACTCCCACTCGGGTCCCGCACACTTTCTACGGCGTCCGGCGCACTCCCGCTTGGGTCCCGCACACTCTCTTCAGCGTCCTGCCCACTCCCACTTGGGTCCCGCACACATTCTACGACGTCCGGCGCACTCCCGCTTGGGTCCCGCACACTTCCTACGGCGTCCTGCCCACTCCCACTTGGGTGCCGCACACTCTATACGGCGTCCTGCGCACTTCCACTAGGGTCCCGCACACTTCCTACGGCGTTCGGCGCACTCCCGCTTGGGTCCCGTACACTTCCTACGGCGTTCAGCGCACTCCCACTCGGGTCCCGCACACTTTCTACGGCGTACGGCGCACTCCCACTTGAGCCCCGCAACACTTTCTACGGCGTCCGGCGCACTCCCACTTGGGTCCCGCACACTGTATACGGGGTCCTGCGCACTTCTACTTTTGTCCCGCACACTTCCTACGGCGTCCGGCGCACTCCCGCTTGGGTCCCGTACACTTCCTACGGCGTCCGGCGCACCCCCGCTTGGGTCCCGCACACTCTCTACAGCGTCCTGCCCACTCCCACTTGGGTCCCGCACACATTCTACGACGTCCGGCGCACTCCCGCTTGGGTCCCGCACACTTCCTACGGCGTCCTGCCCACTCCCACTTGGGTGCCGCACACTCTATACGGCGTCCTGCGCACTTCCACTAGGGTCCCGCACACTTCCTACGGCGTTCGGCGCACTCCCGCTTGGGTCCCGCACACTTCCTACGGCGTTCAGCGCACTCCCACTTTGGTCCTGCACACTTTCTACGGCGTCCGGCGCACTCCCACGTGGACCCCGCACACTCTCTACGGCTTCCGGCGCACTCCCAATAGGATCCCGCACACTTCCTACGGCGTTCGGCGCACTCCCGCTTGGGTCCCGTACACTTCCTACGGCGTTCAGCGCACTCCCACTCGGGTCCCGCACACTTTCTACGGCGTACGGCGCACTCCCACTTGAGCCCCGCAACACTTTCTACGGCGTCCGGCGCACTCCCACTTGGGTCCCGCACACTGTATACGGGGTCCTGCGCACTTCGACTTTTGTCCCGCACACTTCCTACGGCGTCCGGCGCACTCCCGCTTGGGTCCCGTACACTTCCTACGGCGTTCAGCGCACTCCCACTCGGGTCCCGCACACTTTCTACGGCGTACGGCGCACTCCCACTTGGGTCCCGCACACTTCCTACGGCGTCCGGCGCTCTCCCACCCGGGTCCCGCACACTTCCTACGGCGTCCTGCGCACTCACTTGTCCCGCACACTTCCTACGGCGTCCGGCGCACTCCCGCTTGGTCCCGCACTTCCTACGGCGTTCAGCGCACTCTGGTCCCGCACACTACGGCGTACGGCGCACTCCCACTTGAGTCCCGCACACTTTCTACGGCGTCCGGCGCACTCCCGCTTGGGTCCCGCACACTGTATACGGGCGTCCTGCGCACTTCGACTTGGGTCCCGCACACTTCTACGGCGTCCGGCGCTCTCCCGCTTGGGTCCCGTACACTTCCTACGGCGTTCAGCGCACTCCCACTTGGGTCCCGCACACTTTCTACGGTAACTGGCGCACTCCCACTTGGGTCCCGCACACTTTCTACGGCGTCCGGCGCACTCCCTCTTGAGTCCCGCACACTCTATACGGGGTCCTGCGCACTTCCACTTGGGTCCCGCACACTTTCTACGGCGTCCAGCGCACTCCCACTTGGGTCCCGCACACTTTATACGGCGTCCGGCGCTCTCCCACTCGGATCACGCCTCTTCCACTTGAGTCCCTCACACCTTCTACGGCGTCCCGCACACTCCCACTTAGATCTAGCAAACTTCCTACGGCGTTCGGCACACTCCTACTTGGGTTCCGCACACTTTCTACGGCGTCCGGCGCACTCCCACTTAGGTCCAGCACACTCTCTACGGAGTCCTGCCCACTCCCACTTGGGTGCCGCACACTTTCTACGGCGTCCGGCGCACTCCCGCTTGGGTCCCGCACGCTCTCTACAGCGCCCTGCCCACTCCCACTTGGGTCCCGCACACATTCTACGACGTCCGGCGCACTCCCGCTTGGGTCCCGCACACTTCCTACGGCGTCCTGCCCACTCCCACTTGGGTGCCGCACACCCTATACGGCGTCCTGCGCACTTCCACTAGGGTCCCGCACACTTCCTACGGCGTTCGGCGCACTCCCGCTTGGGTCCCGCACACTTCCTACGGCGTTCAGCGCACTCCCACTTGGGTCCTGCACACTTTCTACGGCGTCCGGCGCACTCCCACTTGGGTCCCGCACACTTTCTACGGCGTACGGCGCACTCCCACTTGAGTCCCGCACACTTCCTACGGCGTCCGGCGCACTCCCACTTGGGTCCCGCACACTCTATACGGGGTCCTGCGCACTTCGACTTTTGTCCCGCACACTTCCTACGGCGTCCGGCGCACTCCCGCTTGGGTCCCGTACACTTCCTACGGCGTTCAGCGCACTCCCACTTGGGTCCCGCACACTTTCTACGGTAACTGGCGCACTCCCACTTGGGTCCCGCACACTTTCTACGGCGTCCGGCGCACTCCCACTTGAGTCCCGCACACTTCCTACGGTGTTCAGCGCACTCCCACTTGAGTCCGGCACACTTTCTACGGCGTCCGGCGCACTCCCACTTGGGTCCCGCACACTTTATACGGCGTCCGGCGCTCTCCCACTCGGGTCACGCCTCTTCCACTTGAGTCCCGCACACCTTCTACGGCGTCCCGCACACTCCCACTTGGATCTAGCACACTTCCTACGGCGTTCGGCACACTCCCACTTGGGTTCCGCACACTTTCTACGGCGCCCGGCGCACTCCCACTTAGGTCCAGCACACTCTCTACGGCGTCCTGCCCACTCCCACTTGGGTCCCGTACACTTCCTACGGCGTTCAGCGCACTCCCACTCGGGTCCCGCACACTTTCTACGGCGTCCGGCGCACTCCCGCTTGGGTCCCGCACACTCTCTTCAGCGTCCTGCCCACTCCCACTTGGGTCCCGCACACATTCTACGACGTCCGGCGCACTCCCGCTTGGGTCCCGCACACTTCCTACGGCGTCCTGCCCACTCCCACTTGGGTGCCGCACACTCTATACGGCGTCCTGCGCACTTCCACTAGGGTCCCGCACACTTCCTACGGCGTTCGGCGCACTCCCGCTTGGGTCCCGTACACTTCCTACGGCGTTCAGCGCACTCCCACTCGGGTCCCGCACACTTTCTACGGCGTACGGCGCACTCCCACTTGAGCCCCGCAACACTTTCTACGGCGTCCGGCGCACTCCCACTTGGGTCCCGCACACTGTATACGGGGTCCTGCGCACTTCTACTTTTGTCCCGCACACTTCCTACGGCGTCCGGCGCACTCCCGCTTGGGTCCCGTACACTTCCTACGGCGTCCGGCGCACTCCCGCTTGGGTCCCGCACACTCTCTACAGCGTCCTGCCCACTCCCACTTGGGTCCCGCACACATTCTACGACGTCCGGCGCACTCCCGCTTGGGTCCCGCACACTTCCTACGGCGTCCTGCCCACTCCCACTTGGGTGCCGCACACTCTATACGGCGTCCTGCGCACTTCCACTAGGGTCCCGCACACTTCCTACGGCGTTCGGCGCACTCCCGCTTGGGTCCCGCACACTTCCTACGGCGTTCAGCGCACTCCCACTTTGGTCCTGCACACTTTCTACGGCGTCCGGCGCACTCCCACGTGGACCCCGCACACTCTCTACGGCTTCCGGCGCACTCCCAATAGGATCCCGCACACTTCCTACGGCGTTCGGCGCACTCCCGCTTGGGTCCCGTACACTTCCTACGGCGTTCAGCGCACTCCCACTCGGGTCCCGCACACTTCCTACGGCGTTCAGCGCACTCCCACTCGGGTCCCGCACACTTTCTACGGCGTACGGCGCACTCCCACTTGGGTCCCGCACACTGTATACGGGGTCCTGCGCACTTCGACTTTTGTCCCGCACACTTCCTACGGCGTCCGGCGCACTCCCGCTTGGGTCCCGTACACTTCCTACGGCGTTCAGCGCACTCCCACTTGGGTCCCGCACACTTTCTACGGTAACTGGCGCACTCCCACTTGGGTCCCGCACACTTTCTACGGCGTCCGGCGCACTCCCACTTGAGTCCCGCACACTCTATACGGGGTCCTGCGCACTTCCACTTGGGTCCCGCACACTTTCTACGGCGTCCAGCGCACTCCCACTTGGGTCCCGCACACTTTATACGGCGTCCGGCGCTCTCCCACTCGGGTCACGCCTCTTCCACTTGAGTCCCTCACACCTTCTACGGCGTCCCGCACACTCCCACTTAGATCTAGCAAACTTCCTACGGCGTTCGGCACACTCCCACTTGGGTTCCGCACACTTTCTACGGCGTCCGGCGCACTCCCACTTAGGTCCAGCACACTCTCTACGGCGTCCTGCCCACTCCCAGTTGGGTGCCGCACACTTTCTACGGCGTCCGGCGCACTCCCGCTTGGGTCCCGCACGCTCTCTACAGCGCCCTGCCCACTCCCACTTGGGTCCCGCACACATTCTACGACGTCCGGCGCACTCCCGCTTGGGTCCCGCACACTTCCTACGGCGTCCTGCCCACTCCCACTTGGGTGCCGCACACCCTATACGGCGTCCTGCGCACTTCCACTAGGGTCCCGCACACTTTCTACGGCGTCCGGCGCACTCCCAATAGTATCCCGCACACTTCCTACGGCGTTCGGCGCACTCCCGATTGGGTCCCGTACACTTCCTACGGCGTTCAGCGCACTCCCACTTGGGTCCCGCACACTTTCTACGGCGTACGGCGCACTCCCACTTGAGTCCCGCACACTTCCTACGGCGTCCGGCGCACTCCCACTTGGGTCCCGCACACTCTATACGGGGTCCTGCGCATTTCGACTTGTGTCCCGCACACTTCCTACGGCGTCCGGCGCACTCCCGCTTGGGTCCCGTACACTTCCTACGGCGTTCAGCGCACTCCCACTTGGGTCCCGCACACTTTCTACGGTAACTGGCGCACTCCCCCTTGGGTCCCGCACACTTTCTACGGCGTCCGGCGCACTCCCACTTGAGTCCCGCACACTCTATACGGGGTCCTGCGCACTTCCACTTGGGTCCCGCACACTTTCTACGGCGTCCAGCGCACTCCCACTTGGGTCCCGCACACTTTATACGGCGTCCGGCGCTCTCCCACTCGGGTCACGCCTCTTCCACTTGAGTCCCTCACACCTTCTACGGCGTCCCGCACACTCCCACTTAGATCTAGCAAACTTCCTACGGCGTTCGGCACACTCCCACTTGGGTTCCGCACACTTTCTACGGCGTCCGGCGCACTCCCACTTAGGTCCAGCACACTCTCTACGGCGTCCTGCCCACTCCCAGTTGGGTGCCGCACACTTTCTACGGCGTCCGGCGCACTCCCGCTTGGGTCCCGCACGCTCTCTACAGCGCCCTGCCCACTCCCACTTGGGTCCCGCACACATTCTACGACGTCCGGCGCACTCCCGCTTGGGTCCCGCACACTTCCTACGGCGTCCTGCCCACTCCCACTTGGGTCCTGCACACTTTCTACGGCGTCCGGCGCACTCCCACTTGGGTCCCGCACACTTCCTACGGCGTCCGGCGCACTTCCACTCAGGTCCCGCACACTTTCTACGGCGTCCTGCGCACTTCGCCTTTTGTCCCGCCCTCTTCCTACGGCGTCCGGCGCACTCCCGCTTGGGTCCCGTACACTTCCTACGGCGTTCAGCGCCCTCCCTGTTGGGTCCCGCACACTTTCTACGGTAACTGGCGCACTCCCACTTGGGTCCCGCACACTTTCTACGGCGTCCGGCGCACTCCCACTTGGGTCCCGCACACTCTATACGGGGTCCTGCGCACTTCCACTTGGGTCCCGCACACTTTCTCCGGCGTCCAGCGCACTTCCACTTGTGTCCCGCACACTTTCTATGGCGTCCGGCGCACTCCCACTTAGGTCCAGCACACTCTCTACGGCGTCCTGCCCACTCCCACTTGGGTGCCGCACACTTTCTACGGCGTCCGGCGCACTCCCACTTAGGTCCAGCACACTCTCTACGGCGCCCTGCCCACTCCCACTTGGGTCCCGCACACTTTCTACGGCGTCCGGCGCACTCCCACTTAGGTCCAGCACACTCTCTACGGCGTCCTGCCCACTCCCACTTGGGTCCCGCACACATTCTACGGCGTGCTGCCCACTTCCACTTGGGTTCCGCACACTTTCTACGGCGTTCGGCGCACTTCCACTCGGGTCCCGCACACTTTCTACGGCGTCCGGCGCACTCCCGCTTGGGTCCCGCACACTTTCTACGGCGTCCGGCGCACTCCCACTTGGGTCCCGCACACCCTATACGGGGTCCTGCGCACTTCCACTTGGGTCCCGCACACTTTCTACGGCGTCCGGCGCACTCCCACTTAGGTCCAGCAAACTCTCTACGGCGTCCTGCCCACTCCCCCTTGGGTGCCGCACACTTTCTACGGCGTCCGGCGCACTCCCACTTGGGTCCCGCACACTCTCTACGGCGTCCTGCCCACTCTCACTTGGGTCCCGCACACATTCTACGGCGTCCGGCGCACTCCCGCCTGGGTCCCGCACACTTCCTACGGCATCCTGCCCACTCCCACTTGGGAGCCACACACTTTCTATGGCGTCCTGCGCACTCCCACTCGGGTTCGCCTCTTCCACTTGGGTCCCGCACACCTTCTCCGGCGTCCCGCACACTCCCACTTGGGTGCCGCACAATTTCTATGGCGTCCCGCACACTTTCTTCGGCGTCCGGCGCACTCTCACTCGGGTCCCGCCTCTCCCACTTGGGTCCCGCACACCTTCTACGGCGTCCTGCGCACTCCCACTTGGACCCCGCACACTTCCTAGGGCGGTCAGCGCACTCCCACTTGGGTCCCGCACACTTTCTACGGCGCCCGGCGCACTCCCACTTCGGTCTCGCACATTTTATACGGCGCCCGGCGCACTGACACTTCGGTCCCGCGCACCTTCTACGGCGTCCTGCGCACTCCCACTTGGACCCCGCACACTTCCTAGGGCGGTCAGCGCACTCCCACTTGGGTCCCGCACACTTTCTACGGCGCCCGGCGCACTCCCACTTCGGTCTCACACATTTTATACGGCGCCCGGCGCACTGACACTTCGGTCCCGCACACCTTCTCCGGCGTCCCGCACACTCCCACTTGGGTGCCGCACAATTTCTATGGTGTCCCGCACACTTTCTTCGGCGTCCGGCGCACTCCCACTCGGGTTCGCCTCTTCCACTTGGGTCCCGCACACCTTCTACGGCGTCCTGCGCACTCCCGCTTGGGTCCCGCACACTTCCTACGGCGTTCGGCGCACTCCCACTTGGGTCCCGCACACATTCTACGGCGTCCGGCGCACTCCCGCTTGGGTCCCGCACACTTCCTACGGCGTGCTGCGCACTTCCACTTGGGTTCCGCACACTTTCTACGGCGTTCGGCGCACTCCCGCTTGGGTCCCGTACACTTCTTACGGCATTCAGCGCACTTCCACTCGGGTCCCGCACACTTTCTACGGCGTCCGGCGCACTCCCAATAGTATCCCGCACACTTCCTACGGCGTTCGGCGCACTCCCGCTTGGGTCCCGTACACTTCCTACGGCGTTCAGCGCACTCCCACTTGGGTCCCGCACACTTTCTACGGCGTACGGCGCACTCCCACTTGAGTCCCGCACACTTCCTACGGCGTCCGGCGCACTCCCACTTGGGTCCCGCACACTCCATACGGGGTCCTGCGCACTTCGACTTGTGTCCCGCACACTTCCTACGGCGTCCGGCGCACTCCCGCTTGGGTCCCGTACACTTCCTACGGCGTTCAGCGCACTCCCACTTGGGTCCCGCACACTTTCTACGGTAACTGGCGCACTCCCACTTGGGTCCCGCACACTTTCTACGGCGTCCGGCGCACTCCCACTTGAGTCCCGCACACTATACGGGGTCCTGAGCACTTCCACTTGGGTCCCGCACACTTTCTACGGCGTCCCGCACACTCCCACTTGGGTGCCGCACAATTTCTATGGCGTCCCGCACACTTTCTTCGGCGTCCGGCGCACTCTCACTCGGGTCCCGCCTCTCCCACTTGGGTCCCGCACACCTTCTACGGCGTCCTGCGCACTCCCACTTGGACCCCGCACACTTCCTAGGGCGGTCAGCGCACTCCCACTTGGGTCCCGCACACTTTCTACGGCGCCCGGCGCACTCCCACTTCGGTCTCGCACATTTTATACGGCGTCCGGCGCACTGACACTTCGGTCCCGCGCACCTTCTACGGCGTCCTGCGCACTCCCACTTGGACCCCGCACACTTCCTAGGGCGGTCAGCGCACTCCCACTTGGGTCCCGCACACTTTCTACGGCGCCCGGCGCACTCCCACTTCGGTCTCACACATTTTATACGGCGCCCGGCGCACTGACACTTCGGTCCCGCACACCTTCTCCGGCGTCCCGCACACTCCCACTTGGGTGCCGCACAATTTCTATGGTGTCCCGCACACTTTCTTCGGCGTCCGGCGCACTCCCACTCGGGTTCGCCTCTTCCACTTGGGTCCCGCACACCTTCTCCGGCGTCCCGCACACTCCCAATTGGGTGCCGCACAATTTCTATGGCGTCCCGCACACTTTCTTCGGCGTCCGGCGCACTCTCACTCGGGTCCCGCCTCTCCCACTTGGGTCCCGCACACCTTCTACGGCGTCCTGCGCACTCCCGCTTGGGTCCCGCACACTTCCTACGGCGTTCGGCGCACTCCCACTTGGGTCCCGCACACATTCTACGGCGTCCGGCGCACTCCCGCTTGGGTCCCGCACACTTCCTACGGCGTGCTGCGCACTTCCACTTGGGTTCCGCACACTTTCTACGGCGTTCGGCGCACTCCCGCTTGGGTCCCGTACACTTCTTACGGCATTCAGCGCACTTCCACTCGGGTCCCGCACACTTTCTACGGCGTCCGGCGCACTCCCAATAGTATCCCGCACACTTCCTACGGCGTTCGGCGCACTCCCGCTTGGGTCCCGTACACTTCCTACGGCGTTCAGCGCACTCCCACTTGGGTCCCGCACACTTTCTACGGCGTACGGCGCACTCCCACTTGAGTCCCGCACACTTCCTACGGCGTCCGGCGCACTCCCACTTGGGTCCCGCACACTCCATACGGGGTCCTGCGCACTTCGACTTGTGTCCCGCACACTTCCTACGGCGTCCGGCGCACTCCCGCTTGGGTCCCGTACACTTCCTACGGCGTTCAGCGCACTCCCACTTGGGTCCCGCACACTTTCTACGGTAACTGGCGCACTCCCACTTGGGTCCCGCACACTTTCTACGGCGTCCGGCGCACTCCCACTTGAGTCCCGCACACTATACGGGGTCCTGAGCACTTCCACTTGGGTCCCGCACACTTTCTACGGCGTCCAGCGCACTCCCACTTGGGTCCCGCACACTTTATACGGCGTCCGGCGCTCTCCCACTCGGGTCACGCCTCTTCCACTTGAGTCCCTCACACCTTCTACGGCGTCCCGCACACTCCCACTTGGATCTAGCACACTTCCTACGGCGTTCGGCGCACTCCCACTTGGGTTCCGCACACTTTCTACGGCGTCCGGCGCACTCCCACTTAGGTCCAGCACACTCTCTACGGCGCCCTGCCCACTCCCACTTGGGTGCCGCACACTTTCTACGGCGTCCGGCGCACTCCCGCTTGGGTCCCGCACACTCTCTACAGCGCCCTGCCCACTCCCACTTGGGTCCCGCACACATTCTACGACGTCCGGCGCACTCCCGCTTGGGTCCCGCACACTTCCTACGGCGTCCTGCCCACTCCCACTTGGGTGCCGCACACCCTATACGGCGTCCTGCGCACTTCCACTAGGGTCCCGCACACTTCCTACGGCGTTCGGCGCACTCCCAATAGGATCCCGCACACTTCCTACGGCGTCCGGCGCACTCCCACTTGGGTCCCGCACACTCTATACGGGGTCCTGCGCACTTCCACTTGTGTCCCGCACACTTTCTATGGCGTCCGGCGCACCCCCACTTAGGTCCAGCACACTCTCTACGGCGTCCTGCCCACTCCCACTTGGGTGCCGCACACTTTCTAAGGCGTCCGGCGCACTCCAACTTGGGTCCCGCACACTCTCTACGGCGTCCTGCCCACTCCCACTTGGGTCCCGCACACATTCTACGGCGTCCGGCGCACTCCCGCTTGGGTCCCGCACACTTCCTACGGCGTGCTGCCCACTTCCACTTGGGTTCCGCACACTTTCTACGGCGTTCGGCGCACTCCCGCTTGGGTCCCGTACACTTCCTACGGCATTCAGCGCACTTCCACTCGGGTCCCGCACACTTTCTACGGCGTCCGGCGCACTCCCAATAGTATCCCGCACACTTCCTACGGCGTTCGGCGCACTCCCGCTTGGGTCCCGTACACTTCCTACGGCGTTCAGCGCACTCCCACTTGGGTCCCGCACACTTTCTACGGCGTACGGCCCACCCCCCCTTGAGTCCCGCACACTTCCTACGGCGTCCGGCGCACTCCCACTTGGTCCCGCATACTCTATACGGGGTCCTGCGCACTTCGACTTGTGTCCCGCACACTTCCTAGGGCGTCCGGCGCACTCCCGCTTGGGTCCCGTACACTTCCTACGGCGTTCAGCGCACTCCCACTTGGGTCCCGCACACTTTCTACGGTAACTGGCGCACTCCCACTTGGGTCCCGCACACTTTCTACGGCGTCCGGCGCACTCTCACTTGAGTCCCGCACACTCTATACGGGGTCCTGCGCACTTCCACTTGGGTCCCGCACACTTTCTACGGCGTCCAGCGCACTCCCACTTGGGTCCCGCACACTTTATACGGCGTCCGGCGCTCTCCCACTCGGGTCACGCCTCTTCCACTTGAGTCCCTCACACCTTCTACGGCGTCCTGCACACTCCCACTTGGATCTAGCACACTTCCTACGGCGTTCGGCACACTCCCACTTGGGTTCCGCACACTTCCTAAGGCGTCCGGCGCACTCCCACTTGGGTCCCGCACACTCCATACGGGGTCCTGCGCACTTCGACTTGTGTCCCGCACACTTCCTACGGCGTCCGGCGCACTCCCGCTTGGGTCCCGTACACTTCCTACGGCGTTCAGCGCACTCCCACTTGGGTCCCGCACACTTTCTACGGTAACTGGCGCACTCCCACTTGGGTCCCGCACACTTTCTACGGCGTCCGGCGCACTCCCACTTGAGTCCCGCACACTATACGGGGTCCTGCGCACTTCCACTTGGGTCCCGCACACTTTCTACGGCGTCCAGCGCACTCCCACTTGGGTCCCGCACACATTTTACGGCGTACGGCGCACTCCCACTTGAGTCCCGCACACTTTCTACGGCGTCCGGCGCACTCCCACTTGGGTCCCGCACACTCTATACGGGGTCCTGCGCACTCCCACTTGGGTGCCGCACACTTTCTACGGCGTCCGGCGCACTCCCGCTTGGGTCCCGCACACTCTCTACAGCGCCCTGCCCACTCCCACTTGAGTCCCGCACACATTCTACGACGTCCGGCGCACTCCCGCTTGGGTCCCGCACACTTCCTACGGCGTCCTGCCCACTCCCACTTGGGTGCCGCACACTTTCTACGGCGTTCGGCGCACTCCCGCTTGGGTCCCGTACACTTCCTACGGCGTTCAGCGCACTCCCACTCGGGTCCCGCACACTTTCTACGGCGTTCGGCGCACTCCCGCTTGGGTCCCGTACACTTCCTACGGCGTTCAGCGCACTCCCACTTGGGTCCCGCACACCCTATACGGGGTCCTGCGCACTTCCACTTGGGTCCCGCACACTTTCTACGGCGTCCGGCGCACTTCCACTTGGGTCCCGCACACCTTCTCTGGCGTCCCGCACACTCCACTTGGGTGCCGCACAATTTCTATGGCGTCCCGCACACTTTCTTCGGCGTCCGGCACACTCTCACTCGGGTCCCGCCTCTCCCACTTGGGTCCCGCACACCTTCTACGGCGTCCTGCGCACTCCCACTTGGACCCCGCACACTTCCTAGGGCGGTCAGCGCACTCCCACTTGGGTCCCGCACACTTCCTACGGCGTGCTGCCCACTTCCACTTGGGTTCCGCACACTTTCTACGGCGTTCGGCGCACTCCCGCTTGGGTCCCGTACACTTCCTACGGCATTCAGCGCACTTCCACTCGGGTCCCGCACACTTTCTACGGCGTCCGGCGCACTCCCAATAGTATCCCGCACACTTCCTACGGCGTTCGGCGCACTCCCGCTTGGGTCCCGTACACTTCCTACGGCGTTCAGCGCACTCCCACTTGGGTCCCGCACACTTTCTACGGCGTACGGCGCACTCCCACTTGAGTCCCGCACACTTCCTACGGCGTCCGGCGCACTCCCACTTGGGTCCCGCATACTCTATACGGGGTCCTGCGCACTTCGACTTGTGTCCCGCACACTTCCTAGGGCGTCCGGCGCACTTTCTACGGCGTCCGGCGCACTCTCACTCGGGTCCCGCCTCTCCCACTTGGGTCCCGCACACCTTCTACGGCGTCCCGCACACTCCCACCTAAATCCCGCACACTTCCTACGGCGTTCGGCGCACTCCCGCTTGGGTCCCGCACACTTCCTACGGCGTTCGGCGCACTCCCACTTGGGTCCCGCACACTTTCTACGGCGTCCGGCGCACTCCCACTTGGGTTCCGCACACTCTCTACGGCGTCCTGCCCACTCCCACTTGGGTGCCGCACACTTTCTATAGCGTCCTACGCACTCCCACTCGGGTCCCGCCTCTTCCATTTGGGTCCCGCACACTCCCACTTGGGTGCCGCACAATTTCTATGGCGTCCCGCACACTTTCTACGGCGTCCGGCGCACTCTCACTCGGGTCCCGCCTCTCCCACTTGGGTCCCGCACACCTTCTACGGCGTCCCGCACACTCCCACTTGGGTGCCGCACAATTTCTATGGCGTCCCGCACACTTCCTACGGCGTTCGGCGCACTCCCGCTTGGTTCCCGTACACTTCCTACGGCGTTCAGCGCACTCCCACTTGGGTCCCGCACACTTTCTACGGCGTCCGGCGTACTCCCACTTGGGTCCCGCACACTTTCTACGGCGTCCGGCGCACTCCCACTTGGGTCCCGCACACTCTATACGGGGTCCTGCGCACTTCCACTTGGGTCGCGCACACTTTCTACGGCGTCCGACGCACTCTCACTTGGGCCCCGCACACTCTCTGCGGCGTCCTGCGCACTTCCACTAGGGTCCCACACACTCCCTACGGCGTTCGGCGCACTCCTGCTTGGGTCCTGCACACTTCCTACGGCGTTCAGCGCACTTCCACTTGGGTCCTGCACACTTTCTACGGCGTCCGGCGCACTCCCACTTGGGTCCCGCACACTTTCTACGGCGTCCGGCGCACGCCTACTTGGGTCATGCACACTTTATACGGCGTCCGGCGCACTCCCGCTTGGGCCCCGCACACTCTCTGCGGCGTCCTGCGCACTTCCACTAGGGTCCCACACACTTCCTACGGCGTTCGGCGCACTCCTGCTTGGGTCCTGCACACTTTCTACGGCGTCCGGCGTACTCCCACTTGGGTCCCGCAGACTTTCTACGGCGTCCGGCGCACTCCCACTTGGGTCCCGCACACTCTATACGGGGTCCTGCGCACTTCCACTTGGGTCGCGCACACTTTCTACGGCGTCCGGCGTACTCCCACTTGGGTCCCGCACACTTTCTACGGCGTCCGGCGCACTCCCACTTGGGTCCCGCACACTCTATACGGGGTCCTGCGCACTTCCACTTGGGTCGCGCACACTTTCTACGGCGTCCGACGCACTCTCACTTGGGCCCCGCACACTCTCTGCGGCGTCCTGCGCACTTCCACTAGGGTCCCACACACTTCCTACGGCGTTCGGCGCACTCCTGCTTGGGTCCTGCACACTTCCTACGGCGTTCAGCGCACTCCCACTTGGGTCCTGCACACTTTCTACGGCGTCCGGCGCACTCCCACTTGGGTCCCGCACACTTTCTACGGCGTCCGGCGCACTCCTACTTGGGTCATGCACACTTTATACGGCGTCCGGCGCACTCCCGCTTGGGCCCCGCACACTCTCTGCGGCGTCCTGCGCACTTCCACTAGGGTCCCACACACTTCCTACGGCGTTCGGCGCACTCCCACTTGGGTCCCGCACACTTCCTACGGCGTTCAGCGCACTCCCACTTGGGTCCTGCACACTTTCTACGGCGTCCGGCGCACTCCCACTTGGGTCCCGCACACTTTCTACGGCGTCCGGCGCACTCCTACTTGGGTCATGCACACTTTATACGGCGTCCGGCGCTCTCCCACTCGGGTCCCGCCTCTTCCACTTGGGTCCCGCACACCTTCAACAGCGTCCCGCACACTCCCACTTGGATCTAGCACACTTCCTACGGCGTTCGGCACACTCCATTTTGGGTTCCGCACACTTTCTACGGCGTTCGGCGCACTCCCACTTGGGTCCAGCACACTCTCTACGGCGTCCTGCCCACTCCCACTTGGGTGCCGCACACTTTCTACGGCGTCCGGCGCAATCCCACTCTGGTCCCGCACACTCTCTACGGCGTCCTGCCCACTCCCACTTGGGTCCCGCACACATTCTACGGCGTCCGGCGCACTCCCGCTTGGGTCCCGCACACTTCCTACGGCGTCCTCCCC
Source organism: Aplectana chamaeleonis (assembly GCA_029168955.1). Taxonomy (NCBI): domain Eukaryota; kingdom Metazoa; phylum Nematoda; class Chromadorea; order Rhabditida; family Cosmocercidae; genus Aplectana; species Aplectana chamaeleonis. The sequence continues at coordinate 98,164 of JAPDOI010000698.1, read as the reverse complement.
ACTCCCACTTGGGTGCCGCACAATTTCTATGGCGTCCCGCACACTTTCTACGGCGTCCGGCGCACTCTCACTCGGGTCCCGCCTCTCCCACTTGGGTCCCGCACACCTTCTACGGCGTCCTGCGCACTCCCACTTAGGTCCCGCACACCTTCTACGGCGTCCTGCGCACTCCCACTTGGGTCCCGCACACCTTCTACGGCGTCCTGCGCACTCCCACTTGGGTCCCGCACACTTTCTACGGCGTCCGGCGCACTCTCACTCGGGTCCCGCCTCTCCCACTTGGGTCCCGCGCACCTTCTACGGCGTCCTGACCCACTCCCACTTGGGTGCCGCACACTTTCTATGGCGTCCGGCGCTCTCCCACTTAGGTCCACACACTTTCTATCTCATCTGGCGCACTACCATTCGGGTCCCGTACCCTTCCTATAATCGTCCTATTGAATTGTGGATTACGGTAGTATTCCACGCGGGAGCCCTGGTCTGATTGGAGCATGTTTACCAAATCGGTCATCGACGGCGTGTCCGTGAATCTAATTTCGATGCAAATTCGAACCGATATTTGTGAATTACGTGCAATAAGATAAGCACAGGGTTTCTAGATTCCCCGTAATGCTTAATACTATAACGGAACCTATTGCGGATTACGGTAATATTCCACGCGGGCGCCCTGAGTTACGGGGCAGCTCATCTCCATGACTCATTGGCAGGCGAGAGCGGAGAGGGTGAGACAACGAGACAGTTCGAGGGCGCCTGCGTGAAATGCGTTTGGCAGGCGAGAGCGGAGAGGGTGAGACGACGAGACAGTTCGAAAGGGTAATCACACTACACAAGTGTTTCTCAGTCGAAAGGATGTCTCGAGCGCCACATTAATAATGGATTAAGGGGTTTACAGAAATTTTCGAATCTTTCATGCGATTTTGCATTCCTTAAACGGAAAAATAGTGGAACGAGACGGTTATCAATGTTTTATAAAAACATTGTATTGCAGGCACGGAACAGGGCTGCACGTGAATTTACAGAGGAAGCGAGTACTAGTGGTTCTCATCAGGTTTTCAACATTATTGTGATTGAACGAAAGGAATCGTATAACTAATTTCGAGGAAATCCTCCACCACAGTTCGTTCAAAAATAGGTTCTGTACTCTTCCATCGACTGACGCGGCTATGAAATTCTTAAGAATTGGGTAAATGTAATCCCTTCGCGGGTTTACCGACACAGTATGCTCCTCGAAAAACGGGTTTGAATGGTTAAAGGAAAGACAATGCCTCAGTAAACGAACTTGCTTTTACTTGGATCATTTTGAGCTGTGAAATGTGGGTAACCTAAACGCAATTCACTAACACGGTGTTGGAAAACTTCCTGGCATACTGGTTCTGCAGTATTTCCTAGTTTTAAAACCAAATTCTAGACTAAATTCTTCCTTGCATACTTAATCGTATCTACACTTGTACAAACAATTTTTTCTAATGCTCATATTGTTCATGAAATGTTATGTCAATGTTTCCTCTCCGAAACATCAGAAAGCCACTAAAAATATATTAAGTCTAAATCCAGCTTCGCCACACTCCCAATATCACCGCATTGTTGAATACAGACACTTCTGGTAAAACTGCATCAATTTCTTGAGGTTAAAAAGAGCCGATTAGGTTGCGATTCCAAAGTTATTGGGTGCAAAAAACCGCTAGCAGTCTCTACGATGGTCCAAGACAAATGAGAGAGCCCCGCCCCCCCCCCCCCGTACGTTGGAGACCCAGAGTCCAAATGATAGACAATGGCGGTCGAGAAGACGCCAGACGCGCGCGTGATAGACGAGGGTTGCCAGACGAAACGCCGAATGCGGCGATATGCGTTGAATGATGAGTTATGGGGATGAGCTGCCCATCAACGGATTAACACCCATAAGTTGGCAAATTGGATTCTAAGTTTGCTCCACAATTTTTAGTACTGTGCAAGTTACTGTTCGGAGTTCATTGTATTTCGAGGCCACTTTACACTTCTCAAATAACATAACGTTAATGACAGAGAAGGAAATTCAAATACGAATGAAAATACGAAAAAATTATAATGTTGCGTACAGTTGCATCACGTCGCTTCCTTCAGAGGCGCGCGCTCGCGGAGCGGCGCAGCATTTGAGCGTACCTTCTCGCAACGACGGTGCTGTTCCTCATCAATGCACTGTTCAAATCAACAATTTGAACGCATTGAGAATGGTAAAGAAGCATCCACAATCTGATGCCGTATTATTGCTTCGATATTTGAACTGTTATATGCTCAGAAACATGAAAGGAGAAAACATGAGTCAATCTGTTTGTGGGGAAGGAAAGGTGAACAGGTATACGTCGAAAACATATTCTTCACATAATCCTACAGTCCCGCTTGACGAGAAAATGGACTTGGCACATGTGAGAGTGGCGAAAATTTGACCTTTCCGGATTGGGCTGGCGCAGTGCTTATTCGAAAGAGGATCAAAAACTAATGCGGTGGGCCGAGTCGCAGGTCGATTCTTCCCGTTTGAGCCGATAACGGGACGTCGATGACCGAGGGTCGTTTTTCAAAGCCAAAATCACAGTGGTTGCGCTAGGCGGGAAATGCCTCCAGAGAGGTTTTAACTGTTTCGAAGGAGTCTTTACCAAGCGTGGTTGTGATCGCGGGTACCTTGAGCCCGAGCGAATGACGATGAATGTGTCTGCCGGGGCGCCAAACAGGGGAAAAAACGCTGTTTTAGCACATCCCAAAAAAGTGAAAAATCAAAATTTCCGGGTTTCGGTGGCGCAGTGCTTGTTCGAAAGAAGATCAAAAAATAATGCGGTGGGCCGAGTCGCAGGTCGATTGGTCCCGTTTGAGCCGAGAACGGGACTTCGGTGACCGAGGGTCATTTTTCAAAGCCAAAATCACAGGGGCGGCGCTAGGCGGGAAATGCACCCGGAGAGGTTTCAACTGTTTTGAAAGAGTTTATACCAAGCGTGGTTGTGATCGCGGGCACCCTGAGCCCGAGCGAATGACGATGACTGTGTCTGCCGGGGCGTCGATGCGGCTAAAAATCATTAATTTTCACTTTCGCCTCCTCCATAAATTGGTCTATCATTCTTGTGAATAACTCGTCCTCCATCTGCACGGTTGAGATGAAGTCAAACATTTACACCAAATTGATATCTAGCTTCAGTTTTCGTACACTCGATTGATTGTGTTAACCCTATATGCCTTGTTTGCCTGGTAAGACATGTGCGGGCTCAACATGAAGAGCTCTCGATGCTGATTCTAAATATGCCGCTGACGTCCCAAACGGACCACTTCGAACGAAGTTATGAGAAAGCGGCGCTTTCCGGCGGAAAAAAAGGGCCAAAAACGCCGTTTTTCCTAAAGTCGCGGGCGGTATTGTAGTATCCGTTCGGCTTCGCCAAACGATGGGCCGGCTTCGCCGACCCCCTCCCTCTACGTAGTATTTGTTTGGCTCCGCCGAACAATGGGCCGGCTTCGCCGACCCCCTTGCTCTACGTAGTATTCGTTCGGCTTAGCCGAACTATGGACCGTCTTCGCCGGCCACCCTCCGTGTAGTAATAGTTCGGCTTCGCCGACCCCTTCCCTCTACGTAGTATTTGTTCGGCTTCGGCGAACGATGGGCCGGCTTCGCCGACCCTCTCCCTCTACGTAGTATTCGTTTGGCTTCGCCAAACGATGGGCAGGCTACCCTCCGCGCAGTATTCGTTCGGCTACAACGATGAGCCGGCTTCCCCGGCTACCCTCCGCGTAGTATTCGTTCGGCTTCGCCGAACGATGGGTCGGCTTCGCCGACCCCCTTACTCTACGTAGTATTCGTTTGGCTCCGCCGAACGATGGGCCGGCTTTGCCGACCCCCTTGCTCTACCCTCTATAAAACGTCGTAATTCACATCAATCGAGGCGCGAGCGGCGCGCGCGACGCCTCGGCCTCCGTCTGCCCTACGCTCTCTCACTGTCACTAACCTCCGCTCCGCACCAGCACGCGTTGGAGCCATGTTAATTTCGCCGTTTTATAGCCTGTACGTAGTATTCGTTCGGCTTAGCCGAACTATGAACCGTCTTCGCCAGCCACCCTCCGTGTAGTAACCGTTCGGCTTCGCCGACCCCTTCCCTCTACGTAGTATTTGTTCGGCTTCGGCGAACGATGGGCCGGCTTCGCCGACCCCCTCCCTCTACGTAGTATTCGTTGGCTTCGCCAAGCGATGGGCAGGCTACCCTCCGCGCAGTATTCGTTCGGCTACAACGATGAGCCGGCTTCCCCGGCTACCCTCCGCGTTGTATTCGTTCGGCTTCGCCGAACGATGGGCCGGCTTCACCGACCCCCTTCCTCTACGTAGTATTCGTTTGGCTCCGCCGAACGCTAGACCGGCTTCGCCGACTCTCCCCTCCCTCTAAGTAGTATTCGGTTCGGCTTCGCCGAACGATGGACCGGCTTCGCCGGCCACCCTCCATGTAGTATTCGTTTGGCTGCGCTAAACGATGGGCCGGCATTGCCGGCTACCCTCCGTGTAGTATTCGTTGCGGCTTCGCCGGCCCCCCTCCGTGTATTAGTCGTTCGGCTTCGCCGACCCCCTCCCTCTACGATGTATTTGTTGGCTTCGCCAAACGATGAGCCGTCTTCGCCGACCCCCTCCCTCTACGTAGTATTCGGTTCGGCTTCGCCAAACGATGGGCAGGCTACCCTCCGCGCAGTATTCGTTCGGCTACAACGATGAGCCGGCTTCCCCGGCTACCCTCCGCGTGGTATTCGTTCGGCTTCGCCGAACGATGGGCCGGCTTTGCTGACCCCCTTCCTCTACGTAGTATTCGTTTGGCTCCGCCGAACGATGGGCCGTCTTCGCCGACCCCGTCCCTCTACGTAGTATTTGTTCAGCTTCGCCGAACGATGGACCGTCTTTGCTGGCCACCTATATAGTATTCGTTTGGCGATTGGCCGGCTTCGCCGGCCCTCTTCCATCAACCAGGTACAGTGTGCCACTGCCAAAAAAATATTCGTTTGGCTTAGCCAAATGATGAGCTAACTTAGCCGGCCACCCACCAATTAGTATTCGGTTGGCTTCGCCGAACGTTGGGCTGGCTTTGCCGGCCATATTCCACGTATGTAACGTTTGGCTTTGCCAAACGATGAGCCAGCTTAGCCGGCCACCCTCCACAAAGTAATCGTTTGGCTTTGCCAAACGATAAGCCAGCTTATCCGGCCACCCACCAATAAGTATTTGTTTGGCTTTGCCAAACGATGAGCCGGCTTCGCCGGCCACCTTTCACGTAGCACTTCTTTGGCTTCGACGGCCCTCCTCCATCAATCAGGTACAGTGTGCCACCCTCCACGTAGTTTTCGTCTGGCTTCGCAGAACGATGGGCCGGATGCGCCGCCCCTCCCCCTCTACGCTGTATTCGGGAAAAAATCGAGCTTCACCATTCTCCCATAAGACGGAAGACATCCTTATCCAAAAACGTAGGGGGGGGGGGAATTCCGCTTCTTCACAGGGGGATTCGCGCTTCTTCCCCGGCTACCCTCCGCGTAGTATGCGTTCGGCTTCGCCGAACGATGTGCCGGCTTCACCGACCCCCTTCCTCTACGTAGTATTCGTTTGGCTCCGCCGAACGCTAGACCGGCTTTGCCGACTCTCCCCTCCCTCTAAGTAGTATTCGGTTCGGCTTCGCCGAACGATGGACCGGCTTCGCCGGCCACCCTTCATGTAGTATTCGTTTGGCTGCGCTAAACGATGGGCCGGCTTTGCCGGCTACCCTCCGTGTAGTATTCGTTGCGGCTTCGCCGGCCCCCCTCCGTGTATTAGTCGTTCGGCTTCGCCGACCCCCTCCCTCTACGATGTATTCGTTGGCTTCGCAAACGATGAGCCGTCTTCGCCAACCCCCTCCCTCTACGTAGTATTCGGTTCGGCTTCGCCAAACGATGGGCAGGCTACTCTCCGCGCAGTATTTGTTCGGCTACAACGATGAGCCGGCTTCTCCGGCTACCCTCCGCGTAGTATACGTTCGGCTTCGCCGAACGATGGGCCGGCTTCGCTGACCCCCTTCCTCTACGTAGTATTCGTTTGGCTTCGCCGACCCTCTCCCTCTACGTAGTATTCGGTTTGGCTTCGCCGAACGATGGACCGGCTTCGCCGGCCACCCTCCATGTAGTATTCGTTTGGCTGCGCTAAACGATGGGCCGGCTTTGCCGGCTACCCTCCGTGTAGTATTCGTTGCGGCTTCGCCGGCCACCCTCCGTGTATTAATCGTTCGGCTTCGCCGACCCCCTCCCTCTACGATGTTTTCGTCGGCTTCGCCAAACGATGAGCCGTCTTCGCCGACCCCCTCCCTCTACGTAGTATTCGGTTCGGCTTCGCCAAACGATGGGCAGGCTTCCCTCCGCGCAGTATTCGTTCGGCTACAACGATGAGCCGGCTTCCCCGGCTACCCTCCGCGTAGTATTCGTTCGGACTCGCCGAACGATGGGCCGGCTTCGCTGACCCCCTTCCTCTACGTAGTATTCGTTTGGCTCCGCCGAACGATGGGCCAGCTTCGCCAACCCACTCCCTCTACGTAGTATTCGGTTCGGCTTCGCCGAACGATGGACCGGCTTCGCCGGCCACCCTCCATGTAGTATTCGTTTGGCTGCGCTAAACGATGGGCCGGCTTTGCCGGCTACCCTCCGTGTAGTATTCGTTGCGGCTTCGTCGGCCACCCTCCGTGTATTAATCGTTCGGCTTCGCCGACCCCCTCCCTCTACGATGTATTCGTTGGCTTCGCCAAACGATGAGCCGTCTTCGCCGGCCACCCTCCATGTAGTATTCGTTTGGCTGCGCTAAACGATGGGCCGGCTTTGCCGGCTACCCTCCGTGTAGTATTCGTTGCGGCTTCGCCGGCCACCCTCCGTGTATTAATCGTTCGGCTTCGCCGACCCCCTCCCTCTACGATGTTTTCGTCGGCTTCGCCAAACGATGAGCCGTCTTCGCCGACGCCCTCCCTCTACGTACTATTCGGTTCGGCTTCGCCAAACGATGGGCAGGCTTCCGTCCGCGCAGTATTCGTTCGGCTACAACGATGAGCCGGCTTCCCCGGCTACCCTCCGCGTAGTATTCGTTCGGACTCGCCGAACGATGGGCCGGCTTCGCTGACCCCCTTCCTCTACGTAGTATTCGTTTGGTTCCGCCGAACGATGGGCCAGCTTCGCCAGCCCACTCCCTCTACGTAGTATTCGGTTCGGCTTCGCCGCACGATGGACCGGCTTCGCCGGCCCCCCTCCATGTAGTATTCGTTTGGCTGCGCTAAACGATGGGCCGGCTTTGCCGGCTACCCTCCGTGTAGTATTCGTTGCGGCTTCGTCGGCCACCCTCCGTGTATTAATCGTTCGGCTTCGCCGACCCCCTCCCTCTACGATGTATTCGTTGGCTTCGCCAAACGATGAGCCGTCTTCGCCGACCCCCTCCCTCTACGTAGTATTCGGTTCGGCTTCGCCAAACGATGGGCAGGCTACCCTCCGCGCAGTATTCGTTCGGCTACAACGATGAGCCGGCTTCCCCGGCTATCCTCCGCGTAGTATTCGTTCGGCTTCGCCGAACGATGGTCCGGCTTCGCTGACCCCCTTCCTCTACGTAGTATTCGTTTGGCTCCGCCGAACGATGGGCCAGCTTCGCCAACCCTCTCCCTCTACGTAGTATTCGTTCAGCTTCGCCGAACGATGGACCGGCTTTGCTGGCCACCTATATAGTATTCGTTTGGCTCCGCCAAACGATGGGCCGGTTCCTCCTACCCCTTCGCTCCCCGAAGTATCCGTTCGGCTTCGCCGAACGATGGGCCAGCTTCGCCGACCCCATTCCTCTACGTAGTATTCGTTTGGCTCCGCCGAACGATGGGCCGTCTTCGCCGACCCCCTCCCTCTACGTAGTATTCGGTTCGGCTTTGCCGAACGATGGACCGGCTTCGCCGGCCAACCTCCATGTAGTATTCGTTTGGCTGCGCTAAACGATTAGCCGGCTTCGCCGGCCCTCTTCCATCAATCAGGTACAGTGTGCCACTGCCAAAAAAATATTCGTTTGGCTTCGCCAATTGATGAGCTAACTTAGCCGGCCACCCACCAATTAGTATTCGGTTGGCTTCGCCGAACGTTGGGCTGGCTTTGCCGGCCACATGCCACTTATGTAACGTTTGGCTTTGCCAAACGTTGAGCCAGATTAGCCGGCCACCCTCCACAAAGTAATCGTTTGGCTTCGCCAAACGATAAGCCAGCTCATCCGGCCACCCACCAATTAGTATTTGTTTGGCTTTGCCAAACGATGAGCCGGCTTCGACGGCAACCTTTCACGTAGCTTTTGTTTGGCTTCGCCGGCCCTCCTCCATCAATCAGGTACAGTGTGCCACCCTCCACGTAGTTTTCGTCTGGCTTCGCAGAACGATGGGCCGGATGCTCCGCCCCTCCCCCTCTACACTGTATTCGGAAAAAATCGAGCTTCACCATTTTCCCATAAGACGGAATACATCCTTATTCAAAAACGTAGGGGGGGGGAACTTCCGCTTCTTCACAGGGGGATTCGCGCTTTTCTCTTCTCTCGTGGAAAGGGAAGTCATCGACCTTTAAAGGCAGTGTTCACGATGAATTTCGCACTCGAGTTCGACCCAAAAATGGGATTGTTAGGTCGTGAGGTAACTAATAGTGAAGAAACAGGGAAGAAAAACGTCCAAAATTACTCAAAATAACGGTTTCTAGATTCAGGGCGTGGACGAGAATTATGGGCCCTGCTGATTTCGGCAAGCGCGCGCTAATCGCGAAATCTGCGCGAATCGATAATGCTAACTGCGGCAGAGTTGCTTGGCAATTCGCCATAGAAGCTCGTCCGATTGGGGGGCGGACCGGGATAGGTAGGTGCACCGGGAGAGCTTATAAAGCCGTTTGCATTTATTTCTGGCCAGTTTTTGTTGCTTTCTTCGACCCTATCCTCTACAGCACCTGTCAACTTAGTGTTTCACACCGAGACCTCGAGAACGAGATTTATCGTGAACACTGCCTTTAACGGAAAAGCGAAGTGAGCAGGCTTCGGGTCCTTCACAAAAAAAGAAATCGCGCTTCTTCCTTCGTCGACAAAGGGCACTGGTATATTTCTGCGACAGCCGGTCGCCGGAGTTGTCGCCGCTCCGGCGCGCTTTTGCGCACCTACATTTCCGCATAGGTACCCGCATCTGCGAACCAATTAATGAATGCCGACTTTGCTCCTAATATTGTTTTCCTGAATTAAGTTGTAAGGGGAACAATTTTTTTGATGGGGAAATGTCGCTATGACTAACATGGATCACTGAAAAGACTTCTACTTTCAAGCAGAAAAACTCAGCGGAGGAGTTCCGAGAAATGGCCTCCAAAATCATTTAGCTTTCGAAATCTCATATTTTATTTTTAAGAATATTTCAGAAACAATCTTAGGTCTGGTTTTATTCTGAAACTCGACCCTCGACAATTTTTGATGTGACCCTCAATTGACAGTAGCATTCGCGAAAAAAGTAACTTCGTATTTCGTTCGTACGAAAAGAAAAGACATTGAAGATTTGCAAAATACTTCAGCGCATTTTTAAAACCCGGTGGAAAGCTCGAAAATTCCTCTAACCCTGTCCTGCGCTCTATTGATGCTGAAACAAAAGTTCCGAGAATTTGCAGAAAACTTTTTTTTTCGTTTCAGAATAGTCTCGGATCGAATTTTGATATAAGAATAGAAATCTTGAATGTCCAACGAAAAAATTCAATGCTCATTCCTCTCAAAATATTTCAAAACTGAAAAATGTGCAGCAAGAAAAATCTAGACCAGAATCGAAGACAGTTCACCAAACTCTTTTCCTTGCCTTCGTTTCCAGATTCTAGAGTTAAACACTTTCAAAAACATTGATACCAGGTGGCATGGATAATAGAAAGAGAAGGATCAATACATGAGAAGAAGAATAAAGGCAACTTTTATTTAATGAAGGAAAAAAAGCTGGATTGCGACACACTCCCCGCTTCAGTGCCTGCATTAGATGCGGAGGGAGTACTGTAGCGGGCGCGAAATTCTCGCGTTTTGTGCTGAAATACCACTTTTTTGAATTGCCTCGTGCGATTCTTTATATATAGAGGATTTGGTTTTAAAACTAGGAAATACTGCAGAATCAGTATGCCAGGAAGTTTTCCAACACCGTGTTAGTGAATTGCGTTTAGGTTACCCACATTTCACAGCTCAAAATGATCCAAGTAAAAGCAAGTTCGTTTACTGAGGCATTGTCTTTCCTTTAACCATTCAAACCCGTTTTTCGAGGAGCATACTGTGTCGGTAAACCCGCGAAGGGATTACATTTACCCAATTCTTAAGAATTTCATAGCCGCGTCAATCGATGGAAGAGTACAGAACCTATTTTAGAACGAACTATGGTGGAGGATTTCCTCGAAAAAAAGTTATACGATTCCTTTCGTTCAATCACAATAATGTTGAAAACCTGATGAGAACCACTAGTACTCGCTTCCTCTGTAAATTCACGTGCAGCCCTGTTCCGTGCCTGTAATACAATGTTTTTATAAAACAGTGATAACCGTCTCGTTTCCACTATTTTTCCGTTTAAGGAATGCAAAATCGCATGAAAGATTCGAAAATTTCTGTAAACCCCTTAATCCATTATTAATGTGGCGCTCGAGACATCCTTTCGACTGAGAAACACTTGTGTAGTGTGATTACCCTTTCGAACTGTCTCGTCGTCTCACCCTCTCCGCTCTCGCCTGCCAAATGAGTCAGTCGCCTGCCAAACGCATTTGACGCCGGCGCCCTGGAACTGTCTCGTTGTCTCATCCTCTCCGCTCTCGCCTGCCAAACGCATTTCACGCAGGCGCCCTCGAACTGTCTCGTTGTCTCACCCTCTCCGCTCTCGCCTGCCAATGAGTCATGGAGATGAGCTGCCCCGTAACTCAGGGCGCCCGCGTGGAATATTACCGTAATCCGCAATAGGTTCCGTTATGGTATTAAGCATTACGGGGAATCTAGAAACCTTGTGCTTATCTTATTGCACGTAATTCACAAATATCGGTTCGAATTTGCATCGAAATTAGATTCACGGACACGCCGTCGATGACTGATTTGGTAAACATGCTCCAATCAGACCAGGGCTCCCGCGTGGAATACTACCGTAATCCACAGTTCAATAGGACGATTATAGGAAGGGTACGGGACCCGAATGGTAGTGCGCCAGACGCCATAGAAAGTGTGCGGGACCTAGGTTGGAGAGCGCCGGACGCCATAGAAAGTGTGCGGCACCCAAGTGGGAGTGGGCAGGACGCCGTAGAAGGTGCGCGGGACCCAAGTGGGAGAGGCGGGACCCGAGTGAGAGTGCGCCGGACGCCGTAGAAAGTGTGCGGGACGCCATAGAAATTGTGCGGCGCCCAAGTGGGAGTAAGGAGGACGCCGTAGGAAGTGTGCGGGACCCAAGCGGGAGTGCGCCGGACGCCGTAGAATGTGTGCGGGACCCAAGTGGGAGTGGTCAGGACGCCGTAGAGAGTGTGCGGGACCAGAGTGGGTTTGCGCCGGACGCCGTAGAAATTGTGCGGCACCCAAGTGGGAGTGGGCAGGACGCCGTAGAGAGTGTGCTGGACCCAAGTGGGAGTGCGCCGAACGCCGTAGAAAGTGTGCGGAACCCAAGTAGGAGTGTGCCGAACGCCGTAGGAAGTGTGCTAGATTCAAGCAGGAGTGCGCCGAACGCCGTAGGAAGTGTGTGGGACCCTAGTGGAAGTGCGCAGGACGCCGTAGGAAGTGTGCAGGACCCTAGCAGGAGTGCGCCGAACGCCGTAAGAAGTGTGTGGGACCCTAGTGGAAGTGCGCAGGACGCCGTAGAGAGTGTGCGGGGCCCAAGTGAGAGTGCGTCGGACGCCGTCGAAGGTGTGCGGGACCGAAGTGTGAGTGCGCCGGGCGCCGTATAAAATGTGCGAGACCGAAGTAGGAGTGCGCCGGGCGCCGTAGAAAGTGTGCGGGACCTAAGTGGGAAAGCGCCGGACGCCATAGAAAGTGTGCGACCCAAGTGGGAGTGGGCAGGACGCCGTAGAAGGTGCGCGGGACCGAAGTGGGAGAGGCGGGACCCCAGTGAGAGTGCGCCAAACCCCGTAGAAAGTGTGCGGGACCCAAGTGGGAGTGCGCTGAACGCCGTAGGAAGTGTGCGGGATTTAGGTGGGAGTGCGCCGGAAGCCGTCGAAGGTGTGCGGGACCGAAGTGTGAGTGCGCCGGGCGCCGTATAAAATGTGCGAGACCGAAGTGGAAGTGGGCAGCACGCCGTAGGAAGTGTGCGGGACCCAAGCGGGAGTGCGCCGGACGCCGTAGAATGTGTGCGGGACCCAAGTGGGAGTGGGCAGGACGCCGTAGAGAGTGTGCGGGACCCAAGTGGGAGTGCGCCGGACGCCGTAGAAAGTGTGCGGCACCCAAGTGGGAGTGGGCAGGACGCCGTAGAGAGTGTGCTGGACCTAAGTGGGGGTGCGCCGGACGCCATAGAACGTGTGCGGGACACAAGTGGGAGTGCGCAGGACCCCGTATAGAGTGTGCGGGACCCAAGTGGGAGTGCGTCGGACGCCGTAGAAAGTGTGCGGGACTCAAGTGGGAGTGCGCCGTACGCCGTAGAAAGTGTGCGGGACCCAAGCGGGAGTGCGCCGAACGCCGTAGGAAGTGTGCGGGACCCTAGTGGAAGTGCGCAGGACGCCGTAGAAAGTGTGCGGAACCCAAGTGGGAGTGGGCAGGACGCCGTAGAGAGTGTGCGGGACCCAAGTGGGAGTGCGCCGGACGCCGTAGAAAGTGTGCGGCACCCAAGTGGGAGTGGGCAGGACACCGTAGAGAGTGTGCTGGACCTAAGTGGGAGTGCGCTGGACGCCGTATAGAGTGTGCGGGACCCAAGTGGGAGTGCGCCGGACGCCGTAGAAAGTGTGCGGGACTCAAGTGGGAGTGCGCCGAACGCCGTAGAAAGTGTGCGGAACCCAAGTGGAAGTGAGCAGCACGCCGTAGGAAGTGTGCGGGACCCAAGCGGGAGTGCGCCGGACGCCGTAGAATGTGTGCGGGACCCAAGTGGGAGTGCGCCGGAAGCCGTAGAGAGTGTGCGGGGTCCAAGTGGGAGTGCGCCGGACGCCGTAGAAAGTGTGCAGGACCCAAAAAGGGGGCGTGCGCTGAACGCCGTAGGAAGTGTGCGGGACCCAAGCGGGAGTGCGCCGAACGCCGTAGGAAGTGTGCGGGACCCTAGTGGAAGTGCGCAGGACGCCGTATAGAGTGTGCGGGACCCCAGCGGGAGTGCGCCGGACGCCGTAGAAAGTGTGCGGCACCCAAGTGGGAGTGGGCAGGACGCCGTAGAGAGTGTGCTGGACCTAAGTGGGAGTGCGCCGGACGCCGTAGAAAGTGTGCGGAACCAAAGTGGGAGTGTGCCGAACGCCGTAGGAAGTGTGCTAGATCCAAGTGGGAGTGTGCGGGACGCCGTAGAGAGTGTGCTGGACCTAAGTGGGAGTGCGCCGGACGCCGTAGAAAGTGTGCGGAACCCAAGTGGGGTGTGCCGAACGCCGTAGTAAGTGTGCTAGATTCAAGTGGGAGTGTGCGGGACGCCGTAGAAGGTGTGCGGGACTCAAGTGGAAGAGGCGTGACCCAAGTGGGAGGGCGCCGGACGCCGTATAAAGTGTGCGGGACCCAAGTGGGAGTGCGCCGGACGCCGTAGAAAGTGTGCCGGACTCAAGTGGGAGTGCGCTGAACGCCGTAGGAAGTGTGCGGGACCCAAGCGGGAGTGCGCCGAACGCCGTAGGAAGTGTGCGGGACCCTAGTGGAAGTGCGCAGGACGCCGTAGAAAGTGTGCGGAACCCAAGTGGGAGTGGGCAGGACGCCGTAGAGAGTGTGCGGGACCCAAGTGGGAGTGCGCCGGACGCCGTAGAAAGTGTGCGGCACCCAAGTGGGAGTGGGCAGGACACCGTAGAGAGTGTGCTGGACCTATGGGAGTGCGCTGGACGCCGTATAGAGTGTGCGGGACCCAAGTGGGAGTGCGCCGGACGCCGTAGAAAGTGTGCGGGACTCAAGTGGGAGTGCGCCGAACGCCGTAGAAAGTGTGCGGAACCCAAGTGGAAGTGAGCAGCACGCCGTAGGAAGTGTGCGGGACCCAAGCGGGAGTGCGCCGGACGCCGTAGAATGTGTGCGGGACCCAAGTGGGAGTGGGCAGGACGCCGTAGAGAGTGTGCGGGACCCAAGTGGGAGTGCGCCGGACGCCGTAGAAAGTGTGCGGCATCCAAGTGGGAGTGGGCAGGACGCCGTAGGGAGTGTGCTGGACCTAAGTGGGGGTGCGCCGGACGCCATAGAAAGTGTGCGGACACAAGTGGGAGTGTGCTGAACGCCGTAGGAAGTGTACGGGACCCAAGCGGGGGTGCGCCGAACGCCGTAGGAAGTGTGCGGATCGTATTGGGAGTGCGCCGGAAGCCGTAGAGAGTGTGCGGGGTCCAAGTGGGAGTGCGCCGGACGCCGTAGAAAGTGTGCAGGACCCAAGTGGGAGTGCGTTGAACGCCGTAGGAAGTGTGCGGGACCCAAGCGGGAGTGCACCGGACGCCGTAGAATGTGTGCGGGACCCAAGTGGGAGTGGGCAGGACGCCGTAGAGAGTGTGCGGGACCCAAGTGGGAGTGCGCCGGACGCCGTAGAAAGTGTGCGGCACCCAAGTGGGAGTGTGCGGGACGCCGTAGAGAGTGTGCTGGACCTAAGTGGGAGTGCGCCGGACGCCGTAGAAAGTGTGCGGAACCCTGCGGGAGTGTGCCGAACGCCGTAGTAAGTGTGCTAGATTCAAGTGGGAGTGTGCAGGACGCCGTAGAAGGTGTGCGGGACTCGCGGAAGAGGCGTGACCTGAGTTGGAGGCGCCGGACGCCGTATAAAGTGTGCGGGACCCAAGTGGGAGTGCGCCGGACGCCGTAGAAAGTGTGCCGGACTCAAGTGGGAGTGCGCTGAACGCCGTAGGAAGTGTGCGGGACCCAAGCGGGAGTGCTCCGAACGCCGTAGGAAGTGTGCGGGACCCTAGTGGAAGTGCGCAGGACGCCGTAGAAAGTGTGCGGAACCCAAGTGGGAGTGGGCAGGACGCCGTAGAGAGTGTGCGGGACCCAAGTGGGAGTGCGCCGGACGCCGTAGAAAGTGTTCGGCACCCAAGTGGGAGTGGGCAGGACACCGTAGAGAGTGTGCTGGACCTAAGTGGGAGTGCGCTGGACGCCGTATAGAGTGTGCGGGACCCAAGTGGGAGTGCGCCGGACGCCGTACAAAGTGTGCGGGACTCAAGTGGGAGTGCGCCGAACGCCGTAGAAAGTGTGCGGAACCCAAGTGGAAGTGAGCAGCACGCCGTAGGAAGTGTGCGGGACCCAAGCGGGAGTGCGCCGGACGCCGTAGAATGTGTGCGGGACCCAAGTGGGAGTGGGCAGGACGCCGTAGAGAGTGTGCGGGACCCAAGTGGGAGTGCGCCGGACGCCGTAGAAAGTGTGCGGCACCCAAGTGGGAGTGGGCAGGACACCGTAGAGAGTGTGCTGGACCTAAGTGGGAGTGCGCTGGACGCCGTATAGAGTGTGCGGGACCCAAGCGGGAGTGCGCCGGACGCCGTAGAATGTGTGCGGGACCCAAGTGGGAGTGGGCAGGACGCCGTAGAGAGTGTGCGGGACCCAAGTGGGAGTGCGCCGGTCGCCGTAGAAAGTGTGCGCCCCCCAAGTGGGAGTGGGCAGGACGCCGTAGGGAGTGTGCTGGACCTAAGTGGGGGTGCGCCGGACGCCATAGAAAGTGTGCGGGACACAAGTGGGAGTGCGCTGAACGCCGTAGGAAGTGTACGGGACCCAAGCGGGAGTGCGCCGAACGCCGTAGGAAGTGTGCGGGATCGTATTGGGAGTGCGCCGGAAGCCGTAGAGAGTGTGCGGGGTCCAAGTGGGAGTGCGCCGGACGCCGTAGAAAGTGTGCAGGACCCAAGTGGGAGTGCGCTGAACGCCGTAGGAAGTGTGCGGGACCCAAGCGGGAGTGCGCCGAACGCCGTAGGAAGTGTGCGGGACCCTAGTGGAAGTGCGCAGGACCCCGTATAGAGTGTGCGGCACCCAAGTGGGAGTGCGCAGGACCCCGTATAGAGTGTGCGGAACCCAAGTGGGAGTGCGCCGAACGCCGTAGAAAGTGTGCGGGACCCAAGTGGGAGTGCGCCGGACGCCGTAGAAAGTGTGCGGGACTCAAGTGGGAGTGCGCCGTACGCCGTAGAAAGTGTGCGGGATCGTATTGGGAGTGCGCCGGAAGCCGTAGAGAGTGTGCGGGGTCCAAATGGGAGTGCGCCGGAAGCCGTAGAGAGTGTGCGGAACCCAAGTGGGGTGTGCCGAACGCCGTAGTAAGTGTGCTAGATTCAAGTGGGAGTGTGCGGGACGCCGTAGAAGGTGTGCGGGACTCAAGTGGAAGAGGCGTGACCCAAGTGGGAGGGCGCCGGACGCCGTATAAAGTGTGCGGGACCCAAGTGGGAGTGCGCCGGACGCCGTAGAAAGTGTGCCGGACTCAAGTGGGAGTGCGCTGAACGCCGTAGGAAGTGTGCGGGACCCAAGCGGGAGTGCGCCGAACGCCGTAGGAAGTGTGCGGGACCCTAGTGGAAGTGCGCAGGACGCCGTAGAAAGTGTGCGGAACCCAAGTGGGAGTGGGCAGGACGCCGTAGAGAGTGTGCGGGACCCAAGTGGGAGTGCGCCGGACGCCGTAGAAAGTGTGCGGCACCCAAGTGGGAGTGGGCAGGACACCGTAGAGAGTGTGCTGGACCTAAGTGGGAGTGCGCTGGACGCCGTATAGAGTGTGCGGGACCCAAGTGGGAGTGCGCCGGACGCCGTAGAAAGTGTGCGGGACTCAAGTGGGAGTGCGCCGAACGCCGTAGAAAGTGTGCGGAACCCAAGTGGAAGTGAGCAGCACGCCGTAGGAAGTGTGCGGGACCCAAGCGGGAGTGCGCCGGACGCCGTAGAATGTGTGCGGGACCCAAGTGGGAGTGGGCAGGACGCCGTAGAGAGTGTGCGGGACCCAAGTGGGAGTGCGCCGGACGCCGTAGAAAGTGTGCGGCACCCAAGTGGGAGTGGGCAGGACGCCGTAGGGAGTGTGCTGGACCTAAGTGGGGGTGCGCCGGACGCCATAGAAAGTGTGCGGACACAAGTGGGAGTGCGCTGAACGCCGTAGGAAGTGTACGGGACCCAAGCGGGAGTGCGCCGAACGCCGTAGGAAGTGTGCGGGATCGTATTGGGAGTGCGCCGGAAGCCGTAGAGAGTGTGCGGGGTCCAAGTGGGAGTGCGCCGGACGCCGTAGAAAGTGTGCAGGACCCAAGTGGGAGTGCGTTGAACGCCGTAGGAAGTGTGCGGGACCCAAGCGGGAGTGCGCCGGACGCCGTAGAATGTGTGCGGGACCCAAGTGGGAGTGGGCAGGACGCCGTAGAGAGTGTGCGGGACCCAAGTGGGAGTGCGCCGGACGCCGTAGAAAGTGTGCGGCACCCAAGTGGGAGTGTGCGGGACGCCGTAGAGAGTGTGCTGGACCTAAGTGGGAGTGCGCCGGACGCCGTAGAAAGTGTGCGGAACCCAAGTGGGAGTGTGCCGAACGCCGTAGTAAGTGTGCTAGATTCAAGTGGGAGTGTGCGGGACGCCGTAGAAGGTGTGCGGGACTCAAGTGGAAGAGGCGTGACCCAAGTTGGAGGGCGCCGGACGCCGTATAAAGTGTGCGGGACCCAAGTGGGAGTGCGCCGGACGCCGTAGAAAGTGTGCCGGACTCAAGTGGGAGTGCGCTGAACGCCGTAGGAAGTGTGCGGGACCCAAGCGGGAGTGCGCCGAATGCCGTAGGAAGTGTGCGGGACCCTAGTGGAAGTGCGCAGGACGCCGTAGAAAGTGTGCGGAACCCAAGTGGGAGTGGGCAGGACGCCGTAGAGAGTGTGCGGGACCCAAGTGGGAGTGCGCCGGACGCCGTAGAAAGTGTTCGGCACCCAAGTGGGAGTGGGCAGGACACCGTAGAGAGTGTGCTGGACCTAAGTGGGAGTGCGCTGGACGCCGTATAGAGTGTGCGGGACCCAAGTGGGAGTGCGCCGGACGCCGTACAAAGTGTGCGGGACTCAAGTGGGAGTGCGCCGAACGCCGTAGAAAGTGTGCGGAACCCAAGTGGAAGTGAGCAGCACGCCGTAGGAAGTGTGCGGGACCCAAGCGGGAGTGCGCCGGACGCCGTAGAATGTGTGCGGGACCCAAGTGGGAGTGGGCAGGACGCCGTAGAGAGTGTGCGGGACCCAAGTGGGAGTGCGCCGGACGCCGTAGAAAGTGTGCGGCACCCAAGTGGGAGTGGGCAGGACGCCGTAGGGAGTGTGCTGGACCTAAGTGGGGGTGCGCCGGACGCCATAGAAAGTGTGCGGGACACAAGTGGGAGTGCGCTGAACGCCGTAGGAAGTGTACGGGACCCAAGCGGGAGTGCGCCGAACGCCGTAGGAAGTGTGCGGGATCGTATTGGGAGTGCGCCGGAAGCCGTAGAGAGTGTGCGGGGTCCAAGTGGGAGTGCGCCGGACGCCGTAGAAAGTGTGCAGGACCCAAGTGGGAGTGCGCTGAACGCCGTAGGAAGTGTGCGGGACCCAAGCGGGAGTGCGCCGAACGCCGTAGGAAGTGTGCGGGACCCTAGTGGAAGTGCGCGCAGGACGCCGTATAGAGTGTGCGGCACCCAGAGTGGGAGTGCGCAGGACCCCGTATAGAGTGTGCGGAACCCAAGTGGGAGTGCGCCGGACGCCGTAGAAAGTGTGCGGGACTCAAGTGGGAGTGCGCCGAACGCCGTAGAAAGTGTGCGGGACCCAAGTGGGAGTGCGCCAGACGCCGTAGAAAGTGTGCGGGACTCAAGTGGGAGTGCGCCGAACGCCGTAGGAAGTGTGCGGGATCGTATTGGGAGTGCGCCGGAAGCCGTAGAGAGTGTGCGGGGTCCAAGTGGGAGTGCGCCGGACGCCGTAGAAAGTGTGCAGGACCCAAGTGGGAGTGCGCTGAACGCCGTAGGAAGTGTGCGGGACCCAAGCGGGAGTGCGCCGAACGCCGTAGGAAGTGTGCGGGACCCTAGTGGAAGTGCGCAGGACGCCGTATAGAGTGTGCGGGACCCCAGCGGGAGTGCGCCGGACGCCGTAGAAAGTGTGCGGCACCCGAGTGGGAGGGCGCCGTACGCCGTATAAAGTGTGCGGGACCCAAGTGGGAGTGCGCCGGACGCCGTAGAAAGTGTGCAGGACTCAAGTATGAGTGCGCTGAACGCCGTAGGAAGTGTGCGGGACCCAAGCGGGAATGCGCCGAACGCCATAGGAAGTGTGCGGGACCCTAGTGGAAGTGCGCAGGACGCCGTAGAAAGTGTGCGGAACCCAAGTGGGAGTGGGCAGGGCGCCGTAGAGAGTGTGCGGGACCCAAGTGGGAGTGCGCCGGACGCCGTAGAAAGTGTGCGGCACCCAAGTGGGAGTGGGCAGGACACCGTAGGGAGTGTGCTGGACCTAAGTGGGAGTGCGCTGGACGCCGTATAAAGTGTGCGGAACCCAAGTGAAAGTGCGCAGGACCCCGTATAGAGTGTGCGGGACCCAAGTGGGAGTGCGCCGGACGCCGTAGAAAGTGTGCAGGACCCAAGTGGGAGTGCGCTGAACGCCGTAGGAAGTGTGCGGGACCCAAGCGGGAGTGCGCCGAACGCCGTAGGAAGTGTGCGGGACCCTAGTGGAAGTGCGCAGGACCCCGTATAGAGTGTGCGGCACCCAAGTGGGAGTGCGCAGGACCCCGTATAGAGTGTGCGGAACCCAAGTGGGAGTGCGCCGGACGCCGTAGAAAGTGTGCGGGACTCAAGTGGGAGTGCGCCGAACGCCGTAGAAAGTGTGCGGGACCCAAGTGGGAGTGCGCCGGACGCCGTAGAAAGTGTGCGGGACTCAAGTGGGAGTGCGCCGAACGCCGTAGGAAGTGTGCGGGATCGTATTGGGAGTGCGCCGGAAGCCGTAGAGAGTGTGCGGGGTCCAAGTGGGAGTGCGCCGGACGCCGTAGAAAGTGTGCAGGACCCAAGTGGGAGTGCGCTGAACGCCGCAGGAAGTGTGCGGGACCCAAGCGGGAGTGCGCCGAACGCCGTAGGAAGTGTGCGGGACCCTAGTGGAAGTGCGCAGGACGCCGTATAGAGTGTGCGGGACCCCAGCGGGAGTGCGCCGGACGCCGTAGAAAGTGTGCGGCACCCGAGTGGGAGGGCGCCGTACGCCGTATAAAGTGTGCGGGACCCAAGTGGGAGTGCGCCGGACGCCGTAGAAAGTGTGCAGGACTCAAGTATGAGTGCGCTGAACGCCGTAGGAAGTGTGCGGGACCCAAGCGGGAGTGCGCCGAACGCCATAGGAAGTGTGCGGGACCCCAGTGGAAGTGCGCAGGACGCCGTAGAAAGTGTGCGGAACCCAAGTGGGAGTGGGCAGGGCGCCGTAGAGAGTGTGCGGGAAGCAAGTGGGAGTGCGCCGGACGCCGTAGAAAGTGTGCGGCACCCAAGTGGGAGTGGGCAGGACACCGTAGAGAGTGTGCTGGACCTAAGTCGGAGTGCGCTGGACGCCGTAGAAAGTGTGCGGAACCCAAGTGAAAGTGAGCAGGACCCCGGATAGACTGTGCGGGACCCAAGTGCGAGAGCGCAGCACCCGGGACAGAGTGTGCGGGCCGCAAGTGGGAGTGCGCCGGGCGCCGTAGAAAGTGTGCGGGACTCAGAGTGGGAGTGCGCCGAACGCCGTAGAAAATGTGCGGAACCCAAGTGGAAGTGAGCAGCACGCCGTAGGAAGTGTGCGGGACCCAAGCGGGAGTGCGCCGGACGCCGTAGAATGTGTGCGGGACCCAAGTGGGAGTGGGCAGGACGCCGTAGAGAGTGTGCGGGACCCAAGTGGGAGTGCGCTGAACGCCGTAGGAAGTGTGCGGGACCCAAGCGGGAGTGCGCCGAACGTCGTAGGAAGTGTGCGGGACCCTAGTGGAAGTGCGCAGGACGCCGTATAGAGTGTGCGGGATCCCAGCGGGAGTGCGCCGGACGCCGTAGAAAGTGTGCGGCACCCGAGTGGGAGGGCGCCGTACGCCGTATAAAGTGTGCGGGACCCAAGTGGGAGTGCGCCGGACGCCGTAGAAAGTGTGCAGGACTCAAGTGGGAGTGCGCTGAACGCCGTAGGAAGTGTGCGGGACCCAAGCGGGAGTGCGCCGAACGCCATAGGAAGTGTGCGGGACCCTAGTGGAAGTGCGCAGGACGCCGTAGAAAGTGTGCGGAACCCAAGTGGGAGTGGGCAGGACGCCGTAGAGAGTGTGCGGGACCCAAGTGGGAGTGCGCCGGACGCCGTAGAAAGTGTGCGGCACCCAAGTGGGAGTGGGCAGGACACCGTAGAGAGTGTGCTGGACCTAAGTGGGAGTGCGCCGAACGCCGTAGGAAGTGTGCGGGATCGTATTGGGAGTGCGCCGGAAGCCGTAGAGAGTGTGCGGGGTCCAAGTGGGAGTGCGCCGGACGCCGTAGAAAGTGTGCAGGACCCAAGTGGGAGTGCGCTGAACGCCGCAGGAAGTGTGCGGGACCCAAGCGGGAGTGCGCCGAACGCCGTAGGAAGTGTGCGGGACCCTAGTGGAAGTGCGCAGGACGCCGTATAGAGTGTGCGGGACCCCAGCGGGAGTGCGCCGGACGCCGTAGAAAGTGTGCGGCACCCGAGTGGGAGGGCGCCGTACGCCGTATAAAGTGTGCGGGACCCAAGTGGGAGTGCGCCGGACGCCGTAGAAAGTGTGCAGGACTCAAGTATGAGTGCGCTGAACGCCGTAGGAAGTGTGCGGGACCCAAGCGGGAGTGCGCCGAACGCCATAGGAAGTGTGCGGGACCCTAGTGGAAGTGCGCAGGACGCCGTAGAAAGTGTGCGGAACCCAAGTGGGAGTGGGCAGGGCGCCGTAGAGAGTGTGCGGGAAGCAAGTGGGAGTGCGCCGGACGCCGTAGAAAGTGTGCGGCACCCAAGTGGGAGTGGGCAGGACACCGTAGAGAGTGTGCTGGACCTAAGTGGGAGTGCGCTGGACGCCGTAGAAAGTGTGCGGAACCCAAGTGAAAGTGCGCAGGACCCCGTATAGAGTGTGCGGGACCCAAGTGGGAGTGCGCAGGACCCGGTATAGAGTGTGCGGGACCCAAGTGGGAGTGCGCCGGACGCCGTAGAAAGTGTGCGGGACTCAAGTGGGAGTGCGCCGAACGCCGTAGAAAGTGTGCGGAACCCAAGTGGAAGTGAGCAGCACGCCGTAGGAAGTGTGCGGGACCCAAGCGGGAGTGCGCCGGACGCCGTAGAATGTGTGCGGGACCCAAGTGGGAGTGGGCAGGACGCCGTAGAGAGTGTGCGGGACCCAAGTGGGAGTGCGCTGAACGCCGTAGGAAGTGTGCGGGACCCAAGCGGGAGTGCGCCGAACGTCGTAGGAAGTGTGCGGGACCCTAGTGGAAGTGCGCAGGACGCCGTATAGAGTGTGCGGGACCCCAGCGGGAGTGCGCCGGACGCCGTAGAAAGTGTGCGGCACCCGAGTGGGAGGGCGCCGTACGCCGTATAAAGTGTGCGGGACCCAAGTGGGAGTGCGCCGGACGCCGTAGAAAGTGTGCAGGACTCAAGTGGGAGTGCGCTGAACGCCGTAGGAAGTGTGCGGGACCCAAGCGGGAGTGCGCCGAACGCCATAGGAAGTGTGCGGGACCCTAGTGGAAGTGCGCAGGACGCCGTAGAAAGTGTGCGGAACCCAAGTGGGAGTGGGCAGGACGCCGTAGAGAGTGTGCGGGACCCAAGTGGGAGTGCGCCGGACGCCGTAGAAAGTGTGCGGCACCCAAGTGGGAGTGGGCAGGACACCGTAGAGAGTGTGCTGGACCTAAGTGGGAGTGCGCTGGACGCCGTAGAAAGTGTGCGGAACCCAAGTGAAAGTGCGCAGGACCCCGTATAGAGTGTGCGGGACCCAAGTGGGAGTGCGCAGGACCCCGTATAGAGTGTGCGGGACCCAAGTGGGAGTGCGCCGGACGCCGTAGAAAGTGTGCGGGACTCAAGTGGGAGTGCGCCAAACGCCGTAGAAAGTGTGCGGAACCCAAGTGGAAGTGAGCAGCACCCGTAGGAAGTGTGCGGGACCCAAGCGGGAGTGCGCCGGACGCCGTAGAATGTGTGCGGGACCCAAGTGGGAGTGGGCAGGACGCCGTAGAGAGTGTGCGGGACTCAAGTGGGAGTGCGCCGGACGCCGTAGAAAGTGTGCGGCACCCAAGTGGGAGTGGGCAGGACGCCGTAGGGAGTGTGCTGGACCTAAGTGGGGGTGCGCCGGACGCCACAGAAAGTGTGCGGGACACAAGTGGAAGTGCGCAGGACCCCGTATAGAGTGTGCGGGACCCAAGTGGGAGTGCGCCGGACGCCGTAGAGGGTATGCGGGGTCCAAGTGGGAGTGCACCGGACGCCTTAGAAAGTGTGCAGGACCCAAGTGGGAGTGCGCTGAACGCCGTAGGAAGTGTGCGGGACCCAAGCGGGAGTGCGCCGAACGCCGTAGGAAGTGTGCGGCACTCAAGTGGGAGTGGGCAGGACGCCGTAGGAAGTGTGCGGGACCCAAGCGGGAGTGCGCCGGACGTCGTAGAATGTGTGCGGGACCCAAGTGGGAGTGGGCAGGACGCTGTAGAGAGTGTGCGGGACCCAAGCGGGAGTGCGCCGGACGCCGTAGAAAGTGTGCGGCACCCAAGTGGGAGTGGGCAGGACGCCGTAGAGAGTGTGCTGGACCTAAGTGGGAGTGCGCCGGACGCCGTAGAAAGTGTGCGGAACCCAAGT
The DNA here is from genome assembly GCA_029168955.1 of Aplectana chamaeleonis. Lineage (NCBI taxonomy): Eukaryota > Metazoa > Nematoda > Chromadorea > Rhabditida > Cosmocercidae > Aplectana > Aplectana chamaeleonis. The sequence goes on along the minus strand of JAPDOI010000698.1, from coordinate 74,413 downwards.
GGGAGTGTGCCGAACGCCGTAGGATGTGTGCTAGATCCAAGTGGGAGTGTGCGGGACGCCGTGGAAGGTGTGCGGGACTCAAGTGGAAGAGGCGTGACCCGAGTGGGAGAGCGCCGGACGCCGTATAAAGTGTGCGGGACCCAAGTGGGAGTGCGCCGGACGCCGTAGAAAGTGTGCCGGACTCAAGTGGGAGTGCGCTGAACGCCGTAGGAAGTGTGCGGGACCCAAGCGGGAGTGCGCCGAACGCCGTAGGAAGTGTGAGGGACCCTAGTGGAAGTGCGCAGGACGCCGTAGAAAGTGTGCGGAACCCAAGTGGTAGTGGGCAGGACGCCGTAGAGAGTGTGCGGGACCCATGTGGGAGTGCGCCGGACGCCGTAGAAAGTGTGCCGCACCCAAGTGGGAGTGGGCAGGACGCCGTAGAGAGTGTGCTGGACCTAAGTGGGAGTGCGCTGGACGCCGTAGAAAGTGTGCGGGACCCAAGTGAAAGTGCGCAGGACCCCGTATAGATTGTGCGGGACCCAAGTGGGAGTGCGCCGGACGCCGTAGAAAGTGTGCGGGACCCAAGTGGGAATGCGCCGGACGCCGTAGAAAGTGTGCGGGACCCAAGCGGGAGTGGGCCGGACGCCGTAGGAAGTGGGCGGGATCCAAGTGGGAGTGCGCCGGAAGCCGTAGAGAGTGTGCGGGACCCTAGTGGAAGTGCGCAGGACGCCGTAGAGAGTGTGCAGGACCTAAGTGGGAGTGCGCTGAACGCCGTAGGAAGTGTGCGGGACTCGAGCGGGAGTGCGCCGAACGCCGGAGGAAGAGTGCGGGACCCTAGTGGAAGTGCGCAGGACGCCGTAGAGAGTGTGCGGGGCCCAAGTGGGAGTGCGCCGGACGCCGTAGAAAGTGTGCGGGACCCAAGTGGAAGTGCGCAGGACCCCGTATAGAGTGTGCGGCACCCAAGTGGGAGTGGGCAGGACAACAAGAGAGCAACGAAAACGGCCAGGAATCTGTAGAAACGGCTTTGAAAGTTATCATTGTACGCCTGCTTATCCCGGTCCGCCCCCCCCCACTCGGGCGAACTTGTGGCGCCATGCACGTTTTCGATGGCAAATTGTCAGGCAACTCTGCAGCGTTCAGCCTGATCGATTCGCGCGGGTTTCACCATGCTTGCGAATACAGCTGGGTAAGCTCGCCCACGCCCTGAACGTTAGAAACCGCTATTTTGGCTTCTAATGAACGTTTTTCTTCACTGTTTCTTCACTATTAGTTACCTCATGACCAAACAACCCCATTTTGTGTCAAACTCGAAGGTGATCTTCCTCGTGAACACTGCCTTTAAAGGCACAGTCCAACCTCAGAATCGTGTTTCTGCTTTTTAGCCTATCTCGAAAACGGTCCGACGCTGATTCCAATGATGTCTCTGGAATCGTACAAGACCTTCTGGAAACGGAGTTATGGCCTCTCAAAATTTGAGCTGCGGAAGCATGGTGGACGAGTTGTCCGAGGCTTGTAACTTCCGTCATTTGCAGCCGATGTCTGCATGCGGACCTGAGTGGGTAAAGAGACTGAGAATGGAGGGAAAAACGGGGTTATTTATCGAAAATCATAGCTCATTTCGCCACTGTTGAGCTCGAAACATCGTAAAAGGGGCGTGCCAAAGTGGCTTCCGTGTGTGGGCGCCCCAGCGTGGCTTCCCCTTAGATCTCGCTTATTCGGGGGAATCGAGAGCTCGCACTTGGCAGGTGTTATAAGGGGTGGGATTACTTCATAATTATGTGGTTTTCTCAGATTTCGCCCCTGAGCTTGGACTGTGCCTTTAAAGGCAGTGTTAACGATGATTTTCGTGGTTATCACCGGTGAAAAATGGGGTTAATCGAAAATGGAAGCACATTTTTTTTGCAAAACAGTATTAGTTTGGGTCCGAAGCAAAAAACTGAGCAACAGTAAGTGGAGAATTTCAATGCACGGATCCACAAAAGATTTCATTGCCACCACAAACAGTTCCAGTGAGAGTAAAAAGGCGGGGTGAGAGTGAAGGGTTTCGTGCCCTTCTGATGCGTTTTTCTCGATTTTGGCGTCATTTCAGTCCTACACGGGGGCCAAACAATCGATTTACCCATTAATTTCAAAATTGAAGAATATCGTGAACACTGCTTTTAAGTAACCGCTCATAGTCTACAAAACTTGCAGTCGGGGCTCACCTGGTCTAAGCTGACCTCTCTAGCCCAAATTCCAGGTCAGTCAAAATAGGGCCGAACCTCGCCGTCAAAAAATATGATAAGCACACCTTCTGAAAATGAGCGGAAAACCCATATTTGGCCTACAATAGGTCAATTTTTCCTTCCGCTATTGGAGTAACTGACGACCGTAGGCGAAAAATGCCTTACTATTGTAGTTAGGAGGTCTGCCTCATCAGCTTTTACTCAGCATGAATACTTCCTATGATAACCAGTTGTTTCGTCGACGTTAGTTTCCTTTTCGAGGGCATACTTTATTGAAATAGGCGGAGTTTAATAAATTCGGAGGTACTGCTCCAAGGCGGTAGATACGTTCAAAAAAGTTGTTGAGATAACTACGCCACTAGGGTCGTATGGCCCCTTGTAGACCGCTCACGCCGTTGGAAGCGTCAAAAACTAGTCAGAACTACTATATTTGACCAACGCGAGTCGGAAAATTTCGACTACCCCGCCCATGAGCTTCGACAATTCCGCCCCCAAATAGAAACTAGTCCAGATTTATTCTCCAAATACGATCACTCTGGCTGGTGTTTAATACATCCAACGAGGTGAGCGTTCTAGTACAGGCTGTAAGCGTATCGGCTTCGCTATGTCAACCGTTTTGACGCTAATATTCACTACCCATCCACTTCCACCCCATGACAAAAACCACCGTTATCCCTCTATTTGCATACGGTTCTCGTTGGGTTTTCTGTTAGTTTCCCATACTACGGTTCCAAACCTTCCATTTCTCATAAAATCGGTACCATTTTTGAGCGTGCCTAAATATGGCTGTCTTCTTTTCCTCCTCAGACCCTTTTCTGGATTTAGAGTAGTAGGACCTCTAAGAAAAATCGCGAAGACACCGCTGTTTGTGGCCAATTTTGAAGCCTGGACTTTCTTGTCTTTTGGTGGTGGACGAGCCCACTCCACATCATCAGCCTCGATGATCTCTTACATCAAGAACATCAGCTGGCTTGAAAATGGATTTCAATCAATGAACATTAACCTTCGGACTGACTTGCTCGAATATTCATGTCCTTATCTAGGTGAAACATTGAATGGAGTGCTTGGTTACATGGTTCAACTGTTTTTAATAGCTAAAATTGCGTTCATTTCTGCCTGTGAATGTCGATGATTTTTTACTTTGCACACGTGAGACTGAGATCCTTTTGGTCGGCGCTGTGCGAGTGTGCACGAACTGGCATCTTTGGGCCCTAGAAACTCTAATTCTAGCCCTTTTTTACCGTGCTTTCTTCATAGTTTTCCAGCTATTTTCGAACTGAGCTGATTTTTGTATTTTTTTTTTGATAACGTTTTCCATCGTGACCACTGCCTTTTAAGGCATCGTACGCGCTGAAAACCACTCACCGTTTTTTCGGTTCAAATGATTTTCTGGGTCCACCCAAGAACGTAGGGAGAGTTTGTTTGGGTGAAAATTCCCTATTCTAAAGATAAATGAGGTTGAATGTCTCAAATTCCGTCAAAAGAGGCCGGTATTCCTTCAGTCATCTGACACAATTTGCTGTCAGCCATCATATAAGTATTTGATCAACAATTGATACAGTACAACTGAGGAGAAGTTGATGGAATATACTTTATGATTACGTGAAGAATGACTTTCCTACACACCACACCGATTAACATTTCCTTCTCCACAAATTACTTGAAAGAAAGATAAACTTCATTTGATCGTGAGGTCGTTGGTCAAAACAGCAATCTCTAAAGAGCGACTCTTCCTTTCTCAAAAGTCGATTGAGATATTTTCGGTCTGAAAAAAGGGTTTTCAGTGATTTTTTCGCGCTTTTTTCAACGTAGATGTAATACTGGGTACTTGAGCTGTCATTATATATGAAAAACTAGAAAACGAAATTCATCGTGAACGATGCCTTTGAGGTGCTTCTGGCGGATTTTGTCGGGGTTATTACTCAGCCACGCCTTACTCTGAAGATTTCAGAAATGTTGCGAACACTAATTTCAACAACTTACCGAAGTCTTCCGTAAGTTGTTGAAATCGTGATCGTAAGTTGCGCAGCCTCATGCCCTAATGTGTTCGCAACATTTTCGGAACTGTTCTGTCACTCTCTAAAATGTTGATTCCAACTATTAGTATCTCGCCGCGATCGACTGATCGCGACGCGAGCCCTCCGCCGCGGGGTTCGCTTTGCGACGACGGGCGATCGGGGCGCGGGGCTACACCCGCGTGTAAGTTTCTTGCACGTGCACCTATGTATTGGTAGCGGTTGAAACCGATCATAGGAGCATAAATGTGTTGTAACCTGACTTAATCACTACCCAAGGTGAGCACAGTGAGCACTTAATGCAGAAATAACTGCGGTTTTTGAAAAAAAGTTTTTTCTTCTCTGTTCAGGCTGTTTTGGCAAAGGGTAATATGATATTCGGTTTCTCCTACTAACCCAGATTCTTTATTGCTTCCCGTAAAACTTTTTATTTTCAGAAGTTTGCATTTGAATAAATAGTGCAACAGGTGAATAATTATATCTGTCGATACTCGTCTTCTTTAGAATCGCCTAATCTACCTCTAATGAAGGAACATTCGGCTTCTATTAGCACTAGATGATGACACTCACGAGGATTTTCTTCAATATAGCAAATATAGCAATTTTTCTCACAAACTTTGATTCTTAAAATTTTTTCTTCATACGATAAATTTGAGACGCCAATTTTGCTAATTGAAAAGTTAAAACAAACCACTAAACAGCAATATTTACTTTGCAAATTATTGATTTTGTTTTCAAAAACTGAAAAAGAAACTTATGTTGAATAAAGTAATAAATAACTGTGATGATGAATTGTGCATTTTTTGTTTCTACCCGTTAATAATGCCGAAAAAGAATAGAAATCTTTCTATTTTCACAAAAAACGTGTTTTCTTCGTGCTGTTGTAGTGTAAGCGAAGTTTGTTCTCAATGAAGTCATTTTTTACATACTTTGGACAGAAGCAATTGAAATATAACACTTAGAAGCCAGTAACAAAAATCGTGTTACACAGTGTAATCATTCTCTACTGCTACCACACTCTTTACTCGAATGCAAATTTCTAAAAACAACAAGTTTAACGGGCAGTGATAAGGAGCTTTGTTTAATGAAGGGAGAAATCGAGTTCTATATCACACCTTGTCAAAATAACTAAAAAGAGAAAACTTTTTCTCAAGAAACCTCAGTTAATCCAGCATCAACTTTGTAAAAATTAGCCCACCTCATTTAGTCACCAAAAGCTGTTATAAACTGTGACTTGGAACATTTTTGCTTCATCGTACATATGTTCTTCATTCAGATGCTAACCATTTGTGCCCATTTGAATTTCCACAGTCACAGGAGAGCAGAAGTTTGATTAGAAGTGTGATTTCTATGGTATTACACAGTATTTTGTAGAACATGTAATTCACATCTTCTCCATCCGTTGACACGTATCCCGGCTAATTGTGCAATAAACCTTGGCTGTAGCTGTGAGCACGGCTCTCTGTTCCACGTATATTCTACGATTGCTCCATCCTCTTCTTCCAAAAGGAGATTTTTCGGCAGTAAATGAACAACTTCGATCTTTTACTAATTCCGTTATTTTATCACTTAGAAACATCGTTTGTTCGCCACGAAGAGAAGGTCGTAGAGAACTACTCCAAACCTCTTTGCAAAGCATGAAAGCTTAAAATATCACCCGCAAACTTCTTTGTAAAACCAAAATAGCTATAAGGTACAAGAAATGTATTGCAGTAACTCTAATCTTCATGCAAACTCTTTTTGATAAGGATATTCAGATTGTCTATCTAATATAAAACAATATCATCAGTTAATAACTATATCATAAGTATAATATAATATCATCAGTTAGAAAACCACCACGTAATTTTCCAGTAAAGCTCTCGCTGTTAATCTTTTTAAAGTTGTTAGACATTCGCACGGATTATCGACCCAGATGTGCTAGATTATCAATCCCAGAAGCATTTTTGGGTGGCCATAACGCTCTGGGAGCGCATTTTTAGAGTCTCATGGATGTTCTCAGCTAACCGTAATCTAGAGATTGTGCCTAAAAATTGAGTCATTTTGAGAGCGCACAATGTCTTAGGTACTTAGCAAAGGTTCCAGAAGGGATTCTTATTTCGCTATCTTTTTTTTTGTCCTGGGTCTCTTTCGTTTTTTCACGTTCACCTAAACGGAAGAATCATAAACGCGATGTTGCATATATAATGTGGCCACAAGTTCAACGAGGCAGTCCAATATGACTGTATTGCTAATAGTTTTGTATATTTTAGATTTCTGTTAATCAAATGCCACAGAGCCGTCAAAATCTGACTTCTGAACACGTTGTTTTATTTTTTTCCTCGTGCTTGTTACCTCGTCTCGAAATTAACGCAAACAATAACAGGTTTCTAACAAGAAATTTGATAAGCAGTGAAGGAAAAAAATTGAGAAAGGATGTGTAACGCACGAGCAAGAAATTTGATAAGCAGTGAAGGAAAGAAATTGAGAAAGGATGTGTAACGCACGAGCAAGAAATTTGATAAGCAGTGAAGGAAAAAAATTGAGAAAGGATGTGTAACGCACGAGCAAAGTGAAGGGTGGAAAACGATGAAACTGATCGATAAAGAAAGAGGTTGCAAAAGCCTTTCAGTTGTTCCCTCAAATATTTGTCACGCTTCCAACGTCTACTAAGTGGCCTGCCGAATAGCGCTATTTGTAACTAACGACAACTAAACTGCAAGTTTTTCCACGCTCATAAGGCCCTCCGAAACATGATTTTAGCATTTTAACCTGCTCTTAACATTATCGGAATTTTAAGAGTAGTCGCCCCTCAGCCTTCAGTCTCCCAAAAAAGGCCCACAGACTTTCCCATCTTGAAAGCAACTTAGCACTCGGGCAATTTCTTGTGCATGCAAGAGTGCATGCCGTTCAGCGAGACACGAAACAAATAATAGGACGTAGTATTTTATCGAGCACAATGCAAATAAACATGAAACAACACCATTTTGACGATTCTGATACATTCAGTGGCCGTTTCGTATTTCGAAATCGGTTGGCACCCGTAGAAGTGGCATACAGCAGTAGACGTGACAGAGATTGACTGATCTGTCCAATTCAGAGAATCTGATCACCCGGCTGATGACAATCGCTTAGAACGAGTTCTGGCTTGATCAGCACGTCATTCTTGCTCTGAAGCACTGCGTTTCATTGGAATATATAAACATGACAGAAAAAAGAGGTTAATACTAGGAGGCGCATTAAAGGCAGTGTTCACGATAAGAATCGTTTTTCTGTTTCTCCGCCTATCTTGAAAACGGCCCCATGCTGATTCCAATGATAACTCTGAAATCGTACAAGACCTTCTGGGAACGGAGTTATGGTCCCTCAAAGATTGAGCTAAGGAAACATGGTGGACGAGTTGTCCGAGGCTTGTAACTTGTGTCTTTTGCAGCCGATGTATGCGAGCTGACCTGAATAAAGAGAGAAGTTGAGAATGAAGGGAAGAACGGGGCTTTTGATCGGAAACCATCGCTCATCTCTCGATCTCGAGCATTCATTTGTTCACGTCGGTGGGCGTGTGTTGCGCTTTTGAGGTTTGCAATGCGCTCCAAGTGGCAACTTCGGGCTCTTTTGGAGCTTTTCCTGGCTCGTTTTCATACGTTCTTTCGACGTAAACGTTGCCGTATGCCCCTCCACTACCCATTCCTAGTGGAAGCTGAAACACATTTTTTATCGTGAACACTGCCTTTAAGGCAAGACTGTGTAGCTCTATAGGGCCTTCAACTTCAGTGTAGAGTGCGCCCCCACATACTTAGGTACCTCAAACGCTGCCTGAACACCGACACGTGACGTGGCCAACATACTGACACGCAACGCGGCCAGCACGCCTTCACGCGACGTGACCGGCACAACGGTGCGCGAAGAGGTGGGCACACCGGCACGCAACGCGGCCAGCACACTGTCAAGCGACGCGGCCAGCAAAACGGCACGCATTGCTGCGGGCACTGTTACCAAGTGCGGTTTTAGATTGCTCCCAAAGAGATTAATATAATAGCCTGTGTACGTGACAATCCCAACTTCTTCAACTTCTCAGAGACGGTGAACTAATCAGACTGTCAACTTATCTGTCACCCTCAACTTTGATCGATGAGATTTCCCGAAGGAAATACATAATTCGACGAACTACTTTGTATGTAGAGCTAAAGCTGCTATTCCCGCGCACCACTGCCTTGCCCTGAAAGCATTGTTCACGATGATTTTCGTTTCCGCGTTTTCTACTCAAAACGATGCGTTGGCCAAAAAGTGTTACCGAAATAACGAAGAAACGGCAAGGAACGCACCAAAACGTCTTATTTCAGTGACATTATTCTCTGGCTTGGACTAGTTGTCCGTTTGGATGAACATGTTCACGGTGGTTGTCACCGGCTAGGAGATGGTTTGGACAGCAAGGCGTTGCAACTAAGGCCCCTGTCATAGTTGGACGGTGTCCGGCGTAGTTCCCCCTTAAAGGCAGCGTTCACGATGGATTTCGTTTTCGAGTTTTCCATATACAATGAGAGCTACATATAGTTCCCTACAGTGCGTTCAGAAAGTATAGGGACACCCCCGAAAATCAAGGTTTTTCAAAATCATGTTATATTTGGCTATCGATACTGTTCATAAATGAATTCAACAAGGTGAAAAACCTCTATTTGTTTATTTCTATAACAGCTGAGCAATTTTGCAAGAATTTATTTCAAATTTCAGATTTTTTCGCCGTTCAGCAAGTATAGGGACACAGCACAAAAACAAAAATTATTGAACAAAGAAAGAATCAAACATACAATCTAAAATGAAATAGCTGCACCATCATTAGCAATGATCTTAAAAATTTTTTTGGCAAACGGATTCGATGACGTAGAAACCAGGTTTTTGTAGACCTGGACACATGTACCGCCGCGTTGTCTTGCTGGAAAGTGAAACGCTGACGTCGTGTTCCGGACAAAAATGGCAGTAGATGTGTGCGAAGAGTTTCTTGATATTCCTCCGAGTTCATGCGACAAGAAGTGAAGGCCAATTCCAAAGTACCTTTGCTACTGAATGCTCCCCAACACATCAGCGAGCCACCGCTGAAATTCCGTCTGCTGAAAATCAATGGATCCTTGCGCAGATCTCGCCAGTAGGATCGAGCACCATCCGGTCCGTCAAGATTACATTTCTTCCCGTCGAAAAAGATGACCTAAAATTTTTTTTTGCGCTATTTCTCGATTTTTTTCCGGTTTTTATGAGACTGCCTTACCTTTGCCCAATCAGTTGCCATGTTCCTCTTTGCATATTCAAGTCGAGCCTCTTTATGGTTTGCAGACAACGACGGGGCCCTCTTCATCACTTGTCGGACAATGTTTTTATCGCCATTTATGGTGTTCCAGACTGTCGTTTTCGAAACACTGAGCGATAATTCGGACTTAATCTGGTTCAGCGACAGTGTGCTGTTGGAGCAGAGCCGAATAATTCTCCGCGAATCTTGATTGCTGATCTTCTTCGGCCGTCCAGTACGTTTTGCAGTACCGTAGGAATCTGGATCCCGCAGGAACTGGTTGATACAGTTGACAGATCTTCCGAGCTGGGTAGCAGCGATTCGACGTTGGCTCAACCCGGCAACGCTGAGCGCACGAATTTGAGCTTGTTCAGCAGCAGATAGAGCAGTACCACGAGCCAATTTACGAATAAAGGTACCATATGTACTCATCTTGAGTTTATGTAGCGAACTTGCAATGGGAAATTTTGTTCGGATTAAAAAAATCTGAATTTTCGAAGGGTGTCCCTATACTTTCTGAACGGCTAAAAATTCTGAAAGTTGAGATGAAATCTTAAAAAAATTCACAATTGTTATATAAATGATCAGACATAGGTTTTCCATGATGCTGAATTCATTGATGAACAGTATTGATCACCAAACACAAAGTTTTATTGGAAACCTCTATTTTCGGGGGTGTCCCTATACTTTCTGAACGCACTGTATATAACAGCTACGTTGAAAAAACCGCAAAAAATCCACTTGAAACCCCTTATTTAGACCCAGAATATTTCAATCAACTTTTGACAAAGGAAGAGTCGATCGTTAGAGATAGCTGTTTTGACCGACGATCTCACGATCAAAGGAAGTTTATCTTTCATTCAAGTGATTTGTTGAGAAGGAAAGGTTTATCGATGTGGAATCATTTCAACCGAAAAAACGGTGAGTGGTTTTCAGCGCGTACGATGCTTTTAAGCCGTTCGAAGTTTAGACCTGGACAGTGCATGAGCCATCCTGGGCCGCGCCCGACGGGATGCCGCAATGGTTTTACTTGTACTAATGATCCAACTCTAATCGGGTGGAAGAGAGAAGGACTACGAACGACCTAAGAGGGACTTTTGAAAGACATTTCTCGTCCTCGTTTCGCGTTCTTTACTTGCATATCGACTGGGTGAGACGGCGGACCATCGTGTATTTATGACGAGAGCCTAAGGGGTGGCACGAGTACTACCTCGATGCAAACATCTAGGGAGGCATATCGAGATTCGAATTGGGCTCCTGACTTTTTTTTATTTCACTAGTTTCAGACAGCTACAGCCAAAATAACCATCCAGAAAACCCTGTCGAATACGTGGCGGATTGCGAAAAAACCCTCTGAAGTCAAAGAAATCGCCTGCGTGATGACAAGTGACTGTGAGATACTTAGTGCATGAATTGGCTGGGTACTGCCAAAATAACTGACCATAGCCCATATATTAGCGGCCTGCAACTCGTTTCACAAAAACTGGTTGCAAAATTTCACTCTACGTTGGCAGAGAGCGTAGAAGGAACGACCAGAAAACATTGATCGCTTCTCAAAGCTCAACTACTCAGGAAATGGGCGGACTTATCGCAGACAGAAATTGTCAAACAGTACTTACCGCGCTCAGGAACAGTTTCTACCGCGAGAAAAAATCCAAGTAGAACTGATCGAGAATAAGTTGCGGTTGCTCGATGTCTTTGCGCTGTGTGCCCGACAGAAGTGCTTACTTATCGCGGGCAGCTACTGGTAAGTAGAACTTACCGCGACCATAAATCGTTTTGATCGCGTACAACAACGTAAATAGGACTGATCGCGAATACCTGCATCGTATTCCGGCTGAACGTGAGCAACGGCACATATCGGACTGAACGCGACGGACCCCGCCTCAACTGCGATGCACTGTTCTGTGTGGTGAAACGAGATCGTCGCCGGTTCAGTTACCCAAGTCTGAGGTACATATAGTATCTCCTTGGTTGCACTAGCGGGAGTACGCTCTGTCCCTACGAGATAGAGGACACGTAACGCCCGCAGGTGCCTAACTTTGGCCCTAGGCTCCGCCTAGTTGTATTATAATTAATAACTGAGTTAGATAGATTTTTTGTGGCCGGTCCTTTTTCTAGCTAGCCGTAGTGATCGCGAGCCGATTTAGAGCTGATCGCGAGCCCATTTAGAGCTGACCGCGCACAAAAGCAGCGGGCTGATCGCCGTTGACCACGCCTTCGTTCCTATTCGGTGTCGCGATAAGTCCGCCCAAATGTCTGAGCCGCAGAAAATGGGACCAATCAAAAATGGAAGAATATTTCATGCAGAACAGTATTAGTTTGGGTCTAAAGGAAAAAACGAGGCGGAATCGCAAAAGACGGTTCCACAAAAATTTCATTATCACAACGCACAGTTCCTGAGGGAGTAAAGAAGCGGGGTAAAAGTAAAATAATTTAGTACACTTCTGGTACTTTTTTCTCGGTTTCTTCGTCATTTCAGTTCTATCTGGGGGCTAAACAATCGATGTAAAGATTATTCTCAAAATCGAAGGTTATCATGAGCCCTGAATTCAAAGGCAGCGTTCACGATTGAAATCACTTTTCTGTTTTTGCCTATCTTGAAAACGGTCCCATTCTGATTCCAATGATGTCTCTGGAATCGTACAAGACCTTCTGGGAACGGAGTTATGTTCCCTTAAAACTTGAGCTAGGGAAGCATGGTGGACGAGTTGTCCGAGGCTTGTAACTTTCGTCTCTTGCAGCCAATGTATGCGAGCTGACCTGAGTAAAGAGAGAAGTTGAGAACGAAGGGAAGAACGGGGCTTTCGATTGGAAACCATCGTTCATCTCACGATCTCGAGTGTTCCATTGCTCTTGTCGAGGGGAGGAAAGGGACCGAACTTTCCCAAAGCGGCGGGGTTTGCCCACTTTTCTAAGCCATTTTGCGGCTCCTGGGTAGCTTTTCGTCCCGTTTTTTCGACGCTGTTTTGCTTCTGAGAGCCACGAGAAGCGTTTGTCAAGAAAAATTCGAGGATGAAGTTTATCGTGAACAGTGCATTAGGAAGAACCCGTCAACGATATCAATGATAGAGTTACTTCATTTCGTTTAACCGATTATAGTAAAACCAGCCGTCCTGCGGGCTCCGCCCTCCTGACGGCTGCTTGGGGGCTTCGCCCCCAAACCCCCAAATTTCCGCCTCCGGCGGAAATTATAAAGTTGCCTTTGCATATATAGAATCGGCTCAGAAATTATTTAACCCCAATATATTTTGTTGTAGACATAAAATTGCCTGCCGCACATGTGGAAACATGGAAAGCAGACAGCGCCAAATTATACCGAGAAAAGTAATAAATCTGCTCCAGTTGTGCACGCACACAAAATCAATCCGAAGTGCGGCAAACCCTGTAGATTAGCGTTCTAGAGCTCGTTTCAAAGACATTCTTCTTTCTGCGGCGTCCTGCGCATTGGTACATAGTACCGCACACCTACTAAGGCGTCAGGAGCACTCCCCCTGAGGTCGAGCACCTTTTCTACGACGTCCGGCGCTTTCCTACATGGGTCCCGTACACTTTCTATGGAGTCCCGCGCACTCTTACATGGGTTCAGCACACTTCATATGGCGTCCGGCGCACTCTTACATGACTATTGCAAAGCAGACAAAAACTCTGGGAGACACACTGTAAACAGAACTGATGATACCTGGTTGATAAGGGTTAGGGTATAGAAGGATGGCAGAGCGGTGAGTCTTCATTCACACACCGTTCTTCTCCACAGATCAGCGGCTGAAGCTGGGAAGCAGGTTCAGATTTTCAGCCGCTGATTTCTGGAGAAGAACGGTGTGTGAATGAAGACACACCGCTCTGCGGTGGCTAAGATACAACAAAATCGGGGTTAAAACTTAGAAAACTTATAATCGGCTTGAGTCCCCAAAATTTTTGTCTGTTTCGCAATAGCCTTCTTACATGGGTCCCGCACACTTTATATGGCGTCCGGCGCACACTTACATGGGTCTCTCACACTTTATATGGCGTCCGGCGCACTCGTACATGGGTCCCGCACACTTTATATGACGTCAGGGGCACTCTTACATGGGTCCCGCACACATTATATGGCGTTCGGCGTGCTCTTGCATGGGTCCCGCACACTTTATATGGCGTTCGGCGCGCTCTTACATGGGTCCCGCACACTTTATATGGCGTTCGGCGCGCTCTTACATGGGTCCCGCACACTTTATATGTCGTCCGGCGCACCCTTACATGGGTCCCGCACACTTTATATGGCGTCCGGCGCACTCTTACATGGGTCCCGTACACTTTATATGGCGTCCGGCGTACTCTTACATGGGTCCCGTACACTTTATATGGCGTTCGGCGCGCTCTTACATGGGTCCCGCACACTTTATGCGTCGTCCGGCGCGCTCTTACATGGGTCCCGCACACTCTATATGTCGTTCGGCGCACTCTCACATGGGTCCCGCACACTTTATATGGCGTTCGGCGCGCTCTTACATGGGTCCCGCACACTTTAAATGTCGTCCGTCGCACTCTCACATGGGTCCCGCACACTTTATATGACGTCCGGCGCACTCTTACATGGGTCCCGTACACTTTATATGACGTTCGGCGCGCTCTTACATGGGTCCCGCACACTTTAAATGTCGTCCGGCGCACTCTCACATGGGTCCCGCACACTTTATATGACGTCCGGCGTACTCTTACATGGGTGCCGTACACTTTCTGTGGAGTTCGGCGCACTCTTACGTGGGTCCCGCACACTTCATATGGCGTCCGACGCACTCTTACATGGGTCCCGTACACTTTATATGGCGTCCGGCGCACTCTTACATGGGTCCCGCACACTTCATATGGCGTCCGGCGCACTCTTACATGGGTCCCAAACACTTTATATGGCGTCCGGCGCACGCTTACATGGGTCCCGTGCAATTTCCATGGCGTCCGGGGCACTCTTACATGGGTCACGCACATTTTTATGGCGTCCGGCGCACTCTTACATGGGTCCCGTACACTTTCTATGGAGTCCAGCGCACTCTTACATGGGTTCAGCACACTTCATATGACGAGGGTTGCGCGCGCGTGATAGACGAGGGTTGCCAGACGAAACGCCGAATGCGGCGATATGCGTTGAATGATGAGTCATGGGGATGAGCTGCCCATCAACGGATTAACACCCATAAGTTGGCAAATTGGATTCTAAGTTTGCTCCACAATTTTTAGTACTGTGCACGTTACTGTTTGGAGTTCCTTGTATTTCGAGGCCACTTTACACTTCTCAAATAACATCACGTTAATGACAGAGAAGGAAATTCAAACACGAATGAAAATACGAAAAAAGTATAATGTTGCGTACAGTTGCATCACGTCGCTTCCTTCAGAGGCGCGCGCTCGCGGAGCGGCGCAGCATTTGAGCGTACCTTCTCGCAACGACGGTGCTGTTCCTCATCAATGCACTGTTCAAATCAACAATTTGAACGCATTGAGAATGGTAAAGAAGCATCCACAATCTGATGCCGTATTATTGCTTCGATATTTGAACTGTTATGTGCTTAGAAACATGAAAGGAGAAAATTTGAGTCAATCTGTTTGTGGGGAAGGAAAGGTGAACAGGTATACGTCGAAAACACATTCTTCACATAATCCTAGAGTCCCGCTTGAAGAGAAAATGGACTTGGCACATGTGAGAGTGGCGAAAATTTGACCTTTCCGGATTGGGCTGGCGCAGTGCTTATTCGAAAGAGGATCAAAAACTAATGCGGTGGGCAGAGTCGCAGGTCGATTGTTCCCGTTTGAGCCGATAACGGGACGTCGATGACCGAGGGTCGTTTTTCAAAGCCAAAATCACAGTGGTTGCGCTAAGCGGGAAATGCCTCCAGAGAGGTTTTAACTGTTTCGAAAGAGTCTTTACCAAGCGTGGTTGTGATCGCGGGTACCTTGAGCCCGAGCGAATGACGATGAATGTGTCTGCCGGGGCGCCAAACAGGGGAAAAAACGCTGTTTTAGCACATCCCAAAAAAGTGAAAAATCAAATTTTCCGGGTTGCGGTGGCGCAGTGCTTATTCGAAAGAAGATCAAAAAAAAATGCGGTGGGCCGAGTCGCAGGTCGATTGGTCCCGTTTGAGCCGAGAACGGGACTTCGGTGACCGAGGGTCGTTTTTCAAAGCCAAAATCACAGTGGTGGCGCTAGGCGGGAAATGCACCCGGAGAGGTTTCAACTGTTTTGAAAGAGTTTATACCAAGCGTGGTTGTGATCGCGGGCACCCTGAGCCCGAGCGAATGACGATGACTGTGTCTGCCGGGGCGTCGATGCGGCTAAAAATCATTAATTTTTACTTTCGCCTCCTCCATAAATTGGTCTATCATTCTTGTGTATAACTCGTCCTCCATCTGCACGGTTGAGATGAAGTCAAACATTTACACCAAATTGATATCTAGCTTCAGTTTTCGTACACTCGATTGATTGCGTTAACCCTATATGCCTTGTTTGCCGGGTAAGACATGTGCAGGCTCAACATGAAGAGCTCTCAATGCTGATTCTAAATATGCCGCCGACGTCCCAAACGGACCACTTTGAACGAAGTTATGAGAAAGCGGCGCTTTCCGGCGGAAAAAAGGGCCAAAAACGCCGTTTTTCCTAAAGTCGCGGGCGGTATTGTAGTATTCAATTGGCTTCGCCGAACGATGGGCCGGCTTCGCCGACCCCCTCCCTCTACGTAGTATTTGTTTGGCTCCGCCGAACAATGGGCCGGCTTCGCCGACCCCCTTGCTCTACGTAGTATTCGTTCGGCTTAGCCGAACTATGGGCAGGCTACCCTCCGCGCAGTATTCGTTCGGCTACAACGATGAGCCGGCTTCCCCGGCTACCCTCCGAGTAGTATTCGTTCGGCTTCGCCGACCCCCTTACTCTACGTAGTATTCGTTTGGCTCGGCCGAACGATGGGCCGGCTTTGCCGACCCCCTTGCTCTACCCTCTATAAAACGTCGTAATTCACATCAATCGAGGCGCGAGCGGCGCGCGCGACGCCTCGGCCTCCGTCTGCCCTACGCTCTCTCACTGTCACTAACCTCCGCTCCGCACCAGCACGCGTTGGAGCCATGTGAATTTCGCCGTTTTATAGCCTGTACGTAGTATTCGTTCGGCTTAGCCGAACTATGGACCGTCTTCGCCGGCCACCCTCCGTGTAGTAACCGTTCGGCTTCGCCGACCCCTTCCCTCTACGTAGTATTTGTTCGGCTTCGGCGAACGATGAGCCGGCTTCGCCGACCCCCTCCCTCTACGTAGTATTCGTTGGCTTCGCCAAACGATGGGCAGGCTTCGCCGGCCACCCTCCATGTAGTAATCGTGTGGCTGCGCTAAACGATGGGCAGGCTTTGCCGGCTGCCCTCCGTGTAGTATTCGTTGCGGCTTCGCCGGCCACCCTCCGTGTATTAGTCGTTCGGCTTCGCCGACCCCCTCCCTCTACGATGTATTTGTTGGCTTCGCCAAACGATGAGCCGTCTTCGCCGACCTCCTCCCTCTACGTAGTATTCGGTTCGGCTTGGCCAAACGATGGGCAGGCTACCCTCCGCGCAGTATTCGTTCGGCTACAACGATGAGCCGGCTTCCCCGGCTACCCTCCGCGTGGTATTTGTTCGGCTTTGCCGAACGATGGGCCGGCTTCGCTGACCCCCTTCCTCTACGTAGTATTCGTTTGGCTCCGCCGAACGATGGGCCGTCTTCGCCGACCCCGTCCCTCTACGTAGTATTCGTTCAGCTTCGCCGAATGATGGACCGTCTTTGCTGGCCACCTATATAGTATTCGTTTGGCGATTAGCCGGCTTCGCCGGCTCTCTTCCATCAACCAGGTACAGTGTGTCACTGCCAAAAAAATATTCGTTTGGCTTCGCCAAATGATGAGCTAACTTAGCCGGCCACCCACCAATTAGTATTCGGTTGGCTTCGCCGAACGTTGGGCTGGCTTTGCCGGCCACATTCCACGTAAGTAACGTTTGGCTTTGCCAAACGATGAGCCAGCTTAGCCGGCCACCCTCCACAAAGTAATCGTTTGGCTTCGCCAAACGATAAGCCAGCTTATCCGGCCACCCACCAATTAGTATTTGTTTGGCTTTGCCAAACGATGAGCCGGCTTCGCCGGCCACCTTTCACGTAGCACTTGTTTGGCTTCGACGGCCCTCCTCCATCAATTAGGTACAGTGTGCCACCCTCCACGTAGTTTTCGTCTGGCTTCGCAGAACGATGGGCCGGATGCGCCGCCCCTCCCCCTCTACGCTGTATTCGGGAAAAAATCGAGCTTCACCATTTTCCCATAAGACGGAAGACATCCTTATTCAAAAACGTAGGGGGGGGGGACTTCCGCTTCTTCACAGGGGGATTCGCGCTTCTTCCCGGCTACCCTCCGCGTAGTAATCGCTCGGCTTCGCCGAACGATGGGCCGGCTTCACCGACCCCCTTCCTCTACGTAGTATTCGTTTGGCTCCGCCGACCGCTAGACCGGCTTCGCCGACTCTCCCCTCCCTCTAAGTATTTATTTATTATTTATTGATAGACGTAGGAAAACCTACGTAGAACAAACAAAAATGACTGAGAAAAACAATATGATATCGCTGCATCATAAAATAGATGCGCTAAAAAGAAATCTTCAGTAATGCAAACCCTATAAAAATACCTATAGCACAACACTTTCAGGAATTCTCTGTTAGCACAAGTTCTCTAGTCTTTAACTTGAACAAATTAAGTGACATTCGAAACCAATCATCCTTAAATGTTTTATTTAACATCGTAAGAATTCTTACTGAAAAATAACTCCACCTTATTTTAGTTCTTGATAACGGAACCTTGAATCGAATCCTATTGTTCCTACCCCTGGAATTAGCGAAAGTGAAAAAGTTCGTGAAGGGATTCGATACCTTCCTTGTTAAAATTTTGAAAGCCATAATAAGGTCATTTTTCTTTCTTCTATTCAACAAACTAGGTAAAGAATATATATGCCGCCTAAGAACTCCATTCGGTATAAACTCATAACTTAGCCCTGAGCATCTAATAGCGAGTTTACGAGTGAAACTACTCTGCACTGACTCCAAGTAGTCGATATCCTTCTTCTTATATGGCGAAAACACAGTGGTACCCGACTCAAGAAGTGGTCTAACATAGGTTTTGTATGCTTTAACGAGCGTCAAAGCATTCCTAGAGCGAAGAGCTTTGAACAAGTTGTAAGTCCGGTGGAATGCGATGGATAGTATATGTCTGTAATGACTGTCAATACTAAGTTTACTATTATACATAAATCCGAGGTCTTTAACCTCATTCACAAATTCCAACACCTCTGAGCCTAACGTACAGGCGATATTTGCAGAATCGTTGCCAATACGGAGCACTTTGGTTTTTTGAGGAGCTAAGGGTGGTCCCCACCGATCTGACCAATTCTTTACATGATCAATAGCAGCCTGGAGCGCTTCTATGTCGCTTGAACTTCGAATGATTTTGTATATCTTTATGTCATCTGCGTACATGGTGCAAGTAACGTCGAAACGAGAAATTTCATCAGGCAATTCGGAGGTGTAAATCAAGAAAAGAAGTGGAGATAAAACTCCACCCTGTGGCACTCCATTAGAAATGCTGTGAATTGAGGATAGCTCATTACCAATTCTAACCTGATAGGTGCGATTCTGCAAAAAACTAGTAATCCACTGGACTGCCCGAGGATGAATACCAACAGCTTCCAATTTCTTGACCAATTTATATGTTGGTACTCTGTCAAAAGCCTTTGCAAAATCAAAGAATACAACATGTACAATCTCCTTATTCTCCACTGCTATAGACCAATCATTGAAAGAAGTGAGTAAAGCTGTCTCACAAGACCTCCCTTTGCAGAACCCAAGCTGAGAGCGAGGGATGACATCATACTTCTTCAAGTGATCAGTCAGTTTGTTCTTGATTATCTTCTCAAATGTCCTTGCAAAAATGGAAGTAATGCTGACAGGACGGTAATTTTTCACAGAGTTAAAGGGTGGTTTTTTTTGGAATTGGAACAACATAAGAATGGCGCCACCGCAAGGGGACCTCGGCTCTCATGTAGGACAAGTTGAAGAGATATTCAAGAGGCGAGGCTATGAAAACCAGAATCCTTTTAATAAAATACAAAGGTACTGAGTCAGGCGTAAAAGAGGACGAGCGGGGCCACTTAGCCGGAAAGTTAATTATTTCGTCTTTGTAGAACCAAATGGTCGGATCCATAAGCGGAAAACGAACAGGAATATCATCACACTCTTCAGCAATACTATCATTGTGAACCCTTTGAAACTTCTTGGCAAACAGTGCAGATTTATCCTTATCAGAAATGACTATGGTCCCATCCTCATCACCGACTAGAGTAGGAATGCTTTTTTTCTGCTTAAGCCTTTTGGTAATGTATTTGTAAAGTTTGGAAGGATTCTGGGATTCCACCAACTTATTCTCAAAACTAGAATTATATTTGATGAGTGATCTCTGTACTTTATTATTGAAGGACTTGTATAGCGCCCATGATGATTCACTGCCATCAGCTACTGCGTTATCCCACAATCTATCGCGGCGAAAAAGCATTCTCTTCAGATAAGTTGGAACCTCATGGTCAAAGCTAGTGATTTTTTTCATTGGAACAAAGGTCTCCATGGTGTGATGCAAAGCGGCTAGAAACATCTCATACCTCTCAGAGACAGATTCAACATTTCCAAAAGACCCGAACCAGTCGATTTGGCCCGAGTAATTCTCAATAGCTGAAAAATCTGCAGATTTGAAATCCCTTATCCATTCCTCTGGCTTGACCGGAGCTATTACGTTTAAGCGAAACTCGACTGTTGAATGATCACTGTTTCCGATAGGCGAGAGGACATTCAATTGTCTGATCAAATTATCATGATTGCAAAAGACGAGGTCAAGAGTAGAACTGCCCCTAGTTGGAGCAAGAACAAATTGCGTCAGGTTATGAGCAGAAAACGTATCAGTAAACTCTCTAGAAACGGCACTAACGTCACTGCTACCCATCCAATCGATATCAGCTAAGTTCAAGTCTCCCAAGAGCAAACTATGTCCATTGTAGGAGCAGAAATCACTGATCGCTTTTCTCAATAAAGCAGAGTTATGAGTGCTACATGAAGGAGCCCTATACACTAAAACAACCCTAATTGTGTCTTGTAGGAAAACTAAGTCACAAACGAGAATTTCATACGCATTTGCGACCGACTCTTTGAAACGCTCGATATAAGGAATAGTATTTTTGAGAAGCAGGAAAACCCCGCCACCTTCTCTGCGTAGGCGGTCACACCTAACAAAAGAATACTGTGAGGTTATCACTCCAAGTAAGGCACCAATATCGTTATTAGAATTCAACCAAGATTCCGTTACAAAAACAAGGTCATAGTTTTCTTTCAGAAAAACTAAAATGAACGAATCAATGTTTTTACAAGAGATCGGATATTGGTCAAAATGCACTTTAGTCCAACAGTTCTAGGCCGAAGATGATTTAGAGGTTTCCCGAGTGTGCGGGCTGCGTAGCAAACTGTGAACCACTAGGTAAAACTGTTCCCAGGACGCTTGTAGCAGAACGACGAGTGTCATCAGAAGAAATTTCGATAACATTTGGATGAGCATTATGATCTGTGGGAGAAGAATTGGCAACAATTCGAATGGCGGTGTGAGCAATGGAAAAATTATTGGATCGAGTTTGCGAAGAGGAAGAGGGTGGAAAATTGTTTACGGTACACTGACCTCCCTGATGCTGTCGACGGGCCAGTCGTTCTGTCTTCAGTCGATCCCTTTCCGCCTTAGGAAGGGAAGGTCTGATGAACAAACCGGCAATGTTGAAATGCCGTAAACGATACGCCCTGCGAAGCATCAGTTTGGCAAAAATTGTAGCGGGAAGCACAACTTTCAACAGTCGGGAATGATTGGCACTAGGAGCGCCTAGACGAAAAATCGAAATTGGTGAACATTCAATCGATAAATAATCCATGATATCACGTACCACATGAAAGTCATTAACAACTCGAGCGGAACTGTGAACAGCCTTACTCTCATGAACACCAGCAATAACGACGGATCTTCTACGTTCAACTTCTTCATACGAAACATGATCTTGATTACGCTTAAAATCGTGAGAGTTAGAGATTGGCAAAACATTACTGATCGGCTCAACTTGACTAGGAGAGATTGCACGATCAGAAACAGAAACTGTTGAAGACTTGAGAATAGAAATTTCAGACTTGAGATTAACAATCGTATCATTCAACTCACGACAATGATTAACCATAACTTGAAGTTGCTTCCTATCTTCGAGTAGATATGAGAGCACAAGTTTTAAATGTGAAGGAATCGAGTCGTCTGCGAATATTGAGTCGGCCAGTGAGGTGAGATCATTTGGCGTCGAAGGAGACTGGACTTCTGGAGCTCGTTGTCGCTTTTGTGGAGGCTGACGACGGTTCTGAACAGGTAGAGACGAAAGAGGAGTGGACATATTCGGATATCGACCGTAAGAGAATATAATGCACCGGTGATGGTGGCTGTATTTGAAAAAAAAATAGTCCCTCAGCCACTAGGAACTCGGCGTTCGTGCTGGTCACCAACAATCGATGAAAACAGTCGGCAGAACTCGTAGACCAGCCAAAGGAAGTTGGTTGAAAACTGAGCCAGTTGCGAGCATTAGCGGACTTCCTCGAGAATTGGGGGCACAGGAGTGCAGGAGTATGAGTCTAGACAGAAGTTAGACGATGTGAAGTAGATAAGACGGTTGAGAGTCGAAAGTGAACCGGATCTGTAGAACACCGGCCACCCACCGCGGTGACAAGAGGTGGGAATCAAAGTAGTATTCGGTTCGGCTTCGCCGAACGATGGACCGACTTCGCCGGCCACCCTCCATGTAGTATTCGTTTGGCTGCGCTAAACGATGGGCCGGCTTTGCCGGCTACCCTCCGTGTAGTATTCGTTGCGGCTTCGCCGGCCACCCTCCGTGTATTAATCGTTCGGCTTCGCCGATCCCCTCCCTCTACGATGTATTCGTTGGCTTCGCAAACGATGAGCCGTCTTCGCCGACCCCCTCCCTCTACGTAGTATTCGGTTCGGCTTCGCCAAACGATAGGCAGGCTACCCTCCGCGCAGTATTCGTTCGGCTACAACGATGAGCCGGCTCCCCCGGCTACCCTCCGCGTAGTATTCGTTCGGCTTCGCCGAACGATGGGCCGGCTTCGCTGACCCCCTTCCTCTACGTAGTATTCGTTTGGCTCCGCCGAACGATAGGCCAGCTTCGCCAACCCTCTCCTTCTACGTAGTATTCGGTTCGGCTTCGCCGAACGATGTACCGGCCTCGCCGGCCACCCTCCATGTAGTATTTGTTTGGCTGCGCTAAACGATGGGCCGGCTTTGCCGGCTACCCTCCGTGTAGTATTCGTTGCGGCTTCGCCGGCCACCCTCCGTGTATTAATCGTTCGGCTTCGCCGACCCCCTCCCTCTACGATGTATTCGTTGGCTTCGCCAAACGATGGACCGGCTTCGCCGGCCACCCTCCATGTAGTATTCGTTTGGCTGCGTTAAACGATGGGCCGGCTTTGCCGGCTACCCTCCGTGTAGTATTCGTTGCGGCTTCGCCGGCCACCCTCCGTGTATTAATCGTTCGGCTTCGCCGATCCCCTCCCTCTACGATGTATTCGTTGGCTTCGCCAAACGATGGGCAGGCTTCCCTCCGCGCAGTATTTATTCGGCTACAACGATGAGCCGGCTTCCCCGGCTACCCTTCGCGTAGTATTCGTTCGGACTCGCCGAACGATGGGCCGGCTTCGCTGACCCCCTCCCTCTACGTAGTATTCGTTTGGCTCCGCCGAACGATGGGCCAGCTTCGCCAACCCACTCCCTCTAATACGTAGTATTCGGTTCGGCTTCGCCGAACGATGTACCGGCTTCGCCGGCCACCCTCCATGTAGTATTTGTTTGGCTGCGCTAAACGATGGGCCGGCTTTGCCGGCTACCCTCCGTGTAGTATTCGTTGCGGCTTCGCCGGCCACCCTCCGTGTATTAATCGTTCGGCTTCGCCGACCGCCTCCCTCTACGATGTATTCGTTGGCTTCGCGAAACGATGAGCCGTCTTCGCCGACCCCCTCCCTCTACGTAGTATTCGGTTCGGCTTCGCCAATCGATGGGCAGGCTACCCTCCGCGCAGTATTCGTTCGGCTACAACGATGAGCCGGCTTCCCCGGCTACCCTCCGCGTAGTATTCGTTTGGCTTCGCCGAACGATGGGCCGGCTTCGCCGACCCCCTCCCTCTACGATGTATTCGTTGGCTTCGCCAATCGATGAGCCGTCTTCGCCGACCCCCTCCCTCTACGTAGTATTCGGTTCGGCTTCGCCAAACGATGGGCAGGCTACCCTCCGCGCAGTATTCGTTCGGCTACAACGATGAGCCGGCTTCCCCGGCTACCCTCCCCGTAGTATCCGTTCGGCTTCGCCGAACGATGGGCCAGCTTCGCCGACCCCCTTCCTCTACGTAGTATTCGTTTGGCTCCGCCGAACAATGGGCCGTCTTCGCCGACCCCCTCCCTCTACGTAGTATTCGGTTCGGCTTTGCCGAACGATGGACTGGCTTCGCCGGCCAACCTCCATATAGTATTTGTTTGGCTGCGCTAAACGATTAGCCGGCTTCGCCGGCCCTCTTCCATCAATCAGGTACAGTGTGCCACTGCCAAAAAAATATTCGTTTGGCTTCGCCAAATGATGAGCTAACTTAGCCGGCCACCCACCAATTAGTATTCGGTTGGCTTCGCCGAACGTTGGGCTGGCTTTGCCGGCCACATGCCACTTATGTAACGTTTGGCTTTGCCAAACGATGAGCCAGCTTAGCCGGCCACCCTCCACAAAGTAATCGTTTGGCTTCGCCAAACGATAAGCCAGCTTATCCGGCCACCCACCAATTAGTATTTGTTTGGCTTTGCCAAACGATGAGCCGGCTTCGACGGCCACCTTTCACGCAGCACTTGTTTGGCTTCGACGGCCCTCCTCCATCAATTAGGTACAGTGTGCCCCCCTCCACGTAGTTTTCGTCTGGCTTCGCAGAACGATGGGCCGGATGCGCCGCCCCTCCCCCTCTACACTGTATTCGGAAAAAATCGAGCTTCACCATTTTCCCATAAGACGGAATACATCCTTATTCAAAAACGTAGGGGGGGGGGAACTTCCGCTTCTTCACAGGGGGATTCGCGCTTTTCTCTTCTCTCGAGGAAAGGGAAGTCATCGACCTTTAAAGGCAGTGTTCACGATGAATATCGCACTCGAGTTCGACCCAAAAATGGGATTGTTTGGTCGTGAGGTAACTAATAGTGAAGAAACAGGGAAGAAAAACGTCCAAAATTACTCAAAATAACGGTTTCTAGATTCAGGGCGTGGACGAGAATCATGGGCCCTGCTGATTTCGGCAAGCGCGTGCTAATCGCGAAATCTGCGCGAATCGATAATGCTAACTGCGGCAGAGTTGCTTGGCAATTCGCCATAGAAGCTCGTCCGATTGGGGGGCGGACCGGGATAGGTAGGTGCACCGGGAGAGCTTATAAAGCCGTTCGCATTTATTTCTGGCCAGTTTTTGTTGCTTTCTTCGACCCTATCCTCTACAGCACCTGTCAACTTAGTGTTTCACACCGAGACCTCGAGAACGAGATTTATCGTGAACACTGCCTTTAACGGAAAAACGAAGTGGGCAGGCTTCGGGTCCTTCACAAAAAAAGAAATCGCGCTTCTTCCTTCGTCGATAAAGGGCACTGGTATATTTCTGCGACAGCCGGTCGCCGGAGTTGTCGCCGCTCCGGCGCGCTTTTGCGTACCTACATTTCCGCATAGGTGCCCGCATCTGCGAACCAATTGATGAATGCCGACTTTGCTCCTAATATTGTTTTCCTGAATTAAGTTGTAAGGGGAACAATTTTTTGATGGGGAAATGTCGCTATGACTAACATGGATCACTGAAAAGACTTCTACTTTCAAGCAGAAAAACTCAGCGGAGAAGTTCCGAGAAATGGCCTCCAAAATCATTTAGCTTTCGAAATCTCATATTTTAATTTGAAGAATATTTCAGAAACAATCTTAGGTCTGGTTTTATTCTGAAACTCGACCCTCGACAATTTTTGATGTGTCCCTCAATTGACAGTAGCATTCGCGAAAAAAGTAACTTCGTATTTCGTTCGTACGCAAAGAAAAGACATTGAAGATTTGCAAAATGCTTCAGTGAATTTTTAAAACCCGGTGGAAAGCTCGAATATTCCTCTAACCCTGTCCTGCGCTCTATTGATGCTAAAACAAAAGTTCCGAGAATTTGCAGAAAACTTTTTTTTTCGTTTCAGAATAGTCTCGGATCGAATTTTGATATAAGAATAGAAATCTTGAATGTTCAACAAAAAAATTCAATGCTCATTCCTCTCAAAATATTTCAAAACTGAAAAATGTGCAGCAAGAAAAATCTAGACCAGAGTCGAAGACAGTTCACCAAACTCTTTTCTTTGCCTTCGTTTCCAGATTCTAGAGTTAAACACTTTCAAAAACATTGATACCAGGTGGCATGGATAATAGAAAGAGAAGGATCAATACATGAGAAGAAGAATAAAGGCAACTTCTATTTAATGAAGGAAAAAAAAGCTGGATTGCGACACACTCCCCGCTTCAGTGCCTGCATTAGATGCGCAGGGAGTACTGTAGCGGGCGCGAAATTCTCGCGTTTTGTGCTGAAATCCCACTTTTTTGAATTGCCTCGTGCGATTTTTTGTATATAGAGGATATAAAGAATCTCATGTTTAGTTAACTGGTATACCCTGTCCCAAACGAGATGGCAAGCGTAGAGCCCAAAGAAGCAGCGCGCCGCCCTCTACGTCTCTGACCTTTTAGTATTTTTGAACGTTTTTTAACTTTCTCACTTCATTTTCTTACATAGTCCATTGCTCTTTTGCGTTGTTTTCTTTCGAAATGCTTTTGATATTCACTCTCGATATATATTTTGTTCTTCACGTGGCAGGAAAAGTTTTTCAGGATGTGGATAACAGGTCGGAGCGCACAGAGTCGCCTAACACGTCGATTTCACCGTAAACTCGATACAACCGAACTGTTTTCACTTGTCTGAAGCCATTCATTCACTTCAATGTTTGGTTGCAGTCTATATTGTGTCTCAGACAACTCTAATATCGATCCAAGTCTTCAGGTCGCTGATGATGTCAGAGATGCAGAGGGCGGCGCGCTGCTTCTTTGGACTCTAGGCTTGCCATCTCGTTTGGGAGAGCGTATAATATAGCTTGATGAACATAAATGTCTAGTCACTGACTGTGATCGAGAAGAATTAAAAGTTTCGTGTTTTACTCAAAAAAAAGTGGTTCCAAAGCTTTTTATATCAATCAAACTTTTTGTTCAAGTAACCTTCCGTTATCGACATCAGAATATTGGAAGAGTGCAACAACGGAAGCAACACCATTATTCAACTATTCGAGAGGAAACTGAAGGTGTCGATTGGAAAGGGTGTCAGACAGGGAGATACCATCTCGCCGAAGCTGTTCACGACCGCGTTACAAGACGTGATGCGCCACATCGACTGGGACGGCAAAGGTATCCTCATAGACGGGTGCAGACTATCCAACTTGCGCTTCGCTGACGACTTTGTGCTGCTGGGTTCGTCTTCCGCAGAAGTCGAAGGAATGCTTAACGAACTGGACGCTGCAGGAAAAGCGATCGGCCTTACAATGAATCTGAGGAAAACCCAAGTGATGCGCAACCAGTGGTGCGACGACAGCCCCATTCGTCTCTCTGGCACTCCCCTACCCACTATGAACAGCTACGTCTATCTCGGAAGAGAGGTGAACATGCAAAACGACTTGTCTACGGAGATCGGACGGAGACGACGAGCGGCCTGGTCTGCACTTGGATCGATAGTGGAAGTGACAGACAAATTGCGGGATGTGAAGACACGATCACGTTTGTTCGACACCACGGTGCTACCTGCGTTGTGCTATGGAACCGAGACATGGGCGGAAACGAAGGCGACCACACAGGCCATAAGGACAGCTCACAGGGCCTTAGAACGCAGACTACTGAAGACTAATCGTCGTGCCCAGCGAGCTGGTGGCCTACGCAGTGCTGATCTTCAAAAGCAGTCGCAGTTAATGAACTCTCTTCTGTTCATGACCCAGTCTAAACACCGATGGGCAGGACACGTGTTGCGCCGCATGGATGACCGATGGAGCCTCCGTACAACAATCTGGTTACCACGTGATTGCCGCCGGCCTCTAGGCCGTCCTCCCATAAGATGGAACTCTGTATTTTCAGGCAGAGTCAAGACGTTCTGCACCGAGCGAGGGCTTCCTGAAAATCACCATCACTGGATGTCCCTTGCTCGGGATCGGTCGAGCTGGTTGAGATGTGGTCCACAAGGCGGCGACGCGCAGTGAAGATGGATCATCAAGGTATCAAGGTAAGGTAACCTTCCGTTGTTACACCTGTCTTGCGACTCATTCTCTGCAACCCTAGCAGTACGACCGAGCAAACAGAAATTTCTCGTGACGTTGTCCGCTAATCTCCGTCATGTTTCACGCGAAATTGCGTCGCCACGAGCGATCCTAAGTCGCTCGACGATTTGAAATCGCTTCGTCCAGCGATTTCAGATCGTGGCAGTGTTGTTGAAAGTTCGCTTTACTAGAAGTGCGCTTTTAGTCGAAGCGACCAACAACAATGCCGCGATCTGAAACTAGAAGTCGAAGCGACCAGCTTGGAATGGGGCATCAGCTAACGCTTCTAATAGTTGACAGCTGGCTCGGTTCCAAGAACCACGCCAATAACCTGTCCGTCGCGCCCGAAGGGAACGCCCGCTGCTGCTGGTGCGACAAGCGCCTCTGCTTCGGTTGTTTCATAGAACGCAGTCACAGCCGCTAGCCTTTTCGGTTGATGATGAAGTATTATATAGGCACTACTATCTCCTTTTTAATTAATTCCGCTCTATAAAGAATAGCTCAGGGGGCTACCTCCTCTTCAAACCAGGCTGCTAAAGTGCTTATTAGAAAGAGCATCATAAAAGAAGGTTACTGGCCGAGTCTCATATCGATTGGTCCCATGAGAGCCAAGAATGGGACGGCGGGGATTTCGGATCGTTGTCAGCCAAAATCACAGGGGTGTCGCAAGGCGGAAAAAGCCTTCAGACCGGTTTTTACTGTTTTAAAGGAGTCTACACTAAGAATACTTGTAACCTCGGATGCTTCGTGCCCAAGTGAAGAACGATTGTTGGTTCTCTCGGGGCGTCTAAAAGACGCTGTTTTGGCACATCTGAAAGTGGGGAAAATCGAGTTCTCCGGATTGGGCTGCTGTAGTGCTTATTTGGGAGAGGATCACAAAAAAGGATTAGTGGCCGAGTCTCAGGTCGATTGGTCCCATTTGAGCCGAGAACGGGACCTGGGAAGTGACCGAAATATGGATACTTGAAAATGGGAGGAATCGGAATGCATATACCTACATGTCAGTCAAAATCCCTTCAGAGTGTTCCACTAGAATATACACAACTGTTATATAAACACATTCAATCCTCTGATTACCATTCCGACTTCGCGTTTTGCGCACTCGATTGATTGCGTCACGCCTGCTCTGGCAAACTGGGGCGTCGACAACAGGTTGATCCGCCCACCATGAGTCACCTCTGGCCAACGCGCCGATGTTCGGCGGGGCCGTGGCCGGGAGTTATGATCTGGTTGATATCGAGCTGTTGCACAGCAACAGCGCAGACGTCCCCTTATCACCCACCTCGCATTTTTGTAATTTCCATGGGAGAGGCAACTCAGTCTGCATCTTGTCAGACTATAGGGACTATTCGAAACCAAAATTTGCAGTTGTTCCGAAATTAGTCACAGTAGTCAGCAACGATACGTCTTTCCCTCTTTCATCATCTGGACAGATCATCGATTCACATTGAGCGCGAGACATCATTCTTCCCTTGATTGTGACATTTCTAGTGCTCGCAAGAGTCACTTCTCATCTTTTAATGAACTTTTATTTGCAATCAATTCACATCTAGCATCGTTTCTATAGTTGCACAATTTCGAAAAAAATGTCGAGAACGACATTTGAATTTTTTTAGTTTGAAACACTTTCGCAGGAACGAAAAATTAAAAATAGCACGAAAAAGTTTCGAACGAACGAAAAATGAATGAATGAAAAGCGTTCGAAAATTTTAGAAAGAACGAGAATCGAAAAAAATTCTCGTTCGAAATCTTTTCGAAAAAAAAAACGGAAACCGAAAAATTTTCGTTCGAAATAATTGAGAACGAACGAAAAAATGAAAAAGAACTCAATCGAAAAAAATCCGAACGAACAAATTTTGAAAATTTTGCGAAATGTGGAACGAACGAATCTTGGAACTAATCAAAATGTTGAATTTTTGACTTTCCATAACCTCTCGGTTTTTTTTTCATGTCGTGTGAAGGTTTTGGATTGAATTAGAAGTTCGTTCGGAGTTGAAGATTTTTTAGAGACGCCCTCGAAATTTTGAAACTTTTTTCGGAACCGGACTCAGCGCTTTATTTACAACGCTCAGTCAGAGAATGAATATTCCACACGTGATCAATTTCCACTGAAGTCGCGATCATGGCCCGAGGAATAACAAAACAGCGTAACCTGGAACCCGAGGAGTTTCAACTCAGAAGCCTCAAGATGTCGCAGCGAAGATGAAGGAGGGATAAAAGAACAATAGCCGAAGTCAACGGTTAGTTGTGAGAAAAAGTTTTACTCAGTTTATCTTGAATTGCGCAAAACACGGTCCGCCAATAGTCCTCTAATTGGCCCGCTAGTACCGTAGTGTTCGACACGACGCGTTCTCGGCAGACCCGGGTGTGCACCCGGTGTGCAGAGCAACCCATTCGTCAATGCCGTCACTCGGCCACCCATCCTGAAACCCGGGTCTGCCGAGAACGCGTCTTGGACGTATACTACGGTACCTTGAGCGGTTGAGATCTGAGGCTCGGCATTTGGCTAAAACTCAGGACTGTGCTGAGTTCTGGGAACGTTTCAAAAAACTTAGTGAACGTTTTGCTAATAGATTGAAGAAGTATAATAACCATACTGAGAAAAAAGCTGTCGAGTCAAGTGATAAACATTCCTTTTTTAGATTTATCAACTCTAAACTCCGGGAAAAACCAGGTGTTGGAGTTCTCAAAAATTCCAATGGGGCATTGGTGAGGAATGCTTGTGATAGAGCTGAGTTGTTGGCGGACATATTTCAAAAGTCGTTTTCTGACGTCCCTTCTATGGACAGCCTACCTGTGTCCAATTCTTTCGCTGTTATGGCTGATTCATGCTGGTTTTACAAGTATGAAATTATCAAGGAACTTCTTGCCTGGCCTTCATCCAACTCTATCACTCCCGACGCCATACCACTCAGCTTTGCCAAGTAGATCGCTCTTGATATTGCAGGCCCCCTGGAGTATATTTTCAGTCTGAGCTTCATGTCTGGCGAAGTCCCCATCAAATGGAGGCAATTATTTGTTACCCCCATTCCAAAAAAGCCCCCTTTCAAAGACCCTGCTAATTTCAGGCCAATCAGTATAGCATCTATTTTCTCACGGCTGTTTGAAAAAATTCTGAAGAAGAAAATCGTTTGTCACTTGGAAGCAAATCAGGTTATCTCTCCCTTCCAACATGGTTTCCAGGGAGGGAAGTCCACTGTGACGGCAACCATAAAAGCGCTTAACAAGCGGACGGCTTTCCTAGATGTTGGGAAGAGTGTTGATGTTGTTTATTTTGATTTTGCATAGGCTTTTAATAAGGTTCTTCATGACAAATTGTTACAAAAACCCGCAATGGTTGGTATCCATCCGCGAATAGTTTCGTGGATACGTTGGTTCCTAACAGACAGGACGTTCTCGGTCTGTGTTGACTCTTCTCAATCAACTCCAAGGCCAGTCCTGAGTGGTGTACCACAAGGCGGCGTATTGTCCCCCATCCTTTTCAACATATACACTCACGAAATCGCCGGTCTTGTCACTTCCTGTGGCACCGGTTTAAGTGCATTTGCGGATGATATCAAGATCTATCGGGGCGTTTCTCAACCGGAGGACTGTATCTTGCTACAACAGTCTATTGACATTATTAGTACTTGGTCTGGCGATTGGAATCTCCCGTTGGCAAACGAAAAAAAAACGAAGGTTCTCCACTTGGGTAACAGCAATGCTAACAGTAAGTATACTGTCAGTGGCTGTCAGATTCAAGAAGTTGACCAAATTACTGATCTAGGGTTCACTATTACTACAAGTCTGAGTTTTGATAAGCCCTGTGAATCTATCTCGAATAAAGCAACTTTTGCTATGAATAATATTTTTGTCAACTTGCAATCCCTCTGTGCTTATCAGAGCTTACACCACGTATGTAAGGCCTCTACTCGAGTGCGGTACCCCGGTATTCAACCCCGCCAAACTCAAGAACATAAATAGATTTGAAAAGATACAGAACCATTTTACTAGAAGAGTCCTTATCAGACAGCATGGCTTCATTTATGGGCAATTGCCCTCCATTGCTGACTGAAATGCACTCTTTGGCCTTGAGCCTTGGGCTGTCAGAAGGAAGATAAATTATATGTTTCTGTTCCATCATATCCTTTTCAATGACAAGTTTGTTCCTAGGCCTGGGGATTTCGTGAGAACGAGAGATTCGGTAACCCGGGGGGGGGGCGATTAAATTTTTCCGTACCGTGTCGAATCTTGAGTGTCGGCGCTGCTTTTTCACTAATAGAATTGTTCCGGTACTCGAAGATCTCAGTAGGAGCGATACTATTCCTATAAACTTCGACGCTTATAAGAACTTAGTGCACGTGAAACTGGCTTCCGGGGAGCGGCGGAGTGACCCTCCGTAGTGCTGGGTTGCTCGTTTCCGTGTGCTATTCTTCGGACTGATCTATCGTTGTTCTCGTTTTCACTGGTTTACAGTGTCTTTGCTTTGAATATTCCGTTCTCGTTGGTGCCCCTGCTTCTACTGAACCCAGCAGACGTTTGAGTGTACACAGGGAACGTTCGAGCGATATAGCGTGCACAACTATATCGCGAAAAAATCCCGCACATTGCATAAAGGTGTCGCCGTCCGGCACACCAAGGCCTCTGGTCCATAACACCTTAGGATCCGTACCTAGGAAGTTCATGGAGTCTTTGGTCACAAGCCACAGTTTCGCCACCCTGAACTGTCGATCGCTGTCGAGTGATATCCAAAAAGCTGCGCTATCCAGAATTCTGAGCTTTTTCCATGCACCGTTTGCTGCTTTGCAGGAAACCCGCCTCAAGGATAGACCCGTCATCAGCGTCGGAGAGTACACCATCTACTGCGGTAACGCTGACAATAGGAGAGTGGGAGGCTGTGCAATAGCTGTAAGGAAGGATTTCAATGGTATGGTCAAGGAGTTCGGCTCAACGTCGTGCCGGAATGCATTCGTACGACTGCGGGATCACAGGGGATTCAATCTGTAGATAATGTGTGCTCATGCGCCCACTGAAACCGCCGAAAACATTTCCAAGGATGCATTTTATGAGGAACTCAATACGTTGCTGGTCAGGATACCTTGTCAACATGCTGTTGTCGTGGGGATTGACGCAAATGCGAAGATGGGACTTGATCAGGAATCCGAAGTACTCGGCAAATGGTTCTTCCCAGTGGAGCAAACATCGGACAATGGCTACCGCCTTAACGACTTTTGTGAACGCAGTGGTCTGATTATTGCATCGATGTTCAAGAGGAATCATCGCCGCCATCAGCTTACTTGGCAGGGACCAACCCAGCTATCTCCAGAAGAGCAGCGGAAGCGGAAGATGACAACTTTGAAACTACAGCATGACTATGTCCTGACGAGGAACATTCCAGTATCGGACATTCGAAGATCTAGAGCTGTGTGGGATGTCGCATTCGATTCAGATTACCGTCCTAATCTGTTGAACTCCACTGCGAGGATTCATAAGAGGAAGCGAGGGGCTCATTCTCTCCAGAGGATTGACATGACAAGTCTCAGAGATGAAGAGTGCAGAAGGAATTTTCGACAACGCGTTTCTATTCACATCGGAGTACGGACTAAGAAGAAGCTTTGCGACGCGGATTCTTTTGTCAAGTGCATCCAGGACGCTTCCAAAGAGGCACTCCCGGTTGTACAGCCTAAGAAGAAGTTCGCCTTCGTCTCAGAAGTAACAACATCTACCTACAACAGAGTATGTGCTCTCCGAACTGCAGGAAACTTCGTGGAGGAGAAGCGTCTGAGGAGGAAGTTGCGTCGGCAGCCTCAAAGTGACCGCGAGCGAGAGTGGACGTGTAGAGCTAAGGAGTCCGAGAAGGCTTGGGAGGAGAAGAATCCGAGGAAAGCCTACATGTTGCTGCGACAGTATAGCGGGAAGATGAAGAGATGTTCTCGTGTCTCGAACACTACCAATGGAGTTGCAGTTGGTGATGCGACGCTGCCAATATGGAAGGACTACTTCAGTTCACTACTCAATCGTCCAGCGCCATCAGTACCTGAGCTCCCGCATGTTAAGAGAGCACATTACGATGTCTGTGAGGAACCGCCGACTGAGTCTGAAGTTTTGGATTGTGTCCGGAAAATGAAGAATGGAAAGGCTGGTGGAGATGACAACATCACTTCTGAAATGCTAAAAGCTCTTCCTCCGTCTGGGATTCGTGAAATGACCAACACCATCCGTGCTATATGGATGAGCGAAAGGATACCCGATTCGTGGAGACATGCGATCATCGTACCTCTTCACAAGAAGCTATCCCTCACGGATCCTAAGAACTACAGAGAAATCTCTCTACTTCGTGTCATGTACAAGGTTTTAGAACGTATCATTCTCGAGCGACTTAACAAACATCGTGAAAGAACGACCAGAGATGAGCAAGCCGGTTTTCGACCTGGAAGATCGACCATCGACCAAGAGTTCGTCGTGAGAAGAGTAATTGAATCGTGGCAGCGGTATTCCAAGCCATTACAGCTTGCTTTTTTGGACTTTGAAGCCGCGTTCGACTCTCCTCATCGTGATCGATTGCTCAATGCTCTACCAGCAGATGGAGTCCTGGAAAAGTATGTTCGGTTAATTGAGGACATGAACAAAGGAACAACAGCAGCAGTTCGTACACCTGTCGGATTCACGTCAGCTTTCGAGGTGAAAACAGGAGTAAGGCAAGGAGACGTTGCAGGATCTTTTCTTTTCAACTTCGCCGTTGACGACATCATGCGTAGAGTTGCAGAACAGTTTCCTGCGGATGTGATCCTAACACCATCAGGACGCTCCCTTGTCGACCTGGAGTACGCCGACGACATCGTGTTATTCGCTGAAAACAACGCAAAACTGCAAAGGATTGTGAACCTCGTTTCGAAGTATGCCGCAGCCTATGGACTTCGTCTCCGTCCCGACAAATGCAAGCAGATGTGGGTTTCTCAGAGGCCTTCCACGGGAGTTTGTGTGGACGGACAACGTATCGAACTGGTGGACGATTTCTGTTTTTTGGGCTGTTTGCTGAAAAACGATGGTAGTTATGCAGCGGATATTCGACAACGATGTGCGAAAGCTACGTCTGCATTCAATTCTCTGACCAAGTGTTTGTGGTCTACCACCATCGCGAAGGAAGTCAAGTTGCGCGTCTACCTATCCGCTATTCGCCCTATCATGATGTACGGGTCGGAGACGTGGGCAGCACCGAAGACGCAGATGGAAAGGTTGGATTGCACGGAGAGGAAGCTTTTTAGGCGTTTGCCTGGATATTTCTGGCCGCGTGTATGCCACAACGAAGACCTTTACAAGGAAATCAACGCAGTACATCAACGCTTGACACGAGGGAGGTGCCAGCATCTCCTAACGCCATCTCAAGCAGCAATGGAAAGTCGACTTCGACTGCTCGGGCATATACTAAGAAGAACGCCGGATCGTCTCGTACAACACGCTTTAAGAATGCTTCCAAATTCTGTCTGGAAACGACCACTTGGGCGTAGGCGAAAGTTCTGGACGGATGTGGTTAAAGAGGATTTGAAGTCACTCGGCATCGAAAGACAGTTCAGGCGCGATGTTTCGTTTCGCAGGAAATGGAATAGTGACAGCTGGATGGAATGTGTTCAAATTGTGGCTGAAGACCGTGAAAAATGGACACGGCCGACTACTAGGACGGCACACCTCGGTGAGGATGCGGAATGACCGCGTCAGGCGAAAGCCAACCGATTAAAAGTGAGATTTCTACACAAAACGCGAGAATTTCGCGCCCGCTACAGTACTCCCTGCGCATCTAATGCAGGCACTGAAGCGGGGAGTCGCAATCCAGCTTTTTTTCCTTCATTAAATAGAAGTTGCCTTTATTCTTCTTCTCATGTATTGATCCTTCTCTTTCTATTATCCATGCCACCTGGTATCAATGTTTTTGAAAGTGTTTAACTCTAGAATCTGGAAACGAAGGCAACGAAAAGAGTTTGGTGAACTGTCTCCGATTCTGGTCCAGATTTTTCTTGCTGCACTTTTTTCAGTTTTGAAATATTTTGAGAGAAATGAGCATTGAATTTCTTTGTTGAGCATTCAAGATTTCTATTCTTATATCAAAATTCGAACCGAGACTATTCTGAAACGAAAAAAAGTTTTCTGCAAATTCTCGGAACTTTTGTTTTAGCATCAATAGAGCGCAGGACAGGGTTAGATAGAAATTCGAGCTTTCCACCGGGTTTTAAAGTTCCATTGACGCATTTTGCAAATCTTTAATGTCTTTTCTTTTCGTACGGACGAAATACGAAACTACTTTTTTCGCGAATGCTACTGTCAATTGAGGGACACATCAAAAGTTGTCGAGGGTCGAGTTTCAGAATAAAACCAGACCTAAGATTGTTTCTGAAATATTCTTAAAAATAAAATATGAGATTTCGAAAGCTAAATAATTTTGGAGGCCATTTCTCGGAACTCCTCCGCTGAGTTTTTCTGCTTGAAAGAAGTCTTTTCAGTGATCCATGTTAGTCATAGCGACATTTCCCCATCAAAAAATTGTTCCCCTTACAACTTAATTCAAGAGAACAATAATAGGAGCAAAGTCGGCATTCATTAATTGGTTCGCAGATGCGGGCACCTATGGCACACTGTACCTGATTGATGGAGGAGGGCCGGCGAAGCCAAACAAATGCTACGTGAAAGGTGGCCGGCGAAGCCGGCTCATCGTTTGGCAAAGCCAAACAAATACTAATTGGTGGGTGGCCGGCTAAGCTGGCTCATCGTTTGGCGAAGCCAAACGGTTACTTTGTGGAGAGTGGCCGGCTAAGCTGGCTCATCGTTTGGCAAAGCCAAACGATACATACGTGGAATGTGGCCGGCAAAGACAGCCCAACGTTTGGCGAAGCCAACCGAATACTAATTGGTGGGTGGCCGGCTAAGTTAGCTTATCATTTAGAAAAGCCAGACGAATATTTTGTGGGCGGTGGCACACTGTACCTGTTGGACGGAAGAGGGCCGGCGAAGCCGGCTAATCGTTTAGCGCAGCCAAACGAATACTACATGGAGGGTGGCCGGCGAAGCCGGTCTATCGTTCGGCAAAGCCAAACCGAATACTACGTAGAGTGAGGGGGTCGGCAAAGACGGCCCATCGTTTGGCGAAGCCAGCGAATACATCGTAGAGGGAGGGGGTCGGCGAAGCCCAACGAACACTACACGGAGGGTAGCCGGCAAAGCCGGCCCATCGTTTGGCAAAGCCAAACGAAACGTACGTGGAATGTGGCCGGCAAAGCCAGCCCATCGCTTAGCGCAGCCAAACGAATACTACATGGAGGGTGGCCGGCGAAGCCGGTCCATCGTTCGGCAAAGCCGAACCGAATACTACGTAGAGGGAGGGGGTCGGCGAAGACGGCCCATCGTTTGGCGAAGCCAGCGAATACATCGTAGAGGGAGGGGGTCGGCGAAGCCAAACGATCAATACACGGAGGGTGGACGGCGAAGCCCAACGAGTACTACACGGAGGGTTGCCGGCAAAGTCGGCCCATCGCTTAGCGCAGCCAAACGAATACTACATGGAGGGTGGCCGGCGAAGACGGTCCATCGTTCGGCGAAGCCGAACCGAATACTACTTAGAGGGAGGGGGTCAGCGAGGACGGCCCACCGTTTGGCGAAGCCAACGAATACATCGTAGAGGGAGGGGGTCGGCGAAGCCAAACGATCAATACACGGAGGGTGGACGGCGAAGCCCAACGAATACTACACGGAGGGTAGCCGGCAAAGTCGGCCCACCGTTTGGCAAAGCCAAACGAAACGTGCGTGGAATGTGGCCGGCAAAGCCAGCCCATCGCTTAGGGCAGCCAAACGAATACTACATGGAGGGTGGCCGGCGAAGCCGGTCTATCGTTCGGTGAAGACGAACGAATACTGCGGGGAGCGAAGGGGTCGGAGAAACCGGCCCATCCTTCGGCAAAGCCGAACGAATACTACGCGATGGATAGGGGGTCGGCAAAGCCGGCCCATCGTTCGGCGGAGCCGAACGAATACTATGCAGAGGAAGGGGGTCGGCGAAGCCGGCTCATCGTTCGGCGAAGCCGAACGAATACTATGCGGAAGGTAGCCGGGGAAGCCGGCTCATCGTTGTAGCCGAACGAAACGTACGTGGAATGTGGTCGGCAAAGCCAGCCCATCGCTTAGCGCAGCCAAACGAATACTACATGGAGGGTGGCCGGCGAAGCCGGTCCATCGTTCGGCGAAGCCGAACCGAATACCACGGAGAGGGAGGGGGTCGGCGAAGCCGGCCCATCGTTCGCCGAAGCCGAACCAATACTACGTAGAGGGAAGGGGTCGGCGAAGCCGAACGATTACTACACGGAGGGTGGCCGGCGAAGACGGTTCATAGTTAGGATAAGCCGAACGAAAACTACGTAGAGCAAGGGGGTCGGCAAAGCCGGCCCATCGTTCGGCGGAGCCAAACAAATACTACGAAGAGGGAGGGGGTCGGCGAAGCCGGCCCATCGTTCGGCGAAGCCGAAAGGATAATACGGGGAGATAAGGGGTAGGAGAAACCGGCCCATCGTTTGGCGGAGCCAAGCGAATACTATATAGGTGGCCAGCAAAGCTGGTCCATCGTTCGGCGAAGCTGAACGAATACTACGTAGAGGGAGAGGGTTGGCGAAGCCGGCCCATCGTTCGGCGGAGCCAAACGAATACTACGTAGAGGAAGGGGGTCAGCGAAGCCGGCCCATCGTTCGGCGAAGCCGAACGAATACTACGCGGAGGGTAACCGGGGAAGCCGGCTCATCGTTGTAGCCGAACGAATATTGCGCAGAGGGTAGCCTGCCCACCGTTTGGCGAAGCCGAACCGAATACTACGTAGAGGGAGGGGGTCGGCGAAGACGGCGCATCGTTTGGCGAAGCCAACGAATACATCGTAGAGGGAGGGGGTCGGCGAAGCCGAACGATTAATACACGGAGGGTGGCCGGCGAAACCCAACGAATACTACACGGAGGGTAGCCGGCGAAGCCGGTCCATCGTTCGGCGAAGCCGAACCGAATATTACTTAGAGGGAGGGGAGAGTTGGCGAAGCCGGTCTATCGTTCGGCGAAACCGAAAGAATACTACGGGGAGCAAAGGGGTCGGAGAAACCGGCCCATCGTTTGGCCAAGCTAGAGGAATACTACATAGAAGGTGGCCGGCGAAGCCGGCCCATCGTTCGGCGGAGCCAAACGGATACTACGTAGAGGAAGGGGGTCGGCGAAGCCGGCCCATCGTTCGGCGAGGCTGAACGAATACTACGTAGAGGGAGAGGGTTGGCGAAGCCGGCCCATCGTTCGGCTAAGCCGAACGAATTTTACGCGCCCATCGGTCGGCAAAGCCGAACGAATACTACGCGGAGGGTAGCCGGCGACGCCGGCCCATCGTTTGGCGGAGCCAAACGAATCCTACTATATATATTTTGGTAAATTTGTGTGTGCGTCTGTGTGTGTATGTATGTATGTATGTATGTATGTATGTATGTATGTATGTATGTATGTATGTATGTATGTATGTATGTATGTATGTATGTATGTATGTATGTATGTATGTATGTATGTATGTATGTATGTATGTATGTATGTATGTATGTATGTATGTATGTATGTATGTATGTATGTATGTATGTATGTATGTATGTATGTATGTATGTATGTATGTATGTATGTATGTATGTATGTATGTATGTATGTATGTATGTATGTATGTATGTATGTAGGTGTGCGTTTCTCTGTGTGTTTGTTTGACCGTTTATTCGGCTTGACTTTCAAGGCGGGCAGCCCTACGGGGATGGGCTCCGGAAGTGGGCAGGACGTCAGGCTAAGGGTGCAGGACCTCAGAAGTGATGCGCAGTACATCATAGGAAGGGTACGGGACCCGAATGGTAGTGCGCCAGACGCCATAGAAAGTGTGCGGGACCTAAGTGGGAGAGCGCCGGACGTCGTATAAAGTGTGCGGGACTCAAGCGGGAGTGCGCCGAACGCCGTAGGAAGTGTGCGGGATCCATGTGGGAGTGCGCAGGACGCCATAGAAAGTGTGCGGCACCCAAGTGGGAGTGGTCAGGACGCCGTAGAGAGTGTGCGGGACCCAAGTGGGAGTGCGCCGGACACCGTATAAAGTGTTCGGGACCCAAGTGGAAGAGGCGGGGCCCGAGTGGGAGAGCGCCGGACGCCGTATAAAGTGTTCGGGACCCAAGTGGAAGAGGCGGGGCCCGAGTGGGAGAGCGCCGGACGCCGTATAAAGTGTGCGGGACCCAAGTGGGAGAGCGCCGGACACCGTATAAAGTGTTCGGGACCCAAGTGGAAGAGGCGGGGCCCGAGTGGGAGAGCGCCGGACGCCGTATAAAGTGTGCGGGACCCAAGTGGGAGTGGGCAGGACGCCGTAGAGAGTGTGCGGGACCCAAGTGGGAGTGCGCCAGACGCCGCAGAAAGTGTGCGGAACCCAAGTGGGCGTGCGCCGGACGCCGTATAAAGTGTGCGGGACCCAAGTGGAAGTGCGCAGGATCTCGTAGAGGGTGAGCGGAACCCAAGTGGGAGTGTGCCGAAAGCCCTAGGAAGTGTGCTAGATCCAATTGGGAGTGTGCTGGACCCAAGTGGGAGTGCGCCGGACGCCGTAGAAAGTGTGCGGAACCCAAGTGGTAGTGTGCCGAACGCCGTAGGAAGTGTGCTAGATCCAAGTGGGAGTGTGCTGGACCTAAGTGCGAGTGTGCGGGACGCCGTAGAAGGTGTGCGGGACCGAAGTGGAAGAGGCGGGACCCGAGTGGGAGTGCGCCGGTCGCCGTAGAAAGTGTGCAGGACCCAAGTGGGAGTGCGCTGAACGCCGTAGGAAGTGTGCGGGACCCAAGCGGGAGTGCGCCGATCGCCGTACGAAGTGTGCGGGACCCTAGTGGAAATGCGCATGACGCCGTAGAGAGTGTATGGGGCCCAAGTGGGAGTGCGCCGAACGCCGTAGAAAGTGTGCGGGATCCAAGTGTTAGTGCGCTGGACGCCGTAGAAGGTGTGCGGGACCCAAGTGAAAGAGGCGGGACCCGAGAAGGAGTGCGCAGGACGCCATAGAAAGTGTGCGGAACCCAAGTGGTAGTACGAACGAATACTACGCGGAGGGTAGCCGGCGACGCCGGCCCATCGTTTGGCGGAGCCAAACGAATCCTACTATATATATTTTGGTAAATTTGTGTGTGCGTCTGTGTGTATGTATATATGTATGTATGTATGTATGTATGTATGTATGTATGTATGTATGTATGTATGTATGTATGTATGTATGTATGTATGTATGTATGTATGTATGTATGTATGTATGTATGTATGTATGTATGTATGTATGTATGTATGTATGTATGTATGTATGTATGTATGTATGTATGTATGTATGTATGTATGTATGTATGTATGTATGTATGTATGTATGTATGTATGTATGTATGTATGTATGTATGTATGTATGTATGTATGTATGTATGTATGTATGTATGTATGTATGTATGTATGTATGTATGTATGTATGTATGTATGTATGTATGTATGTATGTATGTATGTATGTATGTATGTATGTATGTATGTATGTATGTATGTATGTATGTATGTATGTATGTATGTATGTATGTATGTATGTATGTATGTATGTATGTATGTATGTATGTATGTATGTATGTATGTATGTATGTATGTATGTATGTATGTATGTATGTATGTATGTATGTATGTATGTATGTATGTATGTATGTATGTATGTATGTATGTATGTATGTATGTATGTATGTATGCATGTATGTATGTATGTAGGTGTGCGTTTCTCTGTGTGTTTGTTTGACCGTTTATTCGGCTTGACTTTCAAGGCGGGCAACCCTACGGGGATGGGCTCCGGAAGTGGGCAGGACGTCAGGGTAAGGGTGCAGGACCTCAGAAGTGATGCGCAGTACACCATAGGAAGGGTACGGGACCCAAGTGGAAGTGCTTAGGACCCCTTAGAGAGTGTGCGGGACCCAATTGGGAGTGCGCCGGACGCCGTAGAATGTGTGCGGGACCCAAGCGGGAGTGCGCCGAACGCCGTAAGAAGTGTGCGGGATCCATGTGGGAGTGCGCAGGACGCCATAGAAAGTGTGCGGCACTCAAGTGGGAGTGG
Organism: Aplectana chamaeleonis; assembly: GCA_029168955.1. Lineage (NCBI taxonomy): Eukaryota > Metazoa > Nematoda > Chromadorea > Rhabditida > Cosmocercidae > Aplectana > Aplectana chamaeleonis. Next base: position 32,331 of record JAPDOI010000698.1, on the reverse strand, counting down.
GCTGGACGCCGTAGAGAATGTGCGGGACCCAAGTGGGAGTGCGCCGGACGCCGCAGAAAGTGTGCGGAACCCAAGTGGGAGTGTGCCGAACGCCGTTTAAAGTGTGCGGGACCCAAGTGGAAGTGCGCAGGACCTCGTAGAGAGTGTGCGGAATCCAAGTGGGAGTGTGCCGAACGCCGTAGGAAGTGTGCTAGATCCAAGTGGGAGTGTGCGGGACGTCGTAGAGAGTGTGCTGGACCCAAGTGGGAGTGCGCCGGACGCCGTAGAAAGTGTGCGGAACCCAAGTGGGAGTGTGCCGAACGCCGTTGGAAAAACGCTAGATCCAAGTGCGAGTGTGCGGGACGCCGTAGAAGGTGTGCGGGACCGAAGTGGAAGAGGCGGGACCCGAGTGGGAGAGCGCCAGACGCCGTAGAAAGTGTGCGGGACCCAAGTGGGAGAGCGCCGGACGCCGTATAAAGTGTTCGGGACCCAAGTGGAAGAGGCGGGACCCGAGTGGGAGAGCGCCGGACGCCGTATAAAGTGTGCGGGACCCAAGTGGGAGTGCGCCGGACGCCGTAGAAAGTGTGCAGGACCCAAGTGGGAGTGCGCTGAACGCCGTAGGAAGTGTGCGGGACCCAAGCGGGAGTGCGCCGAACGCCGTAGGAAGTGTGCGGGACCATAGTGGAAGTGCTCAGGACCCCGTAGAGAGTGTGCGGGACCCAAGTGGGAGTGAGCCGGACGCCATAGAATGTGTGCGGGACCCACGCGGGAGTGCGCCGAACGCCGTAGGAAGTGTGCGGGATTCATGTGGGCGTGCGCAGGACGCCATATAAAGTGTGCGGCACCCAAGTGGGAGTGCGCAGGACGCCGTAGAGAGTGTGCGTGACCCAAGTGGGAGTGCGCCGAACGCAGTAGAAAGTGTGCGGAACCCAAGTGGGAGTGCGCCGAACGCCGTAGGAAGTGGGCTAGATCCAAGTGGGAGTGTGCACGACGCCGTAGAAGGTGTGCGGGACCCAAGTGGAAGAGGCGGGACCCGAGTGGGAGAGCGCCAGACGCCGTAGAAAGTGTGCCGGACCCAAGTGGGAGAGCGCCGGACGCCGTATAAAGTGTGCGGGACCCAAGTGGGAGTGCGCCGGACGCCGTAGAAAGTGTGCAGGACCCAAGTGGGAGTGCGCCGAACGCCGTAGGAAGTGTGCGGGACCCAGTGGAAGTGGGCAGGACCCCGTATAAAGTGTGCGGGACCCAAGTGGGAGTGCGCCGGACGCCGTAGAAAGTGTGCGGGACCCAAGTAGGAGTGCGCCGGACGCCGTAGGAAGTGAGCGGAACCCAAGCGGGAGTGCGCCGACCGCCGTAGGAAGTGTGCGGCACCCTAGTGGAAGTGCGCAGGACCCCGCATAAAGTGTGCGGCACCCAAGTGGGAGTGGGCAGGACGCCGTAGAGAGTGTGCGTACCCCAGTAGGAGTGCGCCGGACGCCGTAGGAAGTGTGCGGAACCCAAGCGGGAGTGCGCCGACCGCCGTAGGAAGTGTGCGGCACCCTAGTGGAAGTGCGCAGGACGCCGTAGGAAGTGTGCGGAACCCAAGCGGGAGTGCGCCGACCGCCGTAGGAAGTGTGCGGCACCCTAGTGGAAGTGCGCAGGACCCCGTATAAAGTGTGCGGCACCCAAGTGGGAGTGGGCAGGACGCCGTAGAGAGTGTGCCGGACACAAGTGGGAGAGCGCCGGACGCCGTATAAAGTGTGCGGGACCCAAGTGGAAGAGGCGGGACCCGAATGGGAGAGCGCCGGACGCCGTATAAAAAGTGCGGGACCCAAGTGGTAGTGCGCAGGACCCCGTATAAAGTGTGCGAGATCCAAGTGGGAGTGCGCCGGACGCCGTAGGAAGTGTGCGGCACCCTAGTGGAAATGGGCAGGACCCCGTATAAAGTGTGCGGGACCCAAGTGGGAGTGCGCCGGACGCCGTAGAATGTGTGCGGGACCCACGCGGGAGTGCGCCGGACGCCGTAGGAAGTGTGCGGAACCCAAGCGATAGTGCGCCGACCGCCGTAGGAAGTGTGCGGCACCCTAGTGGAAGTGCGCAGGACCCCGTATAAAGTGTGCGGCACCCAAGTGGGAGTGGGCAGGACGCCGTAGAGAGTGTGCTGGGCCCAAGTGGGAGTGCGCCGGACGCCGTAGAAAGTGTGCGGAACCCAAGTGGGAGTGTGCCGAACGCCGTAGGAGGTGTGCTAGACCCAAGTGGGAGTGTGCACGACGCCGTAGAAGGTGTGCGGGACCGAAGTGGAAGAGGCGGGACCCGAGTGGGAGAGCGCCAAACGCCGTAGAAAGTATGCCGGACCCAAGTGGGAGAGCGCCGGACGCCGTATAAAGTGTGCGGGACCCAAGTGGAAGAGGCGGGACCCGAATGGGAGAGCGCCGGACGCCGTATAAAGTGTGCGGGACCCAAGTGGGAGTGCGCCGAACGCCGTAGGAAGTGTGCGGCACCAAGTGGAAGTGCGCAGGACCCCGTATAAAGTGTGCGGGACCCAAGTGGGAGTGCGCCGAACGCCGTAGAAAGTGTGCGGGACCCAAGTAGGAGTGCGCCGGACGCCGTAGGAAGTGTGCGGGACCCAAGCGGGAATGCGCCGAACGCCGTAGGAAGTGTGCGGCACCCTAGTGGAAGTGCGCAGGACCCCGTATAAAGTGTGCGGGACCCAAGTGGGAGTGGGCAGGACGCCGTAGAAAGTGTGCGGGACCCAAGTGGGAGTGCGCCGAACGCCGTTGGAAAAAACGCTAGATCCAAGTGGGAGTGTGCGGGACGCCGTAGAGAGTGTGCGTACCCAGTGGGAGTGCGCCGGACGCCGTAGGAAGTGTGCGGAACCCAAGCGGGAGTGCGCCGACCGCCGTAGGAAGTGTGCGGCACCCTAGTGGAAGTGCGCAGGACCCCGTATAAAGTGTGCGGCACCCAAGTGGGAGGGGGGAGGACGCCGTAGAGAGTGTGCCGGACACAAGTGGGAGAGCGCCGGACGCCGTATAAAGTGTGCGGGACCCAAGTGGAAGAGGCGGGACCCGAATGGGAGAGCGCCGGACGCCGTATAAAGTGTGCGGGACCCAAGTGGTAGTGCGCAGGACGCCGTATAAAGTGTGCAGGACCCAAGTGGGAGTGCGCCGGACGCCGTAGGAAGTGTGCGGCACCTAGTGGAAGTGGGCAGGACCCCATATAAAGTGTGCGGGACCCAAGTGGGAGTGCGCCGGACGCCGTAGAAAAAGTGCGTACCCCAGTAGGAGTGCGCCGGACGCCGTAGGAAGTGTGCGGAACCCAAGCGATAGTGCGCCGACCGCCGTAGGAAGTGTGCGGCACCCTAGTGGAAGTGCGCAGAACCCCGTATAAAGTGTGCGGCACCCAAGTGGGAGTGGGCAGGACGCCGTAGAGAGTGTGCTGGGCCCAAGTGGGAGTGCGCCGGACGCCGTAGAAAGTGTGCGGAACCCAATTGGGAGTGTGCCGAACGCCGTAGGAAGTGTGCTAGATCCAAGTGGGAGTGTGCACGACGCCGTAGAAGGTGTGCGGGACCGAAGTGGAAGAGGCGGGACCCGAGTGGGAGAGCGCCAGACGCCGTAGAAAGTGTGCCGGACCCAAGTGGGAGAGCGCCGGACGCCGTATAAAGTGTGCGGGACCCAAGTGGAAGAGGCGGGACCCGAATGGGAGAGCGCCGGACGCCGTATAAAAAGTGCGGGACCCAAGTGGTAGTGCGCAGGACCCCGTATAAAGTGTGCGGGACCCAAGTGGGAGTGCGCCGGACGCCGTAGAAAGTGTGCGGGACCCAAGTAGGAGTGCGCCGGACGCCGTAGGAAGTGTGCGGGACCCAAGCGGGAGTGCGCCGAACGCCGTAGGAAGTGTGCGGCACCCTAGTGGAAGTGCGCAGGACCCCGTATAAAGTGTGCGGGACCCAAGTGGGAGTGCGCCGGACGCCGTAGAAAGTGTGCGGGACCCAAGGGAGTGCGCCGAACGCCGTTGGAAAAACGCTAGATCCAAGTGCGAGGTGTGCGGGACGCCGTAGAAGGTGTGCGGGACCGAAGTGGAAGAGGCGGGACCCGGTGGGAGAGCGCCAGACGCCGTAGAAAGTGTGCGGGACCCAAGTGGGAGAGCGCCGGACGCCGTAGAAAGTGTGCGGGACCCAGTGGAAGAGGCGGGACCCGAGTGGGAGAGCGCCGGACGCCGTATAAAGTGTGCGGCACCCGAGTGGGAGTGCGCCGGACGCCGTATAAAGTGTGCGGGACCGAAGTGGGAGTGCGCCGGACGCCGTAGAAAGTGTGCAGGACCCAAGTGGGAGTGCGCTGAACGCCGTAGGAAGTGTGCGGGACCCAAGCGGGAGTGCGCCGAACGCCGTAGGAAGTGTGCGGGACCATAGTGGAAGTGCTCAGGACCCCGTAGAGAGTGTGCGGGACCCAAGTGGGAGTGAGCCGGACGCCATAGAATGTGTGCGGGACCCACGCGGGAGTGCGCCGAACGCCGTAGGAACTGTGCGGGATTCATGTGGGCGTGCGCAGGACGCCATAGAAAGTGTGCGGCACCCGAGTGGGAGAGCGCCGGACGCCGTATAAAGTGTGCGGGACCCAAGTGGGAGTGCGCCGGACGCCGTAGAAAGTGTGCAGGACCCAAGTGGGAGTGCGCTGAACGCCGTAGGAAGTGGGCTAGATCCAAGTGAGTGTGCACGACGCCGTAGAAGGTGTGCGCGGGACCGAAGTGGAAGAGGCGGGACCCGAGTGGAAGAGCGCCAGACGCCGTAGAAAGTGTGCCGGACCCAAGTGGGAGAGCGCCGGACGCCGTAGAAAGTGTGCAGGACCCAAGTGGGAGTGCGCCGAAGGCCGTAGGAAGTGTGCGGCACGCTAGTGGAAGGGCGCAGGACCCCGTATAAAGTGTGCGGGACCCAAGTGGGAGTGCGCCGGACGCCGCAGAAAGTGTGCGGGACCCAAGTAGGAGTGCGCCGGACGCCGTAGGAAGTGTGCGGAACCCAAGCGGGAGTGCGCCGACCGCCGTAGGAAGTGTGCGGCACCCTAGTGGAAGTGCGCAGGACCCCGTATAAAGTGTGCGGCACCCAAGTGGGAGTGGGCAGGACGCCGTAGAGAGTGTGCTGGGCCCAAGTGGGAGTGCGCCGGACGCCGTAGAAAGTGTGCGGAACCCACTGGGAGTGTGCCGAACGCCGTAGGAAGTGTGCTAGATCCAAGTGGGAGTGTGCACGACGCCGTAGAAGGTGTGCGGGACCGAAGTGGAAGAGGCGGGACCCGAGTGGGAGAGCGCCAGACGCCGTAGAAAGTGTGCCGGACACAAGTGGGAGAGCGCCGGACGCCGTATAAAGTGTGCGGGACCCAAGTGGAAGAGGCGGGACCCGAATGGGAGAGCGCCGGACGCCGTATAAAAAGTGCGGGACCCAAGTGGTAGTGCGCAGGACCCCGTATAAAGTGTGCGAGATCCAAGTGGGAGTGCGCCGGACGCCGTAGGAAGTGTGCGGCACCCTAGTGGAAGTGGGCAGGACCCCGTATAAAGTGTGCGGGACCCAAGTGGGAGTGGGCAGGACGCCGTAGAGAGTGTGCTGGGCCCAAGTGGGAGTGTGCACGACGCCGTAGAAGGTGTGCGGGACCGAAGTGGAAGAGGCGGGACCCGAGTGGGAGAGCGCCAGACGCCGTAGAAAGTGTGCCGGACCCAAGTGGGAGAGCGCCGGACGCCGTATAAAGTGTGCGGGACCCAAGTGGAAGAGGCGGGACCCGAATGGGAGAGCGCCGGACGCCGTATAAAGTGCGGGACCCAAGTGGTAGTGCGCAGGACCCCGTATAAAGTGTGCGGGACCCAAGTGGGAGTGCGCCGGACGTCGTAGAAAGTGTGCGGGACCCAAGTAGGAGTGCGCCGGACGCCGTAGGAAGTGTGCGGGACCCAAGCGGGAATGCGCCGAACGCCGTAGGAAGTGTGCGGCACCCTAGTGGAAGTGCGCAGGACCCCGTATAAAGTGTGCGGGACCCAAGTGGGAGTGCGCCGGACGCCGTAGAAAGTGTGCGGGACCCAAGTAGGAGTGTGCCGAACGCCGTTGGAAAAACGCGAGATCCAAGTGCGAGTGTGCGGGACGCCGTAGAAGGTGTGCGGGACCGAAGTGGAAGAGGCGGGACCCGAGTGGGAGAGCGCCAGACGCCGTAGAAAGTGTGCGGGACCCAAGTGGGAGAGCGCCGGACGCCGTATAAAGTGTTCGGGACCCAAGTGGAAGAGGCGGGACCCGAGTGGGAGAGCGCCGGACGCCGTATAAAGTGTGCGGGACCCAAGTGGGAGTGCGCCGGACGCCGTAGAAAGTGTGCGGGACCGAAGTGGGAGTGCGCCGACCGCCGTAGGAAGTGTGCAGGACCCAAGTGGGAGTGCGCTGAACGCCGTAGGAAGTGTGCGGGACCCAAGCGGGAGTCCGCCGAACGCCGTAGGAAGTGTGCGGGACCATAGTGGAAGTGCTCAGGACCCCGTAGAGAGTGTGCGGGACCCAAGTGGGAGTGAGCCGGACGCCATAGAATGTGTGCGGGACCCACGCGGGAGTGCGCCGAACGCCGTAGGAAGTGCGCGGGAGTCATGGGGGCGTGCGCACGACGCCATAGAAAGAGCGCGGCACCCAAGTGGGAGTGCGCAGGACGCCGTAGAGAGTGTGCGTGACCCAAGTGGGAGTGCGCCGGACGCAGTAGAAAGTGTGCGGAACCCAAGTGGGAGTGCGCCGAACGCCGTAGGAAGTGGGCTAGATCCAAGTGGGAGTGTGCACGACGCCGTAGAAGGTGTGCGGGACCGAAGTGGAAGAGGCGGGACCCGAGAGTGGGAGAGCGCCAGACGCCGTAGAAAGTGTGCCGGACCCAAGTGGGAGAGCGCCGGACGCCGTATAAAGTGTGCGGGACCCAAGTGGGAGTGCGCCGGACGCCGTAGAAAGTGTGCAGGACCCAAGTGGGAGTGCGCCGAACGCCGTAGGAAGTGTGCGGCACCTGGTGGAAGTGCGCAGGACCCCGTATAAAGTGTGCGGGACCCAAGTGGGAGTGCGCGGAACGCCGTAGAAAGTGTGCGGGACCCAAGTAGGAGTGCGCCGGACGCCGTAGGAAGTGAGCGGAACCCAAGCGGGAGTGCGCCGACCGCCGTAGGAAGTGTGCGGCACCCTAGTGGAAGTGCGCAGGACCCCGTATAAAGTGTGCGGCACCCAAGTGGGAGTGGGCAGGACGCCGTAGAGAGTGTGCTGGGCCCAGAGTGGGAGTGCGCCGGACGCCGTAGAAAGTGTGCGGAACCCAATTGGGAGTGTGCCGAACGCCGTAGGAAGTGTGCTGGATCCAAGTGGGAGTGTGCACGACGCCGTAGAAGGTGTGCGGGACCGAAGTGGAAGAGGCGGGACCCGAGTGGGAGAGCGCCAGACGCCGTAGAAAGTGTGCCGGACACAAGTGGGAGAGCGCCGGACGCCGTATAAAGTGTGCGGGACCCAAGTGGAAGAGGCGGAACCCGAATGGGAGAGCGCCGGACGCCGTATAAGTGTGCGGGACCCAAGTGGTAGTGCGCAGGACCCCGTATAAAGTGTGCGAGGTCCAGAGTGGGAGTGCGCCGGACGCCGTAGAAAGTGTGCAGGACCCAAGTGGGAGTGCGCCGAACGCCGTAGGAAGTGTGCGGCACCCTGGTGGAAGTGCGCAGGACCCCGTATAAAGTGTGCGGGACCCAAGTGGGAGTGCGCCGGACGCCGTAGAAAGTGTGCGGGACCCAAGTAGGAGTGCGCCGGACGCCGTAGGAAGTGTGCGGAACCCAAGCGGGAGTGCGCCGACCGCCGTAGGAAGTGTGCGGCACCTGGTGGAAGTGCGCAGGACCCCGTATAAAGTGTGCGGCACCCAAGTGGGAGTGGGCAGGACGCCGTAGAGAGTGTGCTGGGCCCAAGTGGGAGTGCGCCGGACGCCGTAGGAAGTGTGCGGGACCCAAGCGGGAGTGCGCCGAACGCCGTAGGAAGTGTGCGGTACCAGTGGAAGTGCGCAAGACCCCGTATAGAGTGTGCGGGACCCAAGTGGGAGTGCGCCGGACGCCGTAGGAAGTGTGCGGCACCCTAGTGGAAGTGCGCCGGACGCCATATAAAGTGTGCGAGACCCAAGTGGGAGCGCCGGACGCCGTAGAATGTGTGCGGGACCCAAGTGGAAGAGGCGGGACGCCGGAAGACTGCGCAGGGCGCCATAGAAAGTGTGCGGCACCCAAGTGGGAGTGGGCAGGACGCCGTAGAGAGTGTGCGGAACCCATGTGGAAGTGCGCCGGACGCCGTAGAAAGTGTGCGGGACCCAAGTGGGGGTGCGCCGAACGCCCTAGAAAGTGTGCGGGACCCAAGTGGAAGTGCGCAGGACCCCGTATAGAGTGTGCGGGACCCAAGTGGGAGTGCGCCGGATGCCGTAGAAGGTGTACGGGACCCAAGTGGAAGAGGCGGGACCCGAGAAGGAGTGCGCAGGGCGCCATAGCAAGTGTGCGGCACCCAAGTGGGAGTGGGCAGGACGCCGTAGAGAGTGTGCGGAACCCAAGTGGAAGTGCGCCGGACGCCGTAGAAAGTGTGCGGGACCCAAGTGGGAGTGCGCCAAACGCCGTAGGAAGTGTGCGGGACCCAAGCGGGAGTGCGCCGAACGCCGTAGGAAGTGTGCGGGATTTAGGTGGGAGTGCGCCGGAAGCCGTCGTAGGTGTGCGGGACCGAAGTGGGAGTGCGCCGGACGCCGTAGAAAGTGTGCGCGACCCAAGTGGGAGAGCGCCGAACGCCGTAGGAAGTGTGGGGGATTCATGTGGGAGTGCGCAGGAGGCCATAGAAAGTGTGCGGCACCCAAGTGGGAGTGGGCAGGACGCCGTATAGAGTGTGCTGGACCCAAGTGGAAGTGCGCAGGACCCCGTAGAGAGTGTGCGGGACCAAAGTGGGAGTGCGCCGACCGCCGTAGGAAGTGTGCGGCACCCTAGTGGAAGTGCGCAGGACCCCGTATAAAGTGTGCGGCACCCAAGTGGGAGTGGGCAGGACGCCGTAGAGAGTGTGCTGGGCCCAAGTGGGAGTGCGCCGGACGCCGTAGGAAGTGTGCGGGACCCAAGCGGGAGTGCGCCGAACGCCGTAGGAAGTGTGCGGTACCCTAGTGGAAGTGCGCAAGACCCCGTATAGAGTGTGCGGGACCCAAGTGGGAGTGCGCCGGACGCCGTAGGAAGTGTGCGGCACCCTAGTGGAAGTGCGCCGGACGCCATATAAAGTGGGCGAGACCCAAGTGGGAGCGCCGGACGCCATAGAATGTGTGCGAGACCCACGCGGGAGTGCGCCGAACGCCGTAGGAAGTGTGCGGGATTCATGTGGGCGTGCGCAGGACGCCATAGAAAGTGTGCGGCACCCAAGTGGGAGTGCGCAGGACGCCGTAGAGAGTGTGCGTGACCCAAGTGGGAGTGCGCCGGACGCAGTAGAGAGTGTGCTGGGCCCAAGTGGGAGTGCGCCGGACGCCGTAGGAAGTGTGCGGGACCCAAGCGGGAGTGCGCCGAACGCCGTAGGAAGTGTGCGGTACCCTAGTGGAAGTGCGCAAGACCCCGTATAGAGTGTGCGGGACCCAAGTGGGAGTGCGCCGGACGCCGTAGGAAGTGTGCGGCACCCTAGTGGAAGTGCGCCGGACGCCATATAAAGTGTGCGAGACCCAAGTGGGAGCGCCGGACGCCATAGAATGTGTGCGGGACCCACGCGGGAGTGCGCCGAACGCCGTAGGAAGTGTGCGGGATTCATGTGGGCGTGCGCAGGACGCCATAGAAAGTGTGCGGCACCCAAGTGGGAGTGCGCAGGACGCCGTAGAGAGTGTGCGTGACCCAAGTGGGAGTGCGCCGGACGCAGTAGAAAGTGTGCGGAACCCAAGTGGGAGTGCGCCGAACGCCGTAGGAAGTGGGCTAGATCCAAGTGGGAGTGTGCACGACGCCGTAGAAGGTGTGCGGGACCGAAGTGGAAGAGGCGGGACCCGAGTGGGAGAGCGCCAGACGCCGTAGAAAGTGTGCCGGACCCAAGTGGGAGAGCGCCGGACGCCGTATAAAGTGTGCGGGACCCAAGTGGGAGTGCGCCGGACGCCGTAGAAAGTGTGCAGGACCCAAGTGGGAGTGCGCCGAACGCCGTAGGAAGTGTGCGGCAGCCTGGGGGAAGTGCGCAGGACCCCGTAGAAAGGGTGCGGGACCCAGGGGGGGGTGGGCCGAACGCCGTAGAAAGTGTGCGGGACCCAAGTAGGAGTGCGCCGGACGCCGTAGGAAGTGTGCGGAACCCAAGCGGGAGTGCGCCGACCGCCGTAGGAAGTGTGCGGCACCCTAGTGGAAGTGCGCAGGACCCCGTATAAAGTGTGCGGCACCCAAGTGGGAGTGGGCAGGGCGCCGTAGAGAGTGTGCTGGGCCCAGGTGGGAGTGCGCCGGACGCCGTAGAAAGTGTGCGGAACCCAATTGGGAGTGTGCCGAACGCCGTAGGAAGTGTGCTAGATCCAAGTGGGAGTGTGCACGACGCCGTAGAAGGTGTGCGGGACCGAAGTGGAAGAGGCGGGACCCGAGTGGGAGAGCGCCAGACGCCGTAGAAAGTGTGCCGGACACAAGTGGGAGAGCGCCGGACGCCGTATAAAGTGTGCGGGACCCAAGTGGAAGAGGCGGGACCCGAATGGGAGAGCGCCGGACGCCGTATAAAAGTGCGGGACCCAAGTGGTAGTGCGCAGGACCCCGTATAAAGTGTGCGAGATCCAAGTGGGAGTGCGCCGGACGCCGTAGGAAGTGTGCGGCACCCTAGTGGAAGTGGGCAGGACCCCGTATAAAGTGTGCGGGACCCAAGTGGGAGTGGGCAGGACGCCGTAGAGAGTGTGCTGGGCCCAAGTGGGAGTGTGCACGACGCCGTAGAAGGTGTGCGGGACCGAAGTGGAAGAGGCGGGACCCGAGTGGGAGAGCGCCAGACGCCGTAGAAAGTGTGCCGGACCCAAGTGGGAGAGCGCCGGACGCCGTATAAAGTGTGCGGGACCCAAGTGGAAGAGGCGGGACCCGAATGGGAGAGCGCCGGACGCCGTATAAAAAGTGCGGGACCCAAGTGGTAGTGCGCAGGACCCCGTATAAAGTGTGCGGGACCCAAGTGGGAGTGCGCCGGACGTCGTAGAAAGTGTGCGGGACCCAAGTAGGAGTGCGCCGGACGCCGTAGGAAGTGTGCGGGACCCAAGCGGGAATGCGCCGAACGCCGTAGGAAGTGTGCGGCACCCTAGTGGAAGTGCGCAGGACCCCGTATAAAGTGTGCGGGACCCAAGTGGGAGTGCGCCGGACGCCGTAGAAAGTGTGCGGGACCCAAGTAGGAGTGTGCCGAACGCCGTTGGAAAAACGCTAGATCCAAGTGCGAGTGTGCGGGACGCCGTAGAAGGTGTGCGGGACCGAAGTGGAAGAGGCGGGACCCGAGTGGGAGAGCGCCAGACGCCGTAGAAAGTGTGCGGGACCCAAGTGGGAGAGCGCCGGACGCCGTATAAAGTGTTCGGGACCCAAGTGGAAGAGGCGGGACCCGAGTGGGAGAGCGCCGGACGCCGTATAAAGTGTGCGGGACCCAAGTGGGAGTGCGCCGGACGCCGTAGAAAGTGTGCGGGACCGAAGTGGGAGTGCGCCGGACGCCGTAGAAAGTGTGCAGGACCCAAGTGGGAGTGCGCTGAACGCCGTAGGAAGTGTGCGGGACCCAAGCGGGAGTGCGCCGAACGCCGTAGGAAGTGTGCGGGACCATAGTGGAAGTGCTCAGGACCCCGTAGAGAGTGTGCGGGACCCAAGTGGGAGTGAGCCGGACGCCATAGAATGTGTGCGGGACCCACGCGGGAGTGCGCCGAACGCCGTAGGAAGTGTGCGGGATTCATGTGGGCGTGCGCAGGACGCCATAGAAAGTGTGCGGCACCCAAGTGGGAGTGCGCAGGACGCCGTAGAGAGTGTGCGTGACCCAAGTGGGAGTGCGCCGGACGCAGTAGAAAGTGTGCGGAACCCAAGTGGGAGTGCGCCGAACGCCGTAGGAAGTGGGCTAGATCCAAGTGGGAGTGTGCACGACGCCGTAGAAGGTGTGCGGGACCGAAGTGGAAGAGGCGGGACCCGAGTGGGAGAGCGCCAGACGCCGTAGAAAGTGTGCCGGACCCAAGTGGGAGAGCGCCGGACGCCGTATAAAGTGTGCGGGACCCAAGTGGGAGTGCGCCGGACGCCGTAGAAAGTGTGCAGGACCCAAGTGGGAGTGCGCCGAACGCCGTAGGAAGTGTGCGGCACCCTAGTGGAAGTGCGCAGGACCCCGTATAAAGTGTGCGGGACCCAAGTGGGAGTGCGCCGGACGCCGTAGAAAGTGTGCGGGACCCAAGTAGGAGTGCGCCGGACGCCGTAGGAAGTGTGCGGAACCCAAGCGGGAGTGCGCCGACCGCCGTAGGAAGTGTGCGGCACCCTAGTGGAAGTGCGCAGGACCCCGTATAAAGTGTGCGGCACCCAAGTGGGAGTGGGCAGGACGCCGTAGAGAGTGTGCTGGGCTCAAGTGGGAGTGCGCCGGACGCCGTAGAAAGTGTGCGGAACCCAATTGGGAGTGTGCCGAACGCCGTAGGAAGTGTGCTAGATCCAAGTGGGAGTGTGCACGACGCCGTAGAAGGTGTGCGGGACCGAAGTGGAAGAGGCGGGACCCGAGTGGGAGAGCGCCAGACGCCGTAGAAAGTGTGCCGGACACAAGTGGGAGAGCGCCGGACGCCGTATAAAGTGTGCGGGACCCAAGTGGAAGAGGCGGAACCCGAATGGGAGAGCGCCGGACGCCGTATAAAAAGTGCGGGACCCAAGTGGTAGTGCGCAGGACCCCGTATAAAGTGTGCGAGATCCAAGTGGGAGTGCGCCGGACGCCGTAGAAAGTGTGCAGGACCCAAGTGGGAGTGCGCCGAACGCCGTAGGAAGTGTGCGGCACCCTAGTGGAAGTGCGCAGGACCCCGTATAAAGTGTGCGGGACCCAAGTGGGAGTTTGCCGGACGCCGTAGAAAGTGTGCGGGACCCAAGTAGGAGTGCGCCGGACGCCGTAGGAAGTGTGCGGAACCCAAGCGGGAGTGCGCCGACCGCCGTAGGAAGTGTGCGGCACCCTAGTGGAAGTGCGCAGGACCCCGTATAAAGTGTGCGGCACCCAAGTGGGAGTGGGCAGGACGCCGTAGAGAGTGTGCTGGGCCCAAGTGGGAGTGCGCCGGACGCCGTAGGAAGTGTGCGGGACCCAAGCGGGAGTGCGCCGAACGCCGTAGGAAGTGTGCGGTACCCTAGTGGAAGTGCGCAAGACCCCGTATAGAGTGTGCGGGACCCAAGTGGGAGTGCGCCGGACGCCGTAGGAAGTGTGCGGCACCCTAGTGGAAGTGCGCCGGACGCCATATAAAGTGTGCGAGACCCAAGTGGGAGCGCCGGACGCCGTAGAAGGTGTGCGGGACCCAAGTGGAAGAGGCGGGACCCGAGAAAGACTGCGCAGGGCGCCATAGAAAGTGTGCGGCACCCAAGTGGGAGTGGGCAGGACGCCGTAGAGAGTGTGCGGAACCCATGTGGAAGTGCGCCGGACGCCGTAGAAAGTGTGCGGGACCCAAGTGGGGGTGCGCCGAACGCCCTAGAAAGTGTGCGGGACCCAAGTGGAAGTGCGCAGGACCCCGTATAGAGTGTGCGGGACCCAAGTGGGAGTGCGCCGGATGCCGTAGAAGGTGTACGGGACCCAAGTGGAAGAGGCAGGACCCGAGAAGGAGTGCGCAGGGCGCCATAGCAAGTGTGCGGCACCCAAGTGGGAGTGGGCAGGACGCCGTAGAGAGTGTGCGGAACCCAAGTGGAAGTGCGCCGGACGCCGTAGAAAGTGTGCGGGACCCAAGTGGGAGTGCGCCAAACGCCGTAGGAAGTGTGCGGGACCCAAGCGGGAGTGCGCCGAACGCCGTAGGAAGTGTGCGGGATTTAGGTGGGAGTGCGCCGGAAGCCGTCGTAGGTGTGCGGGACCGAAGTGGGAGTGCGCCGGACGCCGTAGAAAGTGTGCGCGACCCAAGTGGGAGAGCGCCGAACGCCGTAGGAAGTGTGGGGGATTCATGTGGGAGTGCGCAGGAGGCCATAGAAAGTGTGCGGCACCCAAGTGGGAGTGGGCAGGACGCCGTAGAGAGTGTGCTGGACCCAAGTGGAAGTGCGCAGGACCCCGTAGAGAGTGTGCGGGACCAAAGTGGGAGTGCGCCGACCGCCGTAGGAAGTGTGCGGCACCCTAGTGGAAGTGCGCAGGACCCCGTATAAAGTGTGCGGCACCCAAGTGGGAGTGGGCAGGACGCCGTAGAGAGTGTGCTGGGCCCAAGTGGGAGTGCGCCGGACGCCGTAGGAAGTGTGCGGGACCCAAGCGGGAGTGCGCCGAACGCCGTAGGAAGTGTGCGGTACCCTAGTGGAAGTGCGCAAGACCCCGTATAGAGTGTGCGGGACCCAAGTGGGAGTGCGCCGGACGCCGTAGGAAGTGTGCGGCACCCTAGTGGAAGTGCGCCGGACGCCATATAAAGTGTGCGAGACCCAAGTGGGAGCGCCGGACGCCATAGAATGTGTGCGGGACCCACGCGGGAGTGCGCCGAACGCCGTAGGAAGTGTGCGGGATTCATGTGGGCGTGCGCAGGACGCCATAGAAAGTGTGCGGCACCCAAGTGGGAGTGCGCAGGACGCCGTAGAGAGTGTGCGTGACCCAAGTGGGAGTGCGCCGGACGCAGTAGAGAGTGTGCTGGGCCCAAGTGGGAGTGCGCCGGACGCCGTAGGAAGTGTGCGGGACCCAAGCGGGAGTGCGCCGAACGCCGTAGGAAGTGTGCGGTACCCTAGTGGAAGTGCGCAAGACCCCGTATAGAGTGTGCGGGACCCAAGTGGGAGTGCGCCGGACGCCGTAGGAAGTGTGCGGCACCCTAGTGGAAGTGCGCCGGACGCCATATAAAGTGTGCGAGACCCAAGTGGGAGCGCCGGACGCCATAGAATGTGTGCGGGACCCACGCGGAGTGCGCCGAACGCCGTAGGAAGTGTGCGGGATTCATGTGGGCGTGCGCAGGACGCCATAGAAAGTGTGCGGCACCCAAGTGGGAGTGCGCAGGACGCCGTAGAGAGTGTGCGTGACCCAAGTGGGAGTGCGCCGGACGCAGTAGAAAGTGTGCGGAACCCAAGTGGGAGTGCGCCGAACGCCGTAGGAAGTGGGCTAGATCCAAGTGGGAGTGTGCACGACGCCGTAGAAGGTGTGCGGGACCGAAGTGGAAGAGGCGGGACCCGAGTGGGAGAGCGCCAGACGCCGTAGAAAGTGTGCCGGACCCAAGTGGGAGAGCGCCGGACGCCGTATAAAGTGTGCGGGACCCAAGTGGGAGTGCGCCGGACGCCGTAGAAAGTGTGCAGGACCCAAGTGGGAGTGCGCCGAATGCCGTAGGAAGTGTGCGGCCCCCATAGTGGAAGTGCGCAGGACCCCGTATAAAGTGTGCGGGACCCAAGTGGGAGTGCGCCGGACGCCGTAGAAAGTGTGCGGGACCCAAGTAGGAGTGCGCCGGACGCCGTAGGAAGTGTGCGGAACCCAAGCGGGAGTGCGCCGACCGCCGTAGGAAGTGTGCGGCACCCTAGTGGAAGTGCGCAGGACCCCGTATAAAGTGTGCGGCACCCAAGTGGGAGTGGGCAGGACGCCGTAGAGAGTGTGCTGGGCTCAAGTGGGAGTGCGCCGGACGCCGTAGAAAGTGTGCGGAACCCAATTGGGAGTGTGCCGAACGCCGTAGGAAGTGTGCTAGATCCAAGTGGGAGTGTGCACGACGCCGTAGAAGGTGTGCGGGACCGAAGTGGAAGAGGCGGGACCCGAGTGGGAGAGCGCCAGACGCCGTAGAAAGTGTGCCGGACACAAGTGGGAGAGCGCCGGACGCCGTATAAAGTGTGCGGGACCCAAGTGGAAGAGGCGGAACCCGAATGGGAGAGCGCCGGACGCCGTATAAAAGTGCGGGACCCAAGTGGTAGTGCGCAGGACCCCGTATGAAGTGTGCGAGATCAAGTGGGAGTGCGCCGGACGCCGTAGAAAGTGTGTAGGACCCAAGTGGGAGTGCGCCGAACGCCGTAGGAAGTGTGCGGCACCCTAGTGGAAGTGCGCAGGACCCCGTATAAAGTGTGCGGGACCCAAGTGGGAGTTTGCCGGACGCCGTAGAAAGTGTGCGGGACCCAAGTAGGAGTGCGCCGGACGCCGTAGGAAGTGTGCGGAACCCAAGCGGGAGTGCGCCGACCGCCGTAGGAAGTGTGCGGCACCCTAGTGGAAGTGCGCAGGACCCCGTATAAAGTGTGCGGCACCCAAGTGGGAGTGGGCAGGACGCCGTAGAGAGTGTGCTGGGCCCAAGTGGGAGTGCGCCGGACGCCGTAGGAAGTGTGCGGGACCCAAGCGGGAGTGCGCCGAACGCCGTAGGAAGTGTGCGGTACCCTAGTGGAAGTGCGCAAGACCCCGTATAGAGTGTGCGGGACCCAAGTGGGAGCGCGCCGGACGCCGTAGGAAGTGTGCGGCACCCTAGTGGAAGTGCGCCGGACGCCATATAAAGTGTGCGAGACCCAAGTGGGAGCGCCGGACGCCGTAGAAGGTGTGCGGGACCCAAGTGGAAGAGGCGGGACCCGAGAAAGACTGCGCAGGGCGCCATAGAAAGTGTGCGGCACCCAAGTGGGAGTGGGCAGGACGCCGTAGAGAGTGTGCGGAACCCATGTGGAAGTGCGCCGGACGCCGTAGAAAGTGTGCGGAACCCAAGTGGGGGTGCGCCGAACGCCCTAGAAAGTGTGCGGGACCCAAGTGGAAGTGCGCAGGACCCCGTATAGAGTGTGCGGGACCCAAGTGGGAGTGCGCCGGATGCCGTAAAAGGTGTACGGGACCCAAGTGGAAGAGGCGGGACCCGAGAAGGAGTGCGCAGGGCGCCATAGCAAGTGTGCGGCACCCAAGTGGGAGTGGGCAGGACGCCGTAGAGAGTGTGCGGAACCCAAGTGGAAGTGCGCCGGACGCCGTAGAAAGTGTGCGGGACCCAAGTGGGAGTGCGCCAAACGCCGTAGGAAGTGTGCGGGACCCAAGCGGGAGTGCGCCGAACGCCGTAGGAAGTGTGCGGGATTTAGGTGGGAGTGCGCCGGAAGCCGTCGTAGGTGTGCGGGACCGAAGTGGGAGTGCGCCGGACGCCGTAGAAAGTGTGCGGGACCCAAGTGGGAGAGCGCCGAACGCCGTAGGAAGTGTGGGGGATTCATGTGGGAGTGCGCAGGAGGCCATAGAAAGTGTGCGGCACCCAAGTGGGAGTGGGCAGGACGCCGTAGAGAGTGTGCTGGGCCCAAGTGGAAGTGCGCAGGACCCCGTAGAGAGTGTGCGGGACCAAAGTGGGAGTATGCCGGGCGCCTCATAAAATGTGCGAGACCGAAGTGGGAGTGCGCCGGGTGCCGTAGAAAGTGTGCGGGACCCAAGTGGGAGAGGCGGGACACGAGTGAGAGTGCGCCGGACGCCGTAGAAAGTGTGCGGGACGCCAAGGAAAGTGTGCTTGACGCCGTAGAGAGTGTGCGGGGCCCAAGTGGGAGTGCGCCGGAGGCCATAGAAAGTGTGCGGGACCCAAGTGGGAGTGCGCCGGACGCCGTAGACAGTGTGCGTGACCCAAGTCGAAGTGCGCAGGACCCCGTAGAGTGTGCGGGACCCAAGTGGGAGTACGCGGAACGTCGTAGAAAGTGTGCGGGAATCCAGTGAGAGTGCGCCGGACGCCGTAGAAAACGCGTGAGACTCGACGGAGAAAGCGCAGAACTTGACAATCAGGCCCCGGTCATTGTTGGATGAGCCGACGTCTCCAGCCCGGTCGATGCACACAGAATGGATTGGAAATGGGATGCAAAAATCACTCGGTGTACCCCCCCCCGCACCCCCCAACACCCCCCAACACCCACCCGGTCGATACGTCTGAACAACATGGTGAGGTGAAGCTGAGAAAATCACTCGGTGTATCCCCCCCGCACCCCCCAACACCCCTCCGCACCCCCAACATCCCCCACACCCTCCAGGTCGATACGTATGTTTAAAATGATGGAGTGAGGTTGAAAAAATCACTCGATGTATCCGACGCGGACGATATCCATACAATGCGTGAATGAGAAAATCAACGGGTGGGCGGGCCGATGATAAAACATTGCGTATCACTAGAAAGCTAACCTTACTGCTACCTCCGTTACTTCACCATACTCTCCTTCACTATTTCTCTGAACAGGTGCAATCCTGTTGGCCACGTAATCATCGTCATATCTAGTTGGATACATCGAGTGATTTTCTCAACCTCACTCCATCATTTTAAACATACGTATCGACCGGGTGGACGTTGGGGAGGGTGTTGGGGGGTGCGGGGGGGGGGATACAGATGCAAATAGCACCAACTCTGACCGGGGCCTCACTTCGTGTGTCTGAAAGAGAGCGTACACCGTCCTCTCTTCAGGTCCCCTACCCTTCACCACTCATTTCAACTGCTTAGCTGTTTGTATGCACTAACTTTTTCAAATCGGGTTTATATACAATAAAAATAAGAAATAATTTAAATCTGCATCCATGAAACACAAACATCATTCTACTTCATTTGGCAATAAAATTAGCAGGGTGTCGGTTGATCATGAAAATGTTCAGTAAATTCCAAACAGCGGTTAACCTTATCATGACAGAAATTAGAATAAATCAAAAGCCACTCTAGAACCTTAATAAAAAGGAAGAACGACCGGTGTGTCACGGTACAGATAAGGAGGTAAACGGGTGTTGCCAGGTTTGGAATGCTTTGTGATTCCCGATGATTGAAGTGTTGCCGCCTAAGCCAACCTTTGGCCTGGCGCGGTAAGAAAGAAAGCGCCGATTTATTTGCTTCATACCCAATATGCCGGCGAATGGGCCGGCGCAGCCGGACCCCAGCGGCAGAGGCCGGCGTCAGCCGGCCGACGCCGCTGTTACTATATAGGTGGCCAGCAATGCCGGTCCATCGTTCGGCGAAGCCAAACGAATACTACGTAGAGGGAGGGGGTCGGCAAAGCCAGTCCATCGTTCGGCGAAGCCGAACGAATACTTCTCAGAGGGAGGGGGTCGGCGAAGCCAAACGAATACTACGTAGAGGGAGGAGGGGGTTGGCGAAGCCGGCCCATTGTTCGGCGTAGCCTAACGAATACAACGTAGAGGGAGGAGGGGGGTTGGCGAAACCGGCCCATTGTTCGGCGTAGCCTAACGAATACAACATGGAGGGTAGCCGGCGAAGCCGGTCTATCGTTCGGCGAAGCCAAACGAATACTACGCGGAGGGTGGGGGTTCGGCGAAGCCGAAAGAATACTACGCGGAGGGTAGCCGGGGAAGCCGGCTCATCGTTGTAGCCGAACGAATACTGCGCGGACGGTAGCCTGCCCATTGTTTGGCGAAGCCAAACGAATACTACGTAGAGGGAGGGGGTCGGCGAAGCCGGCCCATCGTTCGCCGAAGCCGAACAAATACTACGTAGAGGGAAGGGGTCGGTGAAGCCGAACGATTACTACACGGAGGGTGGCCGGCGAAGGCGGTCCATAGTTCGGCTGAGCCGAACGAATACTAAGTAGAGCAAAGGGGTCGGCGAAGCCGGCCCATCGTTCGGCGAGGCTGAACGAATACTACGTAGAGGGAGAGGGTTGGCGAAGCCGGCCCATCGTTCGGCTAAGCCGAACGATTTCTACGCGGAGGGTGGGAGGTCGGCGAAGCCGGCCCATCGGTCGGCAAAAGCCAACGAATACTACGCGGAGGGTAGCCGGCGACGCCGGCCCATCGTTTGGCGGTGCCAAACGAATCCTACTATATATATTTTGGTAAATTTGTGTGTGCGTCTGTGTGTATGTATGTATATATGTATGTATGTATGTATGTATGTATGTATGTATGTATGTATGTATGTATGTATGTATGTATGTATGTATGTATGTATGTATGTATGTATGTATGTATGTATGTATGTATGTATGTATGTATGTATGTATGTATGTATGTATGTATGTATGTATGTATGTATGTATGTATGTATGTATGTATGTATGTATGTATGTATGTATGTATGTATGTATGTATGTATGTATGTATGTATGTATGTATGTATGTATGTATGTATGTATGTATGTATGTATGTATGTATGTATGTATGTATGTATGTATGTATGTATGTATGTATGTATGTATGTATGTATGTATGTATGCATGTATGTATGTATGTAGGTGTGCGTTTCTCTGTGTGTTTGTTTGACCGTTTATTCGGCTTGACTTTCAAGGCGGGCAACCCTACGGGGATGGGCTCCGGAAGTGGGCAGGACGTCAGGGTAAGGGTGCAGGACCTCAGAAGTGATGCGCAGTACACCATAGGAAGGGTACGGGACCCAAGTGGAAGTGCTCAGGACCCCGTAGAGAGTGTGCGGGACCCGATTGGGAGTGCGCCGGACGCCGTAGAATGTGTGCGGGACCCAAGCGGGAGTGCGCCGAAAGCCGTAGGAAGTGTGCGGGATCGACGTGGGAGTGCACAGGACGCCATAGAAAGTGTGCGGCACTCAAGTGGGAGTGGGCAGGACGCCGTAGAGAATGTGCGGGACCCAAGTGGGAGTGCGCCGGACGCCGCAGAAAGTGTGCGGAACCCAAGTGGGAGTGTGCCGAACGCCGTTTAAAGTGTGCGGGACCCAAGTGGAAGAGCGCAGGACCTCGTGGAGAGTGTGCGGAACCCAAGTGGGAGTGTGCCGAACGCCGTAGGAAGTGTGCTAGATCCAAGTGGGAGTGTGCGGGACGTCGTAGAAGGTGTGCGGGACCGAAGTGGAAGAGGCGGGACCCGAGTGGGAGAGCGCCAGACGCCGTATAAAGTGTTCGGGACCCAAGTGGAAGAGGCGGGACCCGAGTGGGAGAGCACCGGACGCCGTATAAAGTGTGCGGGACCCAAGTGGGAGTGCGCCGGACGCCGTAGAAAGTGTGCGGGACCCAAGTGGGAGTGCGCCGGACGCCGTAGAAAGTGTGCAGGACCCAAGTGGGAGTGCGCTGAACGCCGTAGGAAGTGTGCGGGACCCAAGCGGGAGTGCGCCGAACGCCGTAGGAAGTGTGCGGGACCCAAGCGGGAGTGCGCCGAACGCCGTAGGAAGTGTGCGGGGTTCATGTGGGAGTGCGCAGGACGCCGTAGAGAGTGTGCGGGACCCAAGTGGGAGTGCGCCGGACGCCGTAGAGAGTGTGCGGGACCCGATTGGGAGTGCGCCGGACGCCGTAGAATGTGTGCGGGACCCAAGCGGGAGTGCGCCGAACGCCGTAGGAAGTGTGCGCCGTAGAGTGCGCCGAACGCCGTAGGAAGTGTGCGGGATCGACGTGGGAGTGCACAGGACGCCATAGAAAGTGTGCGGCACTCAAGTGGGAGTGGGCAGGACGCCGTAGAGAGTGTGCGGGACCCAAGTGGGAGTGCGCCGGACGCCGTAGAGAGTGTGCGGGACCGAAGTGGAAGTGCGCAGGACCCCGTAGAGAGTGTGCGGGACCCAAGTGGGAGTGCGCGGGACGCCGTAGAATGTGTGCGGGACCCAAGTGGGAGTGGGCAGGACGCCGTAGAGAGTGTGCGGGACCGAAGTCGGAGTGCGCCGGACGCCGTAGAAAGTGTGCGGCACCCAAGTGGGAGTGGGCAGGACGCCGTAGAGAGTGTGCTGGGCTCAACTGGGAGTGCGACGAACGCCGTAGGAAGTGTGCTAGATCCAAGTGGGAGTGTGCACGACGCCGTAGAAGGTGTGCGGGACCGAAGTGGAAGAGGCGGGACCCGAGTGGGAGAGCGCCAGACGCCGTAGAAAGTGTGCCGGACCCAAGTGGGAGAGCGCCGGACGCCGTATAAAGTGTGCGGGACCCAAGTGGAAGAGGCGGGACCCGAGTGGGAGAGCGCCGGACGCCGTATAAAAAGTGCGGGACCCAAGTGGGAGTGCGCCGGACGCCGTAGGAAGTGTGCGGGACCCAAGTGGGAGTGCGCCGAACGCCGTATAAAGTGTGCGGGACCCAAGTGGGAGTGCGCCGGACGCCGTAGAAAGTGTGCGGGACCCAAGTAGGAGTGCGCCGTACGCCGTAGGAAGTGTGCGGGACCCGAGTGGGAGAGCGCCGGACGCCGTAGGAAGTGTGCGGCACCCTAGTGGAAGTGCGCAGGACCCCGTATAAAGTGTGCGGGACCCAAGTGGGAGTGCGCCGGACGCCGTAGAAAGTGTGCGGGACCCAAGTAGGAGTGCGCCGGAAGCCGTAAGAAGTGTGCGGGACCCAAGCGGGAGTGCGCCGAACGCCGTAGGAAGGGTGCGGTACCCTAGTGGAAGTGCGCAGGACCCCGTATAGAGTGTGCGGGACCCAAGTGGGAGTGCGCCGGACGCCGTAGAAGGTGTGCGGGACCGAAGTGGAAGAGGCGGGATCCGAATGGGAGAGCGCCAGACGCCGTAGAAAGTGTGCGGGACCCAAGTGGAAGAGGCGGGACCCGAGTGGGAGAGCGCCGGACGCCGTATAAAGTGTGCGGGACCCAAGTGGGAGTGCGCCGGACGCCGTAGAAAGTGTGCGGGACCCAAGTGGGAGTGCGCCGGACGCTTGTAAAAAGTGTGCGGGACCCAAGTGGGAGAGCGCCGGACGCCGTATAAAGTGTTCGGGACTCAAGTGGAAGAGGCGGGACCCGAGTGGGAGAGCGCCGGACGCCGTATAAAGTGTGCGGGACCCAAGTGGGAGTGCGCCGGACGCCGTAGAAAGTGTGCGGGACCCAAGTGGGAGTGCGCCGGACGCTGTAGAAAGTGTGCAGGACCCAAGTGGGAGTGCGCTGAACGCCGTAGGAAGTGTGCGGGACCCAAGCGGGAGCGCGCCGAACGCCGTAGGAAGTGTGCGGGACCCTAGTGGAAGTGCTCAGGACCCCGTAGAGAGTGTGCGGGACCCAAGTGGGAGTGCGCCGGACGCCGTAGAATGTGTGCGGGACCCAAGCGGGAGTGCGCAGAACGCCGTAGGAAGTGTGCGGGATCCATGTGGGCTAGCGCAGGACGCCATAGAAAGTGTGAGGCACCCAAGTGGGAGTGGGCAGGACGCCGTATAAAGTGTGCGGGACCCAAGTGGAAGAGGCGGGACCCGAGTGGGAGAGCGCCAGACGCCGTAGAAAGTGTGCGGGACCCAAGTGTGAGAGCGCCGGACGCCGTATAAAGTGTGCGGGACCCAAGTGGAAGAGGCGGGACCCGAGTGGGAGAGCGCCAGACGCCGTAGAAAGTGTTCGGGACCCAAGTGGAAGAGGCGGGACCCGAGTGGGAGAGCGCCGGACGCCGTATAAAGTGTGCGGGACCCAAGTGGGAGTGCGCCGGACGCCGTAGAAAAAGTGCGGGACCCAAGTGGGAGTGCGCCGGACGCTGTAGAAAGTGTGCAGGACCCAAGTGGGAGTGCGTTGAACGCCGTAGGAAGTGTGCGGGACCCAAGCGGGAGCGCGCCGAACGCCGTAGGAAGTGTGCGGGACCCTAGTGGAAGTGCTCAGGACCCCGTAGAGAGTGTGCGGGACCCAAGTGGGAGTGCGCCGGACGCCGTAGAATGTGTGCGGGACCCAAGCGGGAGTGCGCCGAACGCCGTAGAAAGTGTGCCGAACCCAAGTGGGAGAGCGCCGGACGCCGTATAAAGTGTGCGGGACCCAAGTGGAAGAGGCGGGACCCGAGTGGGAGAGCGCCGGACGCCGTATAAAAAGTGCGGGACCCAAGTGGGAGTGCGCCGGACGCCGTAGGAAGTGTGCGGGACCCAAGTGGGAGTGCGCCGAACGCCGTAGAAAATGTGTGGGACTCAAATGCGAGTGCTACGGACGCCGTAGAAAGTGTGCATGACCCAAGTAGGAGTGCGCCGGACGCCGTAGGAAGTGTGCGGGACCCGAGTGGGAGAGCGCCGGACGCCGTAGGAAGTGTGCGGCACCCTAGTGGAAGTGCGCAGGACCCCGTATAAAGTGTGCGGGACCCAAGTGGGAGTGCGCCGGACGCCGTAGAAAGTGTGCGGGACCCAAGTAGGAGTGCGCCGGAAGCCGTAAGAAGTGTGCGGGACCCAAGCGGGAGTGCGCCGAACGCCGTAGGAAGTGTGCGGTACCCTAGTGGAAGTGCGCAGGACCCCGTATAGTGTGTGCGGGACCCAAGTGGGAGTGCGCCGGACGCCGTAGAAGGTGTGCGGGACCGAAGTGGAAGAGGCGGGACCCGAGTGGGAGAGCGCCAGACGCCGTAGAAAGTGTGCGGGACCCAAGTGGGAGAGCGCCGGACGCCGTATAAAGTGTTCGGGACCCAAGTGGAAGAGGCGGGACCCGAGTGGGAGAGCGCCGGACGCCGTATAAAGTGTGCGGGACCCAAGTGGGAGTGCGCCGGACGCCGTAGAAAGTGTGCGGGACCCAAGTGGGAGTGCGCCGGACGCTGTAGAAAGTGTGCAGGACCCAAGTGGGAGTGCGCTGAACGCCGTAGGAAATGTGCGGGACCCAAGCGGGAGCGCGCCGAACGCCGTAGGAAGTGTGCGGGACCCTAGTGGAAGTGCTCAGGACCCCGTAGAGAGTGTGCGGGACCCAAGTGGGAGTGCGCCGGACGCCGTAGAATGTGTGCGGGACCCAAGCGGGAGTGCGCCGAACGCCGTAGGAAGTGTGCGGGATCCATGTGGGCTAGCGCAGGACGCCATAGAAAGTGTGAGGCACCCAAGTGGGAGTGGGCAGGACGCCGTAGAGAGTGTGCGGGACCCAAGTGGGAGTGCGCCGGACGCCATAGAAAGTGTGCGGAACCCAAGTGGGAGCGCGCCGAACGCCGTAGGAAGTGGGCTAGATTCAAGTGGGAGTGTGCGGGACGCCGTAGAAGGTGTGCGGGACCCAAGTGGAAGAGGCGGGACCCGAGTGGGAGAGCGCCAGACGCCGTAGAAAGTGTGCGGGACCCAAGTGTGAGAGCGCCGGACGCCGTGTAAAGTGTGCGGGACCCAAGTGGAAGAGGCGGGACCCGAGTGGGAGAGCGCCGGACGCCGTATAAAAAGTGCGGGACCCAAGTGGGAGTGCGCCGGACGCCGTAGGAAGTGTGCGGGACCCAAGTGGGAGTGCGCCGGACGCCGCAGAAAGTGTGCGGGACCCAAGCGGGAGTGCGCCGAACGCCGTAGGAAGTGTGCGGCACCCTAGTGGAAGTGCGCAGGACCCCGTATAAAGTGTGCGGGACCCAAGTGGGAGTGCGCCGGACGCCATAGAAAGTGTGCGGGACCCAAGTAGGAGTGCGCCGGACGCCGTAGGAAGTGTGCGGGACCCGAGTGCGAGAGCGCCGGACGCCGTAGGAAGTGTGCGGCACCCTAGTGGAAGTGCGCAGGACCCCATATAAAGTGTGCGGGACCCAAGTGGGAGTGCGCCGGACGCCGTAGAAAGTGTGCGGGACCCAAGTAGGAGTGCGCAGGACGCCGTAGGAAGTGTGCGGGACCCAAGCGGGAGTGCGCCGAACGCCGTAGGAAGTGTGCGGTACCCAAGCGGGAGTGCGCCGGACGCCGTAGAAAGTGTGCAGGACCCAAGCGGGAGTGCGCCGAACGCCGTAGGAAGTGTGCTGGACCCAAGTGGGAGTGCACCGGACGCCGTAGAGAGTGTGCGGGACCCAAGTGGGAGTGTGCCGAACGCCGTTGGAAAAACGCTAGATCCAAGTGCGGGTGTGCGGGACGCCGTAGAAGGTGTGCGGGACCGAAGTGGAAGAGGCGGGACCCGAGTGGGAGAGCGCCAGACGCCGTAGAAAGTGTGCGGGACCCAAGTGGGAGAGCGCCGGACGCCGTATAAAGTGTTCAAGACCCAAGTGGAAGAGGCGGGACCCGAGTGGGAGAGCGCCGGACGCCGTGTAAAGTGTGCGGGACCCAAGTGGGAGTGCGCCGGACGCCGTAGAAAGTGTGCAGGATCCAAGCGGGAGTGCGCTGAACGCCGTAGGAAGTGTGCGGGACCCTAGTGGAAGTGCTCAGGACGCCGTAGGAAGTGTGCGGGATCCATGTGGGAGTGCGCCGGACGCCGCAGAATGTGTGCGGAACCCAAGTGGGAGTGTGCCGAACGCCGTTTAAAGTGTGCGGGACCCAAGTGGAAGTGCGCAGGACCTCGTAGAGAGTGTGCGGAACCCAAGTGGGAGTGTGCCGAACGCCGTAGGAAGTGTGCTAGATCCAAGTGGGAGTGTGCGGGACGTCGTAGAGAGTGTGCTGGACCCAAGTGGGAGTGCACCGGACGCCGTAGAAAGTGTGCGGAACCCAAGTTGGAGTGTGCCGAACGCCGTTGGAAAAACGCTAGATCCAAGTGCGAGTGTGCGGGACGCCGTAGAAGGTGTGCGGGACCGAAGTGGAAGAGGCGGGACCCGAGTGGGAGAGCGCCAGACGCCGTAGAAAGTGTGCGGGACCCAAGTGGGAGAGCGCCGGACGCCGTATAAAGTGTTCGGGACCCAAGTGGAAGAGGCGGGACCCGAGTGGGAGAGCGCCGGACGCCGTATAAAGTGTGCGGGACCCAAGTGGGAGTGCGCCGGACGCCGTAGAAAGTGTGCGGGACCCAAGTGGGAGTGCGCCGGACGCCGTAGAAAGTGTGCAGGATCCAAGCGGGAGTGCGCTGAACGCCGTAGGAAGTGTGCGGGACCCTAGTGGAAGTGCTCAGGACGCCGTAGGAAGTGTGCGGGATCCATGTGGGAGTGCGCCGGACGCCGCAGAATGTGTGCGGAACCCAAGTGGGAGTGTGCCGAACGCCGTTTAAAGTGTGCGGGACCCAAGTGGAAGTGCGCAGGACCTCGTAGAGAGTGTGCGGAACCAAAGTGGGAGTGTGCCGAACGCCGTAGGAAGTGTGCTAGATCCAAGTGGGAGTGTGCGGGACGTCGTAGAGAGTGTGCTGGACCCAAGTGGGAGTGGACGGGACGCCGTAGGAAGTGTGGGGGACCCAGAGTGGGGTGTGCCGAACGCCGTTGGAAAAACGCTAGATCCAAATGCGGTGTGCGGGACGCCGTAGAAGGTGTGCGGGACCGAAGTGGAAGAGGCGGGACCCGAGTGGGAGAGCGCCAGACGCCGTAGAAAGTGTGCGGGCCCAAGTGGGAGAGCGCCGAACGCCGTATAAAGTGTTCGGGACCCAAGTGCAAGAGGCGGGACCCGAGTGGGAGAGCGCCGGACGCCGTAGAGAGTGTGCGGGACCCAAGTGGGAGTGCACCGGACGCCGTAGAAAGTGTGCGGAACCCAAGTGGGAGTGTGCCCAACGCCGTTGGAAAAACGCTAGATCCAAGTGCGAGTGTGCGGGACGCCGTAGAAGGTGTGCGGGACCGAAGTGGAAGAGGCGGGACCCGAGTGGGAGAGCGCCAGACGCCGTAGAAAGTGTGCGGGACCCAGAGTGGGAGAGCGCCGGACGCCGTATAAAGTGTTCGGGACCCAAGTGGAAGAGGCGGGACCCGAGTGGGAGAAGCGCCGGACGCCGTATAAAGTGTGCGGGACCCAAGTGGGAGTGCGCCGGACGCCGTAGAATGTGTGCGGGACCCAAGCGGGAGTGCGCCGAACGCTGTAGGAAGTGTGCGGGATCCGTGGGAGTGCGCAGGACGCCATAGAAAGTGTGCGGCACCCAAGTGGGAGTGGGCAGGACGCCGTAGAGAATGTGCGGGACCCAAGTGGGAGTGCGCCGGACGCCGCAGAAAGTGTGCGGAACCCAAGTGGGAGTGTGCCGAACGCCGTTTAAAGTGTGCGGGACCCAAGTGAAAGTGCGCAGGACCTCGTAGAGAGTGTGCGGAACCCAAGTGGGAGTGTGCCGAACGCCGTAGGAAGTGTGCTAAATCCAAGTGGGAGTGTGCGGGACGTCGTGGAGAGTGTGCTGGACCCAAGTGGGAGTGCCCCGGACGCCGTAGAAAGTGTGCGGAACCCAAGTGGGAGTGTGCCGAACGCCGTTGGAAAAACGCTAGATCCAAGTGCGGGTGTGCGGGACGCCGTAGAAGGTGTGCGGGACCGAAGTGGAAGAGGCGGGACCCGAGTGGGAGAGCGCCAGACGCCGTAGAAAGTGTGCGGGACCAAAGTGGGAGAGCGCCGGACGCCGTATAAAGTGTTCGGGACCCAAGTGGAAGAGGCGGGACCCGAGTGGGAGAGCGCCGGACGCCGTATAAAGTGTGCGGGACCCAAGTGGGGGTGCGCCGGACGCCGTAGAAAGTGTGCGGGACCCAAGTGGGAGTGCGCCGGACGCCGTAGAAAGTGTGCAGGACCCAAGCGGGAGTGCGCCGAACGCCGTAGGAAGAGTGCGGGACCCTAATGGAAGTGCTCAGGACCCCGTAGAGAGTGTGCGGGACCCAAGTGGAAGAGGCGGGACCCGAGTGGGAGAGCGCCGGACGCCGTATAAAGTGTGCCGGACCCAAGTGGGAGTGCGCCGGACGCCGTAGAAAGTGTTCGGGACCCAAGTGGGAGTGAGCCGGACGCCGTAGAATGTGTGCGGGACCAAAGCGGGAGTGCGCCGAACGCCGTAGGAAGTGTGCGGGATTCATGTGGGCGTGCGCAGGACGCCATAGAAAGTGTGCGGCACCCAAGTGGGAGTGGGCAGGACGCCGTAGAGAGTGTGCGGGACCCAAGTGGAAGAGGCGGGACGCCATAGAGAATGTGCGGGACCCAAGTGGGAGTGCGCCGGACGCCGCAGAAAGTGTGCGGAACCCAAGTGGGAGTGTGCCGAACGCCGTTTAAAGTGTGCGGGACCCAAGTGAAAGTGCGCAGGACCTCGTAGAGAGTGTGCGGAACCCAGAGTGGGAGTGTGCCAAACGCCGTAGGAAGTGTGCTAAATCCAAGTGGGAGTGTGCGGGACGTCGTAGAGAGTGTGCTGGACCCAAGTGGGAGTGCACCGGACGCCGTAGAAAGTGTGCGGAACCCAAGTGGGAGTGTGCCGAACGCCGTTGGAAAAACGCTAGATCCAAGTGCGGGTGTGCGGGACGCCGTAGAAGGTGGGCGGGACCGAAGTGGAAGAGGCGGGACCCGAGTGGGAGAGCGCCAGACGCCGTAGAAAGTGTGCGGGACCCAAGTGGGAGAGCGCCGGACGCCGTATAAAGTGTTCGGGACCCAAGTGGAAGAGGCGGGACCCGAGTGGGAGAGCGCCGGACGCCGTATAAAGTGTGCGGGACCCAAGTGGGGGTGCGCCGGACGCCGTAGAAAGTGTGCGGGACCCAGGTGGGAGTGCGCCGGACGCCGTAGAAAGTGTGCAGGACCCAAGCGGGAGTGCGCCGAACGCCGTAGGAAGAGTGCGGGACCCAAGTGGGAGTGCGCCGGACGCCGTAGAAAGTGTGCAGGATCCAAGCGGGAGTGCGCTGAACGCCGTAGGAAGTGTGCGGGACCCTAGTGGAAGTGCTCAGGACGCCGTAGGAAGTGTGCGGGATCCATGTGGGAGTGCGCCGGACGCCGCAGAATGTGTGCGGAACCCAAGTGGGAGTGTGCCGAACGCCGTTTAAAGTGTGCGGGACCCAAGTGGAAGTGCGCAGGACCTCGTAGAGAGTGTGCGGAACCAAAGTGGGAGTGTGCCGAACGCCGTAGGAAGTGTGCTAGATCCAAGTGGGAGTGTGCGGGACGTCGTAGAGAGTGTGCTGGACCCAAGTGGGAGTGCACCGGACGCCGTAAAAAGTGTGCGGAACCCAAGTGGGAGTGTGCCGAACGCCGTTGGAAAAACGCTAGATCCAAATGCGAGTGTGCGGGACGCCGTAGAAGGTGTGCGGGACCGAAGTGGAAGAGGCGGGACCCGAGTGGGAGAGCGCCAGACGCCGTAGAAAGTGTGCGGGCCCAAGTGGGAGAGCGCCGAACGCCGTATAAAGTGTTCGGGACCCAAGTGCAAGAGGCGGGACCCGAGTGGGAGAGCGCCGGACGCCGTAGAGAGTGTGCGGGACCCAAGTGGGAGTGCACCGGACGCCGTAGAAAGTGTGCGGAACCCAAGTGGGAGTGTGCCGAACGCCGTTGGAAAAACGCTAGATCCAAGTGCGAGTGTGCGGGACGCCGTAGAAGGTGTGCGGGACCGAAGTGGAAGAGGCGGGACCCGAGTGGGAGAGCGCCAGACGCCGTAGAAAGTGTGCGGGACCCAAGTGGGAGAGCGCCGGACGCCGTATAAAGTGTTCGGGACCCAAGTGGAAGAGGCGGGACCCGAGTGGGAGAGCGCCGGACGCCGTATAAAGTGTGCGGGACCCAAGTGGGAGTGCGCCGGACGCCGTAGAATGTGTGCGGGACCCAAGCGGGAGTGCGCCGAACGCTGTAGGAAGTGTGCGGGATCCATGTGGGAGTGCGCAGGACGCCATAGAAAGTGTGCGGCACCCAAGTGGGAGTGGGCAGGACGCCGTAGAGAATGTGCGGGACCCAAGTGGGAGTGCGCCGGACGCCGCAGAAAGTGTGCGGAACCCAAGTGGGAGTGTGCCGAACGCCGTTTAAAGTGTGCGGGACCCAAGTGAAAGTGCGCAGGACCTCGTAGAAGTGTGCGGAACCCAAGTGGGAGGTGTGCCGAACGCCGTAGGAAGTGTGCTAAATCCAAGTGGGAGTGTGCGGGACGTCGTGGAGAGTGTGCTGGACCCAAGTGGGAGTGCACCGGACGCCGTAGAAAGTGTGCGCAACCCAAGTGGGAGTGTGCCGAACGCCGTTGGAAAAACGCTAGATCCAAGTGCGGGTGTGCGGGACGCCGTAGAAGGTGTGCGGGACCGAAGTGGAAGAGGCGGGACCCGAGTGGGAGGCGCCAGACGCCGTAGAAAGTGTGCGGGACCAAAGTGGGAGAGCGCCGGACGCCGTATAAAGTGTTCCGGGACCCAAGTGGAAGAGGCGGGACCCGAGTGGGAGAAAGCGCCGGACGCCGTATAAAGTGTGCGGGACCCAAGTGGGGTGCGCCGGACGCCGTAGAAAGTGTGCGGGACCCAAGTGGGAGTGCGCCGGACGCCGTAGAAAGTGTGCAGGACCCAAGCGGGAGTGCGCCGAACGCCGTAGGAAGAGTGCGGGACCTAATGGAAGTGCTCAGGACCCCGTAGAGAGTGTGCGGGACCCAAGTGGAAGAGGCGGGACCCGAGTGGGAGAGCGCCGGACGCCGTATAAGTGTGCCGGACCCAAGTGGAGTGCGCCGGACGCCGTAGAAAGTGTTCGGGACCCAGGTGGGAGTGAGCCGGACGCCGTAGAATGTGCGGGACCAAAGCGGGAGTGCGCCGAACGCCGTAGGAAGTGTGCGGGATTCATGTGGGCGTGCGCAGGACGCCATAGAAAGTGTGCGGCACCCAAGTGGGAGTGGGCAGGACGCCGAGAGAGTGTGCGGGACCCAAGTGGAAGAGGCGGGACGCCATAGAGAATGTGCGGGACCCAAGTGGGAGTGCGCCGGACGCCGCAGAAAGTGTGCGGAACCCAAGTGGGAGTGTGCCGAACGCCGTTTAAAGTGTGCGGGACCCAAGTGAAAGTGCGCAGGACCTCGTAGAGTATTGTGCGGAACCCAAGTGGGAGTGTGCCGAACGCCGTAGGAAGTGTGCTAAATCCAAGTGGGAGTGTGCGGGACGTCGTGGAGAGTGTGCTGGACCCAAGTGGCGGAGTGCACCGGACGCCGTAGAAAGTGTGCGGAACCCAAGTGGAGCAGTGTCGAACGCCGTTGGAAAAACGCTAGATCCAAGTGCGGGTGTGTGACGCCGGCGTAGAGGTGTGCGGGACCGAAGTGGAAGAGGCGGGACCCAGTGGGAGAGCGCCAGACGCCGTAGAAAGTGTGCGGGACCAAAGTGGAGGCGCCGGACGCCGTATAAAGTGTTCGGGACCCAAGTGGAAGAGGCGGGACCCGAGTGGGAGGCGCCGGACGCCGTAAAGTGTGCGGGACCCAAGTGGGGGTGCGCCGGACGCCGTAGAAAGTGTGCGGGACCCAAGTGGAGTGCGCCGGACGCCGTGAAAGTGTGCAGGACCCAAGCGGGAGTGCGCCGAACGCCGTAGGAAGAGTGCCGGACCCCAATGGAAGTGCTCAGGACCCCGTAGAGAGTGTGCGGGACCCAAGCGGAAGAGGCGGGACCCGAGTGGGAGAGCGCCGGACGCCGTATAAAGTGTGCCGGACCCGCGGGATGCCGGACGCCGTAGAAAGTGTTCCGGGACCCAAGTGGGAGTGAGCCGGACGCCGTAGAATGTGTGCGGGACCAAAGCGGGAGTGCGCCGAACGCCGTAGGAAGTGTGTGGATTCATGTGGGCGTGCGCAGGACGCCATAGGAAGTGTGCGGCACCCAAGTGGGAGTGGGCAGGACGCCGTAGAGAGTGTGCGGGACCCAAGTGGAAGAGGCGGGACGCCATAGAGAATGTGCGGGACCTGGTGGGAGTGCGCCGGACGCCGCAGAAAGTGTGCGGAACCCGCGGGAGGTGTGCCGAACGCCGTTTAAAGTGTGCAGGACCCAAGTGAAAGTGCGCAGGACCTCGTAGAGAGTGTTGCGGAACCCAAGTGGGGTGTG